>CM019179.2:13982209-14535337 GCA_009739505.2 Apolygus lucorum
TGGTATGAGGGAATGAGTTCGGAATAAATTTGGCGCGTTTTCTCTCTCACTTGTAAACATAAGGCGATATTGTAGATGGTACAAGGAGGTAGTTTGGGTGGCAAAATACGTGTGTTCTCTTATTTGTTCTTCCTTTGCCCAGCTTTCTATAAACAGTACATTCAAAGTCAGTCACTAGAATGAAGAGAACAATCAATAGTCTTCACAAGATTATTCATTTAGAAGGCCTTCCACCACATCCCAATTGCGACTGATGATATTCCCATGACTGCTGTTATCACGCCATTTGGTCTCTATGAATACAGTCGCATGATATTCAAGCTATGGAATGCAGCACATCCTCCAAGGACTACCATATATTTATGTCTTCCCATACCTCGATGAGATCCTGATAGCATCACCGTATGTACACCAACACGAACTTCATCCACACGAAGTCTAAAACGGTTCAAAGAGAACGGGCTGGAGATAAACAAAGAAAAATGCCAGATCGCCAAAGATGAAGTTTTCTTCCTATGACACCCATGTCTTCACAAGGAATAAAACGACTTTATTTCAAAGTCAAAAACATCGCTGAATTTCCTCTACCAGCCACATACCTTCAATTAAGGTGGTTCCCCAGCAAGGTCAATTTTTACCGCAGATGCCTTTCCAAGGCTGCACAGGCACAAGCTCCACTCCATCAACTCCTCCATATTACGTGTTGGGTCTTCATGATTATGAATTTTAGAGAACTATCCAGTTTCGAGGCTCTGATGATTTCAGAAATTATATGATGCTTCCTAACTAAATAACGTTGAGTGACAGTCTAATGAAGTGGGACGGTTTAATTAACAGCTTATGTTTTGTCGGCCCACATCTAGAGGGACGTCCCCTGAAATGTCCCCCATCTCTAAACAAAAAGTTTCATTATGGATCAAACAATTATGATACCTACAGCAAATACATTCTGTGAATGTAGAATCAAAGTAGTTCAAAACGCTCTGAAACGCAAAGCAAGCAAATTTCCGATTATATTTGAGAGCTAAGAAGCAAAAACGATTGAATAAAAGAGATAATGCTGTTATTCTCTCTGTACGAGCAGATTAGGTAGAGACGTCTTCATAATAAAAACAAGGGATTATTCAACTGAATACACTTTGGCTTCTACGGGAACTTTGTCCAGTGTTTTTTTTCCTAATTCAGTAGCAGGCATGTCTAATGACATGATAATACCAGAACTGAGTTGAAGAACAGACCTTCTCGAGGAACTGGATTACATCATATCTATTTCTGTACAAGATCTTTAAAGGAGAGAAGCTTGTTGACACGAATAAGCCTATCGGATCCTGATGTAACAAATGTTATGTCATCCGGTTACAGAAACAGTTTGTCGTCGAAGTGGTAAATCTGACCGTTGACGTAGATCACAGACCCAAGCTTCCCTTCAGTACGTTCCGTTCTCTTTCTTATGTTAATGATTTGTTTAAAGAATTTTTTCGGCCGCAGCAAACAGTTTCGTCGCGTTATCTTCCATGTTTCAATGAAAAACTGGTTTCTGGTGGGCTGTCAACTAGTGCCTTTGCCAATTTTTGGTCCTCATTCACTTCTACAACTCACTTTCTTCAGGGACTCTGAACCAGTAATTCAAATATTTTTTTTGTACATGAGGCGTCATTAAAAAAAAATATGGTTCCCTAATATATTCATATTTTTCTTCCAGCAAGTACGAAGAATGGGGTGTTTACATGGGTCGGGAAAACTGTTTATTGTTATTTTTAATCTAAACTAGACCTCATTCTGTGAATTTTGATACCTGTGTTTTTTCTGTGATACCTTTTTCTATGATTTTTCAAAGTTTCGAACGTTTATGTCGTCACATTTATGTGAACGTTCATGAAGGGCGCGTGACGTCATAAACATTCGAAACTTTGAAAAATCATAGAAAAAGATCTACTCATCCAAAAAGAGATCGGATGGTGTCAAAATTCTCAAAATAAGGTCTACTTTCGATTAAAAATTAAAAAAAAAAATCAGGCGCACCCTCCATTTATATCTATTATTTATAGAACATATGGATTTCTATGGAATCATCATAATTTTTATGTGTCGGTAGACTTTGGGGTAATGTATTGGAATCTTTCTAATTGAATTATTTTATAGTACGTAATCGATTGTCTATTTTGAACCTGATAGAACCATTGTACGAGAAGTTACCTGGATACAGGAAATGAGGAAAGTAATGTAATGTTGAATCTCTCAAAGGTACGAGGCAGAATCTCACCTTGACTTAGAGGATAAAAGTGAATTAAGCACAGGAGTAGGACTCTGAAAAGAGTTTCTCAGAACGACCCCCATTGCGTCTTTAGTAACTTCGGTTGTAAGATTGCTTATAACGACCATGGCGTCCCCGTCCACCCTCCAGGGTTTCATGTTAATGTAAATCAGGTTAATACCCCCAATCCCCTTAGCTAGGATGGCTTCTGTCTGTGAAACGGAGATAAAATACCTCGAGACGTTTATGCCGACTCATTCCATTTTATGCGGCAGATGGAGAGGCAAGGAGGTCGAGTGCCTTCACACGCCAGTAATATATTCGCCGTGGGCTGGAAGGACGTATTATTCGCATTAATGGACTCCCCAGTGATGGAGTGCTTTATTTCCCCTAATATCTTTGAACGCAAAACTATTTCTTCATTATGACTGTTCATACTTGAGAACGGTTAGTGAACGCTAAACCATGCTACGCGTCAGTAGATGTTTATAAATTCAACTACTAAGATCAACCAGAGGAAAATGTCTGCTTAGTTGGGTCTGCAGCATAGCTTCCTCATTATGAATAATGTGGACATATAAGGGAAAAGCTGCCAATCATTTCACAAAGGTTTATTATTTTCCTGTCTAGATCACTCGTCTGTAAAGATCACAGCTTTGCTTTAGTCACTTTTTTACCTACCAACCATAGGTACCTACTACCTACCCACTCATTACCTTCACAATCATGTCTATTTGGAAGAACTAAACGCTTCACACTCGATTCGAAATATAGGGAATTGTGGTTCCTTTATAGGGAAATTTGATTACTGGTTGCTAAGTAGGGATGGCATATCGAATGAAATATATCGATATACTGATCAAACGATATATCGTCAATGAGATATCGATACCTACGATATATCGGATAAAATATATCGATATTTCGATATATCGGAAGATATATCGAAAAAAAATCTTGTGGAAGTAGATACGTGAGTTAAAACGTTTTAAGCTACACAAACATCATTTTGGAAGAAATTTATCGATATACTCGACATATCGGAAGATTTACATGGAATAACTCTTTGAAGTTAGTATCTCAAAAGTTTCATGGTTTACGTTACAAGGTATGTAGGGATGGCAAATCGAGTGAAGAAAATTTTAAAAGTGGGAAAATCTTATTGAAGTAAGTAGGTAGGTGAATTGAAACATTACAATATCATTTTGGAAGAAATACGTCGATATACTCGACATATCGAAAGATCTACTTGGAAAAACGGCTGAAGTAAGTATTTAACCTGGTTAAAAAGTTACTGGTATGAATTATCGAAATTATTATGCGTAGTTGTAAAAGTGCGAAAATGTCATGGTTGTCAGAGCACTAGGTCAGTTGCAAAGGGTTTCTGAGGTTGCAAATTTGGGAATAAACTACTCTCAGGGGTCCAAACAACATAATATAAAAAATCATAGATACCCTCGCCATAGCAATGTTTCATTAATTTATAAATTGCTTCAACTCGTTTAAGTATTAGGTATTTTGACATTTTCATGTCTTTCATATGGCACATAAAAAAAAAAATTGTCACGAAATTAATTGCTAACGAAATTTGCTGACGAAAATTGCTAACGAAATTTGTCCCAAGTCGCCACAATGATGATTATGACCATAAGATGTGAAGTTGTTAGGTACTTTACAGGTAGGTACTTTACAGTTAGGTAGGTACTTTACAGTTTGATATTACCAGATCAGCTGAGTCGAAAATTGAGCTCCCAGATCAGCTGAGCCAAAAATCGAGCTCCCAGATCAGCTGAGTCGAAAATCGAGCTCCCAGATCAGCTGAGTCGAAAATCGAGCTCCCAGATCAGCTGAGTCGAAAATCGAGCTCCCAGATCAGCTGAGTCGAAAATCGAGCTCCCAGATCAGCTGAGTCGAAAATCGAGCTCCCAGATCAGCTGAGGCGAAAATCGAGCTCCCAGCTTTCATACTTTTCTCATCACCGCCCATTACTCAGTGTTACCGCGACAGATGAAGTTGAACCAATGGAAGAATAAAACAATGTTATTTTTGTAAAATAAATAAATATATTTTAACACAGAATGTGTTTTTGCGATGACCTACCGAAAAAAAATCGTCACGAAAAAGCGACAGAAAAAACCGTTACGCGCCTTTTATAATTATTTTCACGTGCAACCAAGCCGTTGGTAAGGAAATAGAACTCCCGCAGTGTTCATTGCACAGAAATTGTTCACCATTCGTTGGAAAGCTCTCAATTTATATAGTATTTTTCTTGTAGTTACATATTTATTTATATAACATTTATAGGGTTTTAGACCAAATTAAATGTCTAACAATTATTTATTTTATTATTGCCAAAGACTCCACATTTATTATTGTTGTTTTTTATTTAACGGATGACTAGCATCGCAAAAACACATTCTGTGTTCTTATGATTTCATACAGAGTATGGAAAAAGAAATAAACCGGGGGGTGCAGGGGGGCGGAGCACCCCGCCGAGGCGCAAAGCGCCGAGTTTTTTTCTTTTTGTTTTTCTGTGTTTATGGGAGGTATGTAGTTCATGTGTCGTGAGGGGAGGGGGGGGGGGGGCATGAAAATGTTTCAATGTGTTGCAGACTCGTATGCAAGCGTTTTAAAAAAGGTGTCGCAACTTACCACAATTTAACATTCTTCTTTAACACTGATACGACTTAACTACGTGTATCCTTCCGAATCTCACGAGTTTCTGAATGAAATGTTAGGTTGTAATACCTAGTTTTCCTAGCGATGGCCGATGGATTATCTTTGAATGAAAACTGATATTACAAAGATCTTGCGCTTATGGACTAGTATGTTCTCTAGTGCACTTACCGTGTTCCGGATCAATGGGTAACAGTTGGTAGCGGAAGGCGTTGATGTTCGTTGATTAGGTGAGTCCCTTTGGAAACACCGAAAAACAATATTCTTCGTCTGAAGTTTACCAGGTAAGTATAATTTGACTATCAATTGCGTTATTGTGTGTAATTTGCCTTGTTGATCAACATTAACTCTTTTCTTTTGTTTCAGGTTCTTCAAGACTCAGGTAAGTGAATTTAGGTTCTGCAATCTACAAGTGACTCTACTTTTACTTCGATCAAGGTAAGTTATTCAGGTAAGTATTTTATTAATAGACGTAATTTCTGATCCTATTACGCTCCAGGAAACTGCTCAGGTAAGTATTCAAAAGTCAGAACGCCAGTTCAGGAACAAAAGGTAAAAATCTCTATTTAAACGAAAATACTTTGAACAATCAATAAATGGCATATAAACGACTTAATCTCAATGGATTTAACTTCAGAATTATCAAGGTAAGTAATAAAGATAGGTCCCTGATGGGGTTAACCTATACCTGTCCACGTGGTGGGTTGTTACCAAACACCACGAGATCGAGAACAAGAACACGGTGTTACGAAACACCACGAGATCGATAACATCAACTAAAAGTCCCTTTTGGACATCAAAATACAAGAAATTTATACCTAGGAGGAACTCCAAAGCAACAATTAATACAAAATGAAATTAGTTTACCGGTTTTGACTATTATGAGAGAGAGAGTTCGTGGGGATGGTCCAGGTGGAAATGCGGCGGTCGTCCAGAATCTTCGTGGAGTACTTGGGAGGGCGCAATCGTACACCAATGTATCCAGGCTCGAGGATCTGGTTGCGGGTAATCAAAATGTGACTCTAAATTGACTTCACTGTCATAAAAACTGTCCTTCACTATTCCTGCTGCCTCACAGCTTGCTATCACTTTCTCATACTTGTGGGTGAGTGCTCGATCAAGACACGACTAAGGGCTTCAAGATGGCGTTGCCCTCAGCCGTGTCCCCCCCCCACGCGACCTTCCCCTACCCGGCTACTCCTTTGCACAGGCCTGGAGAGTGCTGCCGCCTGGTGGTGGCCGCGGTCCCTCCACTTCCATGCGATCCTCTGTGCATGGAAGGCTTCTCTTCAGGATCAACTTGGGTATGGATTTGGTGGAGCTCTGTGGTGATGGACCACCACACTCCTCCCTTCTCAAGAGGCCGATGTCCTCATCGGCTTTCTTCCGTCCCTCCGGGGTCACTGGGGGCAGAGGCAGCGGCAGGTTGGGGCGCGATTCTATCAGCGCCTGCTCATAACGCCATCGGCGGCATCCTGTGCAATCTGCAGGTCTGGCCTTTCGGTGTTCCCGGAGTTTGCATGGCATCGGGTGATCTGGATGGCCCATCGGAAACTTCTTGCACCTCGTCACCAGTCGGTTCCAGAACGTCTTACAGCTTTGGCAGCGAAATCCGGTTATTACCCTGTCTGGCTTTCCGCAAATGGGGCAATCGCTCAAGACGAGCCGCGGCGTCAAGTCCATCGCGCTGGTCTGGTCCTTCTGTGATATTGGTGAGAACGGTGGGGCGGTTTCCTCTTTGGGTCCCAAGCCCTTTTCCTCGTCCTCGCAGTCCATCTCCGACTCCTTCCCTGAGAGCTCGGGTGTCGACGTCTGGTGGGTCAGTGGCAGCGGCTTTCCGATCGGGTGGGATTCGCCCTCCGTCCAGGTGTCGTCTCCATCCTCCTCTGCGCCCAGCCTCTCCCGCAACGTCTGCATTTGGTGTCTGAGTATGGCGACTTCCCTTATGACGGCTGGTGGAGGCTGAGACTCTGACAAGGTTGTGGTTCGTAGACAGTCCGCCAGCTGGGTTATGCAATTCATGACTATTGCCAGCTGTCGCGGCTTCCCCTCGAGCAGTCCGACAGTCCCTCCGATGACGATCATTGCCTCCACAGTTCCATCTCGGTCTTCGGTTCCTCCCTCCAGTTGTCCTATCACCCTATCTACTCCGGTCGCAGTCATGGCAGCCTAGTCAGTTCCTCCTGCAACAGAATATGGCCGTAGTCACCACTTTTGTCAAACTCTTTTGAAACTCGCATCCTTTCCTCTCATCCTCAGGTTGTCCCTAGACTTCCTACTCTCCCAACGACCTCCCTCGGGCAACAAGATCCCGTCGGACAATGGCGACCGCCCGAACCCGGAATTCTCCCCATCTCGGCCCGAATCGGTCCGACCAACGTCGTGGCTCCCCTCCCTCTCAACATGGGTCAAAGGTATTCCGGATAAACATCTCCAGGTAAGTTTCTTTTAACTTTTAATTATTTATTGTTTACAATTTACATATTTACTCTTTACTAATTTCTACATATATTTTTTTTTTCTTTTTGTAATTAACTTTTGTTTTATTTATTTACAGGTACATGCAGGACTTGGACCTACTCCGCTCCATGGCACATCCGCACACAGCCCAGGTAAGGTATCCGGTGTGGCTGGTACTCTGGCTCAACCGGCTGGGATGAGGCCTGGGGGTCGCTGGTCTCAGCTTCGGCTTGACTCGCCTCCCCTGGCGTCGTTCCTCTTGGTCGTCGTATAGTTGAGTCGGCATCCATGTCGGAAGTCCCTTCATTGTCCTTCTCGTCCGTCCTCTCCTCGGGGACCACTTCTTCGGGTGTGACTGGGGTACTGGTTACGCCAGTCACCGGATCGGCGGTTGTGGCCTCCAACCGGCACAGGTGAAAATGTGTCACCAACTCCGGCGAGTCCTCCACTCCACCGTCCGCGTTCATCCGCGTCTTCATTTTCGTTCGTGGCCCATTCCAGAAACTCCAGAAGGCCTTTCCCCTGTCAGGCGGGGCCGCCATTGGTCTAGCGCCACCTCCAGGTCCATTGTGGGATCCAGGGTGACGCCGTGACTGGCTGATTCCTCGCCCACGCAGGCGCCAAGCCCGTTGCAGTCGTTTCCTGGCCAGTCTTGAGATTCGCCGCAACACTCTCACCAATCGAGTGATAGCGGTCGATGGGACAGCAACCGTCCCGCGTCTGGTCGCATCTCTTGTGGTCTCGTCATCTGCGGCTTCGCTTGCTGAGACCTCGTGGACCGACTCTGCCACAGGTTCCTGCTCCGCCTGAGATCCGGAGCATGGTCGTTTGGTCGCAGGTGGCATTTCCTCGCCCTTGTTTCCTTGAGAAACCGGTGAGGTGAGCCCGTGGTTCGCCGGCCCATTCATCGGCTGCTGGTCCTCCTCCCGCAGCTCCACAAGCTGTGCCTGTGTGAAGTCAACCAAACAAGCGACTTGATGGTACTCTTGCTGCTGCAGCTCGTCGGGATCTGCAGCCCTTCCTTCTTCCTTGTCCGGAAGTCGTCCACTGTCATCTGTGTGAGTGAGCTCCTCGTCCGTTAGGGGGTGCTCGTTTTCAGGCTCCCTGGGGATTTCCAAAGGACAATCCTTCGGTACATTTGGCTTCTGCTGGACATCGTCCATTTGGTCTTTCCTTTTCTCTACTCGCCGACCCGCCGCTAGCCGCTCCAGGCTTTTCACGGTGCTGGGGTCTCGGATCAAGGTTCCGATGGTCAAACGCTCGCCAGTTTGAGGGTGGTCCATTTCCGCCGCCCCTATGTCGGTTCGGATCCTGATGGGGAACTTCTCCAAGAGGTCCAACCCCAAAAGACTGAGTCCAGAGTCTGGCCGGTCGAACACGAAGAAGTCATGCATAGTAGTGACCGGTCCGATCGTCACTGGAGTCGTCTGTACTCCTCGGAGCAACATCCTCTGTCCGTCAGCTCCCCACAATTCCTCTGTGGTCGGTTGGATCTCCACCCCGGGAATAGGCTCGGAAAGCGCCGAAACCGTGGCTCCGGTATCCAGCACCATTTTGCGATTGGTGTCTCCCAGTCGGACGGGAACGTATATCACCGGCCTTATGGTAAGTTTAGCGGTTGTCTGGAATGCGACCAATTCGTCGTCTCGCTTCTCCTTTTCAGGTTCACTTGGTGTTGGCGCGGCAATGGCCGCTGTTGTCGCTGAAGTGGGCACCGGAAATGGGAATCTGGCCATTATCTGCTCCCTCCTGGCACACTCGGCTTCATAGTGGTCCTTGGAGCCGCAGAAATCGCACAAGTAGTCCGCGACGACCATCGTGGGACAATACGCAGTGTAATGGCCCCACTGACCGCAATAGTGGCAGAAAGGACGCAGCTTTGGGGGAGCCGGTTCCCTTGGAGGGAATCTCCTTCGGGACCCTTCTCCCTGCATGGGTGTCAATGGCGGCGTTCGAACTCCGCTAGGACCACTGCGGTTCGGGCACCTAGCTGCGAAGTGTCCCACCTCTCCGCATCCGTAGCATTTTCGGGGCTCTCGATTCAATATCCCGGCCACGTCCCACCTGAGCTCAGCTTCACGATCCTCGCAGGCAGTCTCCTCCCACTCCTCAGCCCGCTCGACGGCCTCCTCCAGAGTCTCGGTGGTTCCTCCTCGCAAGAACAAACTGATATCCTTGTCCACCCCCCGGATGAACGCTCGCAGAGTTTTCTGCTGGATCCACGCCCGTCTTCGTGCTGGAGGAAGGTTTTCCTCCGCTTCTACAGCGCACGATGCCAGGTTCAACAGTCGCTCCGCATATTTTCGAAGAGGTTCTCCCACCTGTCTCTTTGTCGTCCACAGCTTGACATTTGCTTGTTCGGGGTTTTCCTTTCCATACCAGCGGAGAATTTTGGCCTTTAAGCGGTCATAGGGTTGTTCACCCGTCGCTTCAATCAGGAACCGCTTTACCCCTCCTTTCAGTCGCGCCCTCAGGAACTGTACCTTCTGTACCTGTGTCAGTGCGGTAGTGGCTTGTTCCACCTCCGAGAAGAATTGTTGTGCGGAAATGCATCCGGATTCATCGGGGTTCCACACGTCCACTTCCATGAACAGCGACCTCGGAAGTCCGGTACCCTGCTCTTCGGGTTTCGGAACTCCTCGCTGTGTGGCGAAAAAGTGTCCCATCTGCGCCATCGCGGAGGTGACAGCGTCCATCATCTCCCGTCCAATTTCCGCGTCGTCTCCTCCTTCAGCCATCTCGGAGTTCAGTTGTGAAAATATTTATACAAAAAAAAATGGTAAAAGTTTTCACTTTTGTCACTATCGGTTGTTATTTTTCAAGGTAGGTAACTGCGCGAGAACAGGTGTTTCGCGAGAGTTCACGGATCCGAAACGGTGGTTCGGAACCGATAACAGAACGTTGGGTGGCTGTTCCGATCCAAGAACGAGTTTCTGTACTCGTTCGAGTTTCGGTAACAGGTACTTCGAACCGTTCCCTTGACTCGGGAACAACGGTTCTCGGAACGTGTTGACGTTACGGAACCCGCTGGCTCGAAACTTGATGTTACGGATCGTTGACCCGAAACCCAATGACCCGCCCGAGAGTCGTTCCGATACGGTTCGTATCCAGAACTCAGAACCAACGAGAAAATCGACCCGGATCGTCCGATCAGAGAGGACCCGGAACGCAGCGGTCCGCCCAAGATTTACACGGGAGAACGTCGCTAGGACAACCTGATATCTCGCTAGTTCGCTCACACTCCTGTTCCTCTGCTCACGAGTGGTTTTATGTCTACGGCCGTATTCTTTGTTTTTACAGAAAAACAATGTCCTACGCTCGTAATTTTCTTTGTCAATGTTCCACAAAATAAATTCTGAATAAACAATTCAATTGATATTCCTATAACACCTCTGATCAGTCTCCTGGGCAATTTTTCTACTAGTCAGCGCAAGGCGAACTGAAGGTTCGTGATAGTTTGGTACCTATCAAAATCACACCGCGGGCCACCAATTTGTAATACCTAGTTTTCCTAGCGATGGCCGATGGATTATCTTTGAATGAAAACTGATATTACAAAGATCTTGCGCTTATGGACTAGTATGTTCTCTAGTGCACTTACCGTGTTCCGGATCAATGGGTAACAGTTGGTAGCGGAAGGCGTTGATGTTCGTTGATTAGGTGAGTCCCTTTGGAAACACCGAAAAACAATATTCTTCGTCTGAAGTTTACCAGGTAAGTATAATTTGACTATCAATTGCGTTATTGTGTGTAATTTGCCTTGTTGATCAACATTAACTCTTTTCTTTTGTTTCAGGTTCTTCAAGACTCAGGTAAGTGAATTTAGGTTCTGCAATCTACAAGTGACTCTACTTTTACTTCGATCAAGGTAAGTTATTCAGGTAAGTATTTTATTAATAGACGTAATTTCTGATCCTATTACGCTCCAGGAAACTGCTCAGGTAAGTATTCAAAAGTCAGAACGCCAGTTCAGGAACAAAAGGTAAAAATCTCTATTTAAACGAAAATACTTTGAACAATCAATAAATGGCATATAAACGACTTAATCTCAATGGATTTAACTTCAGAATTATCAAGGTAAGTAATAAAGATAGGTCCCTGATGGGGTTAACCTATACCTGTCCACGTGGTGGGTTGTTACCAAACACCACGAGATCGAGAACAAGAACACGGTGTTACGAAACACCACGAGATCGATAACATCAACTAAAAGTCCCTTTTGGACATCAAAATACAAGAAATTTATACCTAGGAGGAACTCCAAAGCAACAATTAATACAAAATGAAATTAGTTTACCGGTTTTGACTATTATGAGAGAGAGAGTTCGTGGGGATGGTCCAGGTGGAAATGCGGCGGTCGTCCAGAATCTTCGTGGAGTACTTGGGAGGGCGCAATCGTACACCAATGTATCCAGGCTCGAGGATCTGGTTGCGGGTAATCAAAATGTGACTCTAAATTGACTTCACTGTCATAAAAACTGTCCTTCACTATTCCTGCTGCCTCACAGCTTGCTATCACTTTCTCATACTTGTGGGTGAGTGCTCGATCAAGACACGACTAAGGGCTTCAAGATGGCGTTGCCCTCAGCCGTGTCCCCCCCCCACGCGACCTTCCCCTACCCGGCTACTCCTTTGCACAGGCCTGGAGAGTGCTGCCGCCTGGTGGTGGCCGCGGTCCCTCCACTTCCATGCGATCCTCTGTGCATGGAAGGCTTCTCTTCAGGATCAACTTGGGTATGGATTTGGTGGAGCTCTGTGGTGATGGACCACCACAAGGTCGGTGGGAGATTATTATAACCGCATCATCATTACTTTGAGAGAGGTCGTTCGGAAATTTGTTTTCAAAGTTTCAACTGAAACAATTCAATCCTATTGGATAAGTTTTGTTCACTATTGACATTTTGACATTTTATGTCTTACTTTGGCACATAAACGGAAAAAAAACGTCACGAGAATTTTTATTGATATCCACTTAGGTACAACCAAGTTGTTGCTACGGAACTTGTTGCTTTTCTTCGTCATTCGTATTCGTGGAAAAATCGTTCACCATTCGTTGGGAAGCCCTAAATTTATGCATTTTAATCTGGACATGCCTCCATTACTTTTGGCTCAAATCAAATAATTGAGACTTGAGCGCCACTGCAGTGTAAACCATCATGCTTGAGCTGAAGTCATCATGTTTGTCTGAAATCAACCCATCACGTGGGTACCTACAAAATTCGGAATACAATTACTTGATGTTGTTACAGGTACATGCGTCCCTTCTCATCTATCCATTTTAATATTTAATTTTTACTTGTGGAAAACGAGTCGCGATATATCGGTAAATATATATCGATATTGACCGATAATATCGGTTCTCTATATCGATATCAATATATCGATATATCAAACGTAATATATCGATATATTACATATATCGATATATCGTTGCCATCCCTATTGCTAAGGAAGCAAAACTGAATACAACTCAAAGAAATGAACAGCGATCGCATTTTGATTAGCTAAAATCTCAACGGAGATTAGGCCTCTTCGTTGATTTACACTCACGATTCTGATTTATAGTAAGTACGACCTTTAAGTACTCGTAGGGAGCAAACTGTTAGTCCAACAGAGCTCCGGGTGGTTTCTTAAAAATTTTGAAATTCAATACTATTTTGAATTGGTGCAAAAACAATACCTTCAATTCGGGAGTTTTCGAGTTAGGGCTAATTTTCACCCCTTAGAAGTGACTGACATCAACCAAAATCTGCGCGGCACAACTAGACCCCAAATGGAGCCCATATACCAAATTTCAACTAAATCGGTCCATGGTTGCAAAAAAAAGTGCCGCGTACGGCATTTTTTTTCTTGCTCTACTCCATGGGTTCATTATTGAACATAATAAACCAAAATTTTCATTATTGGGCAGTGCTCAAGATAAATTTCCCAATGCAAAATTTGATTCTCAAGAATACGAAGCTGGATGAGTCAATAAACACCAACACGATTGTGAATTCGTTCGCAATTATATTGAAATGGTGATGAAATCCATGTGACCATGTGTGTCTAGAGCACTTGTATCCAGTACTCCGTGGTCTAGAGCCCACACCATGTTGCTATGCAGCCCAAATTTCATATTTCTAAATACAGTCTTTAAACTGCTTACCCTTTTGATGAATATGATAAAGCCCACCCCCGTGGAAAAAATTATATTCTCCCTCCTGCCTGTCAATATTTAAGGAGAGTCTAGTTCCCCTTTCTTTTCTTTCCGGTTTCCTCCGGGGTCTCTGAATGTGACCGAGAGAGTATCAAACTGGGTGACCCTCGAGATTCACGGGAAGATACCAAGAGGTAGTCAAGTCAGCTGTATGAGCGGTGACGCAAGCAATTTTTTAGTATCAAGAGTTTACATTTCGTATACACTCCTGAGGCATGAAGTGGTCCTACCTTTGGGAAAAATCAGACCAACTGTGCCATCGTTACTGTGAACTTCTGCCCTATTCAACAGATAAAACAGGTTAAATTTCACTACAGCAGTAAGTAAAACAAGCCTAAACCATAACACAACATATAACGATGTTTGAACCCGAGCAACGCACGGGCAACCAGCTTGGGTGTTTAAGGTAATTTGGGCACCTTCTTATAATCCACTCCTGGTTCGAGTACATAGTATTATGAAATCTTGTTCGAGATTTTTTGTATTCTTCACTCTCAGAAGGCGTACAAGTTCTACCCTATTTTCAAGACCGCTCGGTCGTGCGGTCAAAGCCTATCCACTCCCTGAATGAGAAGCGGTTAGAAAGCGTTTTACTTTACGGTCTGCTCGGTCTGACTTCGGTCTGCCTTCTATTCGTTTACCTTGGCCGAATCGGTGGTTGAGGCGAATCTCATCCTACTTTACAGAGGTAAAACTTTTCTGTTGAAATATTTTCATCGATTGTAAAAGGTAGCGTTGGAGTTACTAGCTCTGAACAGCTCCATTCTTCAATCTTCCCTATACCTCTAAAGGGGTAAGGGTAGATTATCAGTGTTGTGAATTCAAGTCATGTAAAATTTTACGAGGAGATATAGGTATTTATTAATGGGGAATTTTTACTACGTCTTCTGACATACTGAATTTTGACTCTGAACTGTTTTCTTTGAAAAAGATGATTTGTATGAGGAGGATAATGAGGTAGGAAATGTGGCCTCTTGTTGATTAAAACCGGCTCACCAAATTTTTAGTTAATGGATTCTCGTCTGTAAAAACCAAATTACCGTAGGTGGTGGCTTCTGGTCTATTACAACCAGCTTACCGGAGAGTGAATAGTGTGTCAGGGCTGTAAAAACCAGGTTAATGAGGGTAGAAAAGTTCCAGGTACTTTCGGACCCAGAACTCGGGTTGGAGAGTGGTTCAGGCATCGGTTAGGCCTCTCAGACTTGACTGTTACAACGGTCGCCCATTTATCAAGTGACCACCGAACATGTGTTTATTTGAAAATATGAATGCTGCATAGTACTTGGAGTCACGGCAATCAGTTTATCTCAGTATTCAAGAAAGGATAATATCATTTCTTGAATTCCACGAAATTTAACATAATTTACACATTTCCAAGCTAGACAAATTTCAAACGCACAATAATCTATCATTGCACTGGGCGCCGGTAAATGCGAGGACGCACAGTACTGTGAGTATGTATAAAAAATCGAAAAAACGAACGTCTATTAGTTCTGGAAAGGAGTGCAAGAACCTATCCCCAGATAGTCTTTTAGCATGTTTAAATAGGTTTCCTGACCTCACAAGCCTCTTACGGATCACCAAAGGGCAAGTTCCGCGATCATTTATGTTAATAACTCATTTCACCGAAAACGCTAACGATGAACTACCTGCTCATTATGATTGCGGGTACCGTCATATCAACAAGTTGGGTCTTATTGCTCTTCATGACGAGTCACGGCATAAGTATGTGCTTTATTCACGTTTTTTAATAATTTTTGAAGTATGAATTTCCCCTAAGCACTCGGTAAAATTTGTTACATTAATAATTCCCAATTTTTCTTCTTAAACCTTTACATTAAGTAGTGAATTTCTCAAAAAGAGGAGAAATGAGGAATTAGAGCATTTGATGAATGTTTTCTGGCACTATCCCTTGACTCAATCCCGTTGGAATTTGCCGCGACTAGCCGCGACTTTTTTTTCTATGAAATTTTCAATACGAATAGAAAGCTTTTTGAATAATTGAAGTCGCGGGAAAGTGTGGAGGGGAAAAAACCACATTGTCGCATTTTTCATATCAACAGAATAGAGCAGAAAAGATTGTGAAGTCATCAGCCAGTAGCTGATTAGGGATAACTTCATTGACACGACCACCATCCACAAAACTGATACCTAATGCTGTATCAAGCATGAAACTAAGTTGAAACTAGAAACTAACTAACTATGAAACTGAGTTGTGGAAGCGCTCTCTCCAGCATCAGCAGCACTAATGACAGTGACGATTTAGATTCATTATTCAGTGTAATGCACTTCTAAAGACATCTAATTATTACCTATGTTTCGGTACCTAAACTTTTGTAAAATTTGTGAAATGTTACTTTTGTTTTTAATTTAAAATTTCAATATTTTTAATAAATTCCTTCTAGTATTACCTATTTATTGTGCAATTTTCTTTCCTTAAAATATGAAGTAGTATGAAATCCATGATCAGAGCAACTTTCTCTAACAGAACTCTCCACAAATTGATTTTTGATCACTTGATCCATAAACTCACAGTACTGTGGGACGGGGCGATTCCACTGGCAGTTTCATACATCCGATACCTCCTCGATGATACGATTCACAATATTTACGCACGAAATTCGGATGAACCTAACCATAAAAGAGAAGAAGCGTGTGTTGTCATCAGGGACAGATAACAGATTGTTGGGTTCCGCCGACCGAAAACCCGACCTCAACGTTCCCGACAGCCCGATAATGTAGTCATGAAATTTTATTAACCTTCTACCCTCATCACCCGCAGTCCCAGAGGTGTCAGGTGTCGTTTGCTACTCTGCACAGTCATGTAAAAACGTCAAAAAAGAAGATCGAGGATACTTTTCAATCCAATCCGATTTGAAGAAATATAAGTAGTAAAAACGGAGTTGAGTAGAATGTTGTCTATTTCCACGAAAATAGACAACATTCTACTCAACTCCGTTTTTATTAAAATGGTTTTCCACAATCTCATCGCGAGTGATTTTATTCGTATAAATATAAGTAGTTCGTTTCCATACTATCGGAGATAAGGAAGAAGAAAATTAGGTAGTCCAAAATAAAAATTTGGTTAAAAAACAACTTTGGTGTCGTATCTGTCTATCTGTATGCCAGCCAATTAATAAAGATAAACAAAGAAAGAGTCACAATACATGCAAAAAACGCTGCAAATGATTACACAAATGTTTATTATTTTTCTGTATAGATCACACCGCCTGCCAAGCACACAGCTTTGCCATTGTCAAATATTCGGGTTTTCAATGATAGCTTATTGTATGTCTTCTGTGAAATATATTAACGATGGCCTTTTATCCTGTTCGGGAGAATCGATGTTTTCTTGAAGATGGTTATCATCGTTTCCAGGTTTACCGCGACATTTTCTTGCTATAAGCCCGACTTACTCTGTGGCAGACTCAAGACAGCAACGTTCGCTTATTATTTTTCTTCCCACAACCGAAGAAATGCCATTCAGAAGAAATGATTTTTATTTGTGCAAAAGGTCGGAATGACCTTTGTCATTCGAAATCAAAATTGCTCCTCGCTTCATCTATTTCAGAGCTTTCGGTCTACCCAACTCTCGATACGCACAAAGCTATTGGAAATTATCGTTCGGTTTACATGTAACATTCAGGCCTTTTGGTTGTTGGTTTCCCATATTTTAATTTTTCTCTTAATAAACAGTTTAGCATACATGCCTCTCTTCCATCCTGCATATTGTTTGAGCCAAAATTCAGTCAAATCCTTTTTGAAACAAAAACGATATAGAACTACTGATCGAACGCGATGTAATTCATGGTGAACCATCTAGGGGCTAACTCACAGAATCCCTGAATATGTCTCCAACATTGGTTCATCATTTCGTATAGTTGAGTAGGCCCGGGACAAAGAATTGCACAGACCCAACGCCAAAATGAATGTTCAAGGAGTTCTTACAAATGCAAAATGCTTAGTAACAAGAAAAAGTTGGCCGAGAGGGTAAAAATCCTCTAACTTCGGTTGTGAGAAAGCGATTAGCTCAAAAGGTGAAAATCACGACAAAACGCTGCAAATTGTTACACAAAGGTTTATTATTTTTCTATATAGATCACTCGTCTGCAAAGAACATGGCTTTGCCATTGTTACCACCAATCAACATGAAGAAAAACATCGATCGCATTTCTGTCAGCTGAAATTTGAACGGAGATTAGGCCTCTTTTGCGATTCACACTCGTGTTTCTGATTTATCGTAAGTCTAACCGTTCTCGTTGGGGGCGAACGGTTTGTCCTACAGAAAACAATTCCTTTATATCAAACTTTTTTGAGTTAAGACGTTTTCAAAATATCAACCCTTATTTTTCAACCCTTAGAAGTGACCTACATCAACCAAAATCTTTGGGGCACAACAAATGGAGCCCATATCAAAATTTCATCAAAATCGGTCAATGCTAACTAAGGAAAGTCTGTCGTCGTCGGTTGGTCGTAGCGACCTGGGATTGGTCTCATTCAATTCTGCGTGAAAAATCCGATAAGAATTTGTGAGCGTTTCGAATTTTGATTGATTATTTTGACTATGTTAGGTCATAAATATGTCGAAAGTTCGGGAGAAAATCATTTAAAAAAAGTATGATTTTCAGGGCAAATCGTTTTAAAAAAATTCGATTTTTAGGGAAATTATAGAAAAAAGGGAACATCTAGTGTCCCAAATACACAATCCCTGAAAATGTCAACAAATTCGGATGGAAAATGTAGAAAAAACGTCTGCCAAGTGGGTGTGGCACATAGCTTCCTCGTATCCATGACCCGATTATATAGATGATCCGATGCATAGTAGCTAATCTCAAGACACCAATCTTAAAGTACCTTTCACTACCCTCATAGGGGACCATCTACACGCTAATCTGGTCAATCCTAGAAAATTTCATCAAATTCGGATGAAAAATGTGAATGTTATGGCTGTTACAAGGATTTTACGTTTGCGCATGCGCAGCGGCTTCTGTAAATTTTAAGGCCTTGATTTTCATTGGGGAACATCTACAACCTAATCCGCGTAATCCCTAAAAATGTCAACGAAATCGGGTAGAAAATGTGGAAGTTATGGCTGTAACGAGGAATTCACGTTTGCGCATGCGCAGTGGCTACTGTCAATCCGAAGGTGATGATTTTCATAGAGAACCATCTAAATACAAATCTGTAACATCCCTGAAAATTTCATTGACATCGAACGGAAAATGTGGAAGTTATGGCTGTTACAAGGAATTCACGTTGGCGCATGCGCAGCGGCTACTATCAGTCCGGGGGTAATGATTTTTATAGGGGACCATCTACAACCCAATCTGCATAATCCCTGAAAATTTCATCGAAATCAGGTAGGAAATGTGGAAGTTATGGCCGTTACAAGGAAATTCACGTTTGCGCATGCGCAGTGGCTACTATCAGTCGGAAGGTGATGATTTTCATAGGGGACCATTTAAATACCAATCTGTGACATCACTGAAAATTTCATTGAAATCAGACGGAAAATGTAGAAGTTATGGCCGTTACAAGGAATTCACGTTTTCGCATGCGCAGTCGCTTCTATCAGTCCGAGGATGATGATTTTTATAGGGGACCGTCTACACACCAACCCGCACAATCCCTGAAAATTTCATAGAAATCGGACAATAACTTCGTATAGTTATGCGCGTTACAAGGAATTCATGACAGACAGACAGACAGACAGACAGACAGACACACAGACACGGAACCAAAATTGTTCAGAAAGGTCTAAAATGCAAAACGCGAGTGGAAATTTTGATTTTGGAGAACTTTTTTTTTTCGTCCTTGAAAAGTGAAAACAAAGCTTCCGCTACCTTGGTAGACTCGGAAGCAAAAATTGTTGAAAACCAAATTATAAATGCTTGCATACGAGTCTGCAACACATTGGGACATTTTCATGTCAACAACTACACAACAAGTTAGTGAAGTAAGGTTGTTAGTTAACGTACCCAGGCATCAAAATAAGAAAACAGTTGATTGTTCTCTACGCAACACAGTGAGTCTATTTTATTTTTATTTATTGGTCGCGTGAGCAAGATTTGCTTAGTTTTCGTGACGATTTTTCAGTTTGTGTGCCAAAGCAAAGACATGAAAATGTCAAAAATTATAAAATCGTATTCAAAATACGAATACGTATTTTGGGGAAAATCGTCTTCAAATTGTGAATACGATTGTATTCGTATTCGTATTCATATTCATACCTGTATTCGTATTCATAATCGTATTTATGAATAAGAATTCGCCCATCTCTGACATAAACCACAAAAAAATGAGTCAAGAAGTTGCAAAATAATTTTTTTGTGAAAATACAAGTTTTGTAAATTAGGGAGTTTGAGGCTGACCTAACTGACAACACTGCTACAATAATCACGTTTATTGTGACATCAATTAATACTATTAGTCTATACTATTTTATGTGAGGTTGTCGGTATTACCCAACTTGGCAGACTTTGCAATTAAATAAATGTGGAAAGTAACGAGTCTATCGATTTTCAACGTGTAGTGTGTGTAATTCACACCTCGAGACTCCAGGTACGGCGATTAGCGTTTGACTGAGGCTCATCAAACAACGTTAGAACCTCATGGTATATTGGAATCCTTCAAAAGAACTTCTACTCCCAATATTAGCTTAGCCTTTGCTTTGTAGGCAAGGCCTCGCTGGCCCTCGAAGCAGCTCCTATTTCACCGTTTGCTGGACTTCTTTTACGTGGAGGTTACCAAAGACAGAAGGTAGGAGCTTATTTCGCTACTCATTGAAATCCGAGAGGATTTTGCGGATCGTGGACTATGTTTATTTTCTTTATCGAATTCCGCAGTATGTAGAACTCACCACCAATTAAATTTTTATGGAAAACAACAACTCGGCAAGAGACAAAGTGAACAAGGATATTATATAAATTATGTGGGATTACAAATTCTACGGCTGTATCCATATTACAGTTACACACCACGTTTTGTAATGTATCCTATAACCTATATTTATATATTTTTCAAAGATTTTACCACACATTGCCTGGAAGATGTCCTTTAACTTGATGACCTTTCAGCTTCTCAAGATTTGGCAGCACTGCACCTGCTTCCCCATTCAGGCCGACCTTTACTAATTACTCGAGAAGTGAACTCCTAGCTGAATCAATTATCCCGAGTAACTTGCAATAAGTGATGTGACGAGTTATGTAAGAAACAAGTCGAAAAAGTGGAGCAAACTGAACTTGTTTTACTGTACCTTAACCAACCAAAGCAACGAAGAAAACCTTTCTAGTTGACAATGTAAAAAATTGAGTCTTCCAAAATCAATGTTGTCGCTCGCATTTTGAGTTTCTGAGTTTTCTGATCAGTTTAGTTCTCCGTTGGTGTGTCAGTGGTCAATTTCTTGCCATGTAACAAACTTTAAAGATCATTGTTCGATTTTGATGAAAAAATCACCGACGTTTCTAACTTCAAAAATACATGCCTAAAATATTATTAAAAAATGAATTTTACAAATTTGAACAATCGTTGGAAAATTTCCCAAATTGTAGAAAATTATCTTATATAATCCAAGAAATATAAGTAGGTATACTTTATTTTTACATAAAATTATCTTATAATTCAAGCAAACCAAAAAGAGTACCTACCTAATTCATACTTTTGAACTTCATACAAACGAATACAAATTTGAGGTGTAGAATGAATTCTTGTCAGTAAGTGAGCGCATTTTTTTTAACCGTTTCAATCGATATTTGGCAATGTTATGGAGAAAATGAAAAACATAATATTGGTTTGCAATCATGTAAACCATGTGTGTTACTTCATCCGTGTACAAAAAACTTTTTCAGCATGTCATTATTTTTTTGAAAGGTTAATTGAAAACTTAAGAGCTTTATTTGTGTAAAGAAACTAGGAAATCGTAAAATAAACCAACAAAAAATATCATATCAGAATAGGAATGTATTACTTTCGCAGCCTTGAAGCCAGCCGAACCTCCTGACCCCACAAATGATGGTTAGTTCACTCGAGGACCCACCGAGAATTTCTTCTTCGTAACAGATAACCCATTATGTGAAAAAGATCATCTTTGAATTAGCTTTTAATTTGCATACCTAGTCTTTCCACCTGAACGGAAATCCGTCAACTAACTACATTAAATGTAGTCATTTTTGAAATTTCAAAAATTTTGAAATTCATCTTAGTCACTGAAGATGACTACCTCCAAGAGCCAGGTTAATAGGGATTGCTAATGAACACTGGATTTCTAGATGGTTGGAAAGCAGAATACCTTCGTATTGAACCCAATTTAAACTACGGTAAATTTTTCATCTAGAGCGGGTAGTTTGGATAAACATAAATCTATAGTGACACTTTTATGAATAACTGCGTAGATGTAATACCTCCAAGCGTGCTTTACGGAGAGAATTCCGAGGGGCTCTTAAGTTAATTGAAATGGGAGAATGAACGTCGTATTCCCTGCTAGTTGGAGTATTCCGTTTTTACATCGGCGATAAATTATTCCGAGGAAGAATTGAATTTTTATTAAACCCACGGGTGGCGGACAATTAGACGGGAAGAAACTCCGGGGGCTTAAGTACGGAAGGATTCTTAATCATAATCCCATCTCAGAGAAAGAGAAACGACTTGAACAAACGAGAAATATGGGCTCGTTCCCTTAAGCTGATATTGTACCAGCTGATTATAAAAGAATGAGAAAACAAGAACACCGCTGTTTGAGGCAAAATATTCGTTGAAGGTAGGATATTGACGTACTTTGGTCGAAAATATTAAATAACGAACCTATCTTTTAATGAGGTGCTTATAATAATTTAGAAAAAATTTATTACTTATCAGGATAGAACGTTTAATGATTATAAAATAGTAATACACCAGCAGGTAAATACAGGTAATCAGAATGCAACAACGATCCTTTATTGGAAAACGCTGCAATTTATTCCACGAAAGTTTATCATTTTTCTGTACAGATCACTCGTCTGCAGCTTTGCCATTATCACTACCTACCATCCAGAGGTAATACTTACCTACTACTCATATCTACTTCACAATCGAGTTTATTTGGAAGAAATAAACGCTTCACACTCGCCTTGAAGAAATAGGGAGTAGTGTTCACTAGGAAATTTGAATACTGGTTGCTAAGGACGCCAAACTGAGTACAACTCGAAGAAGCGAACGGCGATCGCATTTTGGTCAGATAAAATTTCAACAGAGATTCACCAATGGTGAATCACCATCTTTTGCGATTCACCCTCGGGTTTCTGGTTTATCGTAAGACCAATCCTTAAGTTCTCGTAGGGAGCGAACGGTTTGTCCTACAGAGCTCCGGGTGGTCTCAAAAAAACTTTGAAAATCAATACTATTTCAAATTGGTGAAAAAACAATACTTTTATATCAAGGGTTTTCGAGCTAAGGCACTTTTGAAAATTTCAACCCCCATTTTTCACCCCTTTTGGTTGACTGACATCAACGAAAAGCTTCGCGGCACAGCTAGACCCCAAACGGGGTCTATATTCTATCTATATTCAATATACCAAATTTCATCAAAGTAGTTTCTAAGGAAAGTGCCGCGTACGGCGGACGGACGGAAAATGTTTTATTCGATTTAAATTTTTTTCTTGGTTGATTCCAAAGGTTTATTATTGAAAATAATAAACCAAAAAACTAAATATCTCCACTCCACAGAGATACGGTAAAACATGGATGTTATGTATTTTGGTATCCTCAACTTCGAATAAACGTGCTATTTTCGTTACTGACTCGTTCAGACAATTAGAATGTGGAAATCGTTACCCAATGAGAATAAAGAAATCATCATCAATCAGAATGCAGGAACTTTCAACCAATCAGACTCAGGGATACTCTTGAAATTAAAATACAGATATCACCAGCCGATCAGAATGCAAAATGTTCGAAACATCTGTTTGCAGAAACATCCAACCAATGCAGAAACCTTCATCTAATAAAAAGATAGAATCTCATCCAATCAAAAAGCAGGCATCTCAGTAAGTGAATATGTAAAATTTCTAATAAATTTAACAAAATAAAACATCAATGTATCCAACTACTCTTCAGACATGAAAAAACAGGCTGAAACGTCAAAGTGCCTCGAGCGTTGTCCTAAAAAATCACACTGCTCAATCACAACGTTTTTGTTGCTTAGAATCATGCTGATGTACTCAGATTACTTATGTTAAGAAACGTTCAGAAATCTATTTATGAAAAGTGCAGATAATCATGAAAGTTTCGGAATTATATTTAGGAAAAGTGCAGACATTCATAAAAAGACGAGGCGTCGTGATCGTGATATTGGCTTAACTCACTTTGAAGCAGAACTTCCTTCACGTCATGAGCTGAAACAAATAGAAAATATTGATTGGCAACTATTTACAAGCATTAGTTTTTTCAATGTTTACAGAATAGAGAAACTCAGTACATAATTAACATTATTCATTGAATGGGACACAATATTTATTATTCAGTAGGTACTTACTTAAGTACCACTGCGCAATACAATATGACACATTCTTGGAAATCCAGATAATTACAGGTGCAGGCGATGATATAACTCGGGGAGTATACATCTTGTACAGCAGTACCTATCGCTTGGAACAATGGTGAATGGTGGGTGCTCTGACGTCTATGTGTAATAATGGAACTATGGGAAGCTCGATAGAGATCGGAATTGGCTCTGTTAGCTGGTAGGTGGCGGCGGTGTTCCTATTCAGCTCCTAGTATTTAATTGCAAGATGTTTAAAAGGATAATACCCATGCATGAACATCTACCGTCTATGAGATTAGGGTTATAGGTCATCCTTCATTCTAAACATGTAGTTAAGAGTAAATTATGAAGTATTATGTGAACTTCCACTGCATGATATCCAAAGTAGTGTTTCTAACTTGCATCGGTTGGAAGCTAAAGCCTGGACAGATTTTGTCACACACACCTATACACGCACACTTATTGTACACAGACGTACACTAATTGCTTTGCCGAGGATTTGGAATCAGAATGGTCTAAAACGGTACTTGGTTATTTTTTTTTCTCCGTTGAGTCCTCGCATAGCGACGCACAGTGGTCCAGAATCGTCAATAAGCGCTCAAAACTCAATAATTTCTTGAATAGTGGAGCTAGAAACCTGAAATTCGTCTAACTTGCCCGACTTATAACCAAAATAACGGTACTGATAAGTCAGTAAAATGTTATCAACGTTAAACGTTTTTAATGAGGTAACAATACCGAATAAAAAGAATTTGAAAATTTAAATCTTCTAAGAGAATTAATGTTCTTCCTACATCGGATTTTTGGATTGGCAAAACAAAGTATAGCTACCTTTAAATTGGAGAGACCATAACATAAAATGCTTTGTAGGTTAATTCCTAAGGCAAATCATTCTTTTTTAACATCTGGTAAATCTAATGTCTATTCTCCTCATCTAATCAACCTCCATGACATCAAGGGCAGCTGGATCATCAACGTCCAATGAGTAATAGGTGTAATCCCCACTTGTCTGTCCATGATTCTAAAGATTTTGGTGCGGACGCTGCGAGGAGTTTGGCTTCAGCATCTAGTTCTAAAATACGTTGTACATGGAGGCCGGAAAGAAGTGAGTAGAGACAGACGATATCATCGTTTGACCATCTTTTTCCGAATTTTTTTAGCTGTAGCACCAAAGGCCGCAGCTAATTTGGGTCTTGGGTCTTTCTATACAATGTTTAGGCACAGTGGTCCATATAGACATGTCATGTCTACGGAATATTTAAGCCCGAAATTAGAGAGACGCAGAGAGAAGCAAAAGCTGTAGGACAAAAGAAATCTGATGCGAATAAATTCTCTATTTTTTTCAGTAACCCTGTCCTTAATGACGATTTGAAAAATAAAACGCTGCAAATCATTGCTAAAAGGTTTATTATTTTCTGTATAGATCACCCTTCTGTATAGATCACTGGTTCTCCATCAATAGCACCTACCACCATCTGTATTCTCCCTTGACCTTCCCTCTCAAATTTCAGTTTCCTGCGTTCAATAGGATTGAAAATGGCTTTGGAGCTCACTCAGCTGATCAGTGATCTGAGGAGTGAAGAAGATCTACTCGAATGCTGGGGACGCCTGGAAGAGCACTTCCATTCAATAGGATTGAAAATGGCTTCGGAGCTCACTCAGCTGATCAGTGATCTGAGGAGTGAAGAAGATCTCCTCGAATGCTGGGGACGCCTGGAAGAGCACTTCCATTCAATAGGATTGAAAATGGCTTCGGAGCTCACTCAGCTGATCAGTGATCTGAAGAGTGAAGAAGCCTTTGAGCAATGATTTGCAGCGTTTTTTACCCACCAACATTTTTTTTTACCTACCAACTTTTTTTTACCTACCAGCTAGGTACTACCTACCACACCATACTGGCTTCACACCTTCACAATCAAGTTTATTAGAAAGAACTAAACGCTTCACACTCGATTGGAAAAATAGAAAGCTTCATAATATGAAGCTTTCCATATTTCCATGAAATTTCCATATTATGGAAATTTGATTACTGGTTACGCAGAAGGCAAAACTGTATACAAATCGAAGTATACTTATGGCTGAATTGCCAAATAGTGTGACATAGTAAAAAAAAAAAAAAAAAAAAAAAAAAAATATACAAATCGAAGAAATGAACAGCGATCGCATTTTAGTCCGATAAAATTTGAATGGAGATTAGACCTCTTTTGCGATTCACACTCTTGATTCTGTTTTATCGAAGGAAAACCTTCAAGTACTCGTAGGGACCGAACGGTTTGTCCTACAGAGCTCCGGGTGGTCTCAAAAATTTTTAAAAATTCAATACTATTTAAATTTGTGAAAAAACGATACCTTTATTTCGAGAGTTTTCGAGCTAGGGCACTCTTGAAAATTTCAACCCTTAATTTTCACCCCTTAGAAGTGACCTACATCAACCAAAAGCTTCGCGGCACAACTAGACCCCAAATGGAGCCCATATACCAAATTTGTACCAAATCGGTCCAGTGTTGCTAAGAAAAGTGCCGCGTACGGCGGACGAACGGAAATTTTTTTATTCGATTTTCGTATTCTACGTACCTTGAAACGTAAAACATCAAATTTTGAGGGGGGGGGGGGTTACATTTTTTTTTCTTGCTCGATTCCAAAGGCTTATTATTGAAAATAATAAACCAAAATGTTTGTTTTTTGTCCTTCGAAAATCATATTAAAACAAGAAAACATGCGTCAACCTAGTCGGTCTGAACAAGCAGAATTGACGTAACAATTTTGATACATTTGGACGTTCTCATCATTTCCAGTCCTTTAATTATTAACCACCGTTCTGTAATCAACAATGAGGGGGGGGGGCTAAAACTCAAGAAATGGCACTCACAGGAGATACCCAACACATATTTAAGGTCGACGTGTTTGGAGAAAATACTTCAAAAGATCAAGTTTTGAGCGCTTTTTGACGATTCTGGACCACTGTGCGACGCTCAAGTCTTACTGGTAGACGTCCTAAAAAAGGACAGAAACGCATCTGTAAATCTCAAATTGAAATTTAGTTACTAAAGGGGTCCAATAGCTCCTCAATATTAGGACTTCCATTTAATCTAGGTATTTTAGAGTTCAAGATGATAAGATAATGAAGCTTTATTCTTAGGTAGGTTGCATTGGGTAGGAATATCCGTCGCATGGAAGAACTATGGAGAAGAATTTTTCGACCACGAGAGAACAATGATCGACAAAACGTTTATCTAAACATACATGTGTAGCATTTTTATAGTACAGAAAAATGATTTAATTCGTAAAGACTCTACCATGGGTTTCCCTTTGTGCCTAGGAGAGAAATTAAAACATAGGAATAACATAAAAAATTCGCATTTGACGAGAAAAGACGGTGGGTGCCATCAAAGCAAAAGGTAATGCGTGGTTGGATAAACTGGCTTTGTATGTTCTTCTCTACATTCCCCGAACAGGTGTTCCAGGAAAATCTTCACAGACTCCCCTTCCTCCATATCTCCACCATTATCTGGTTTTCAGGTGTAATACGCCCTCAGGCTTCACAAAGTGCGGGAGGCTCGAGACGTTATTCACTCCACTCGTATCTGAGGGGTTTAAAGCGAAGAGGAGCTTCGAGTGAAGTAAGTGAAGCATACGAGGTGATAAGGCCTCCATTACCAAACAGCCTTTCTCACTGACTGCGTTTGGCTTAGCTTTGCCCCACTAGCGTGATCTGAGACCCCGAAAAGCGGCCTTTCATCACCAATCAGCCTTTCCCTCCACAACTATTTTCCCAAAACCGCAAGTTGAAACTTTCGCGAGTTTACTTCCGAGGGTAACGAGCCAAAAACTCACGCTTCCACGAACGGTTAGAACAAATTACCATGTAAGCATCCGAGATGGCCCCTCGCTTTAACTTTATAATATACACTTGACCCTGAGGTCAATTGATCCCCGTGATTATTAAAGTTTACCTCCATAACTTCGGGATGTGGCAAATAGTTTTACGACCCGTGCGGTGGCTGCGGCGTAAATATTGAAATATACCGAGAGTTTCTGTTAATTATGAGGTCCCATAACCACAATTACTGATATTGCTTTAGAGTTCACTAAACCAGCGGAAGCTTGTTTTCGCTTTTAGGAGGTGAAAAAAAGCCTCAAAAATTCATTCGCACTTAACGTTTTAGGAAACAAACTTTTTCGTGTTTGTGTGTGCTTGTTACTATCAGATTTTTATGAAATTATGAGGAATTATGCGGTAGGTAAGTGAATCCGGTCCAATATAAATGAATTTTCCTCGGCGAAAACGAAAAATCCTTATGTATAGCGTAACACATTCGTTGTTCGGAATCAGTAGTACGCTGAGTATTATTACTTAGCGTGTTCATGATATTCATCAACTCGTCTACCAACATTTCTATCACTGAGAGAAATGATTCGTGAGATTCCGTTATCAACATGCGGGATGCAACAGTCGAAATGCTTATGGAGGGAAGAAATGGAAAAACCAAATAGACCAAGATCAGTCTATCACAACGTCTGCATCCCATGAAGACTCTCAATCCTGCCAATCATACTGAAGACACCACCACGGAGTCCTTTCCTGTCGAAGGGCTGCCAACTAACGCCAGCTGTCCTTCCTCTCTTCGAAGGCGTAGGATTCACTTCCACCAGGGACGGTATGACTGAGATAAGTCGAGCCAGATTTGAGTATTGAGTTGCAATTTCTTCTTGAAGAGAAAAAATGCGGCAAATTATTACACAAAGTTTTATCATTTTTCAGTATAGACAACTCGCCTTCAAAGAAAATTTGCCATTGCCATTGCCACTATCTACCAACAACATGCTTCACAATCAAGAATCTTTTCATACTCAATGAGGAATTTCACCATGTCGGAATTTCCTATTTTTGACCCCAAAATCGGATTCAGTACTTCGAAAAACCCCCTAAGGCAAACTTTCAGCCCGAACTTCCTAATTTACGAATAAACAAAACTGTAGAAAATACGAATGTTTAAAAAAAACCGGGAAAATGACGTCATGCTGGAATAGTTCATTTATGGCCGCTTGAAGCGCTGAGATCGAGAAATCTATAGCCCCCTGATGCAAAATTTCACGAAACAGTAAAGTTCGAAATCAAAAAACTGAAGAAAAAAATAGAAAAAGCAAGATGGGGAAAATTAGGTTTCCCCTGTTTTTGTTTGATAACTTTTCTCTTAGAAAACACGATTTCGTCGTCCCAATGGGCAACACTGGGAGGAGACGGCGATCCGAACAGCCCAATCAGCGAGCGTTCCCGCTTCACGTCCGTTTTCCCGGTTAGTTTTGAAATCAAAAATTTTGATTGTCTCCCAAAAATAACAGGAGACTTATTTTCCGAAATCAGCCCGATTTTCATCTATCCCACACCATTAACTATTCAGGAAAAATGCAAACAGAATTCGGTGAAATTCCTCATTATTATGGGGTAAGGAAATTTCGTTACTGGTTGCTAATGATGCAAAACTGAGAACAACTCGAAGATGATAGGAACTAACAACGATCGCATTTTAGTCAGCTAAATTTTAAATAGAGATTAGGCCTCTTTTGCTATTCACACTCGTGTTTCTGATCTATCGTAAGTTCAACCGTTAAGTTTTCGTGGGGAGCGAATGGCTTGTCCTAAAGAGCTTCGGGTGGTCTCTAAAAATTCTAAAAATTCAATACTATTTCAAATTAATGAAAAAACAATTCCTTCATGTCGAAAGTTATTGAGCTAGGGTGTTTTCAAAATTTCAGCCCTAATTTTTCAACCCTTCGAAGTGACTGACATCAAGAAAAGCTTCCGAGGACAAGAAGACCCCAAATGGAGCCCAAGAACCGAATTTGATCAAAATCCGCGTACGTTGTACGGTCGGCAAAATTTTTATTCGATTTTAGGATTCCTATATACTTTGAAACGTAAACCAACAAGTTTTGAGAGGGGGTTAAAAAAATGTTTTCTTGGTCGATTCGAAAGGTTCATTATTGAAAATAATAAACCAAAATTTCTAGAAGAGTGCGTTGAGTAGGTATCAAATAAAATATATTCATCTCGATTCCTCTCAAGATGTAAAATACAACGCACGATCTCGATTGATAGGACTTTTGTTGAATGGACAGTTTGTTCAGATTTTGATACGTATTGAAGATTAATATCAATTAATAGGATCCATTAATATCAATTACGTAGGTTTTTAAACAGTTTTGAGTCAAATCAAGTGAAAATTATGTTATTACAGCTTTTTAACTCGCGTCCGTGTTTTCTTCCAATTAGGAGCGAATTGTTTTCGTGATCCGATAATCGGTAGTCTCAGCGCAAACGTGAAATCTTTTATAGGAAATGATGACCAATGGAAAGATGAAATTAAATCAAATCGATTGGTAATTTATAGTACCTATTTAGTGAAAAGTGTGAACAGCAGACCTTGACTGATTATAATAAGGTAAATCAACTTAGCGTTGCGCATAGTCCAGAAAGTGATGAACCTGAGAGACGCGTGAATATAATCGAGCTACAGTTTTGAGAAGTTCGGATGACACTCCTAGGTATGTTTGGAAAAAGTGAGGCAATTCTTGTTTGTATTTTCATAAAGCTGTTAAGTAGTTGTTTCTTATCAACTTACTGTTACTTAGAAACTAAAATTGTATTAAATTTCCATAAAACCATGAACTTGCTGAAGCCATACCGTATCTCTGAAACTTCCGCAAGACTACAAAAGTCTTGTGTATCGAAGCCCCGATCATATTATCCGCTCCTTGGCCGAAATGGGGCAGCTATTTAGACCATTTGCCCCTCTCATATATTTGACATCAGCTGCTCCGAATTGGTTAGGGATAATAGCCTTTGCCAGCTTGGCATCGAATGGTATCCAATTACGCAACCGAAGTGCTATGGTCTTCCGGGGTCGTCCGAGGCTCGAGTTGACATGAACGGGGCTCTATTGGTTGACCACATGTCTTTGTCCATCCCCCCCCCACCACCACACACCACTCACCAACAGGACCAACTTTGAGAAAGGATTCTTCGCCAAGCAATGAAACTTCTTATGAGCTTTTTGGATCGGAATATGGTTATTGTGTTTCTTGGAGTATACAACCAATAACTTGATACCTCACTTAGCTTTTATCGATCGTTATTGATCGATATTCCTCTATGATAATCAATGCTACTGATGTGTGATGTAGTTTTCAGTTAACTGTACTGATACTATGAAGTTGGAGTGAATGAATGAAAAATAAAATGTATTTCGAAAATGAAGTATAACAATATAAATTTTTTCTTATATTATCATGTTGACCTTGGTCGTCCAAGGGAGTTGGTTTTTCAATTTTACAATATTTACTTAACATTAATTTGGTAGTAAATTCTTATTTTAAAGTGAATAGAAACATAAGTATAGGTATATAATTGTTTTTCTTGGAGTAACTATCAGGAAATACTTGTAGTGCCAATCCATCCTTGGACCTGCAATCCTACCGTCTGGCACCCTGAGCAGCTGTATGCACTCATCCTTCTCCATTTTCTCTGTTTCAAACCATTTTTTCCTCCAGTCTGCCATCACTGGACAACGTCCCATAAAATGCAATACGTCCTCAACTTCACCCGTGGGCAGCTGTATGCAATCATCCTTCTCCATTTTCTCTGTTTCAAACCATTTTTTCCTCCAGTCTGCCATGTCTGGACAACGTCCCATAAAATGCAATACGTCCTCAACTTCACCCGTGTTCCATAGCGAGTACTTCCACGGCGGCTCTGTACGTCACTGCTGGTGGTTGAGGAACAGTAGTTCTCTCATCATCATGATCCACCTGACTTGATATGACTTTTCATTTACGTATGGTATCTGCAATTGTTCCCCATCCATCATGATTACTTCTCTTTAATGGGCATGAAACTGCAACTGCTGGGCTTTTGTAAGGTACTCATTCTTTTCTCTTATTGCAATTTTTTAATGCGAGTCCACCATTTATCCTTGAACTGCTTTGGGCCCTCCTCCAGGCTCATTTCCTGACCATGCTCTCCAGCAACTTTGAGCCACTCCGCCGCCTAACCAACTGTCCTCCCGACCATCTCACGAGTGATGACACCGGGTAGTCGCGTCTCTGCGAGTGTCATGGTATGCAGGATGTATCTGACATGAACTGATAATGTCCTCAAGTACAGCGACCGTCCACCTGTCTCCATGTACAAAACATACAAGGGTGTGTTTAGGCAAAATTACAATCCGTCTTATGGAAGCATGCTGGCATCTCTCCAACTATTCATATTTTTGGTAGCCCCAAGGTTGAGCGCCAGAGCATATTGTTGAGCCCACCGTGGCATCAAACATTTGAAATTTTCTGCTGCATGGGATTTCATTAGGAACAACCTCCATACTCCATTCAGGGTGTACTGTGCTGCCATTCTCTTTGCCTCGATATGCCTGAACCATGAAAGTAGCGCTGAAAAAATCATACCTAAATATGTGTTATGAAGTTGGAGTGTACACCTAGGTGGAGTGTATACCTAGCTATTCTGGTCTTACAACCATGTTTTTTTTTATTTGAAAATTTTGTCCAAGATGTATTTTCCTAACAAGATAGTAGAAGATACCTAAATACTAACGCGTATTACCAAAAAATATGTTATATGAAAATTACCTATCTTCCACCAGTAGAACGTACGACGTTAATCCGTGTTTTTTAAGTTAATAACAGGGTGATTGATCAATTTATCCTTCTCTATATAGAATTTTTGGTTATAGAAAAAATAATTTCTTGAATGATTCACCTACCAGGTGACCTGAAAGAACATTTTATGAGTAAGAGCCTATAATCCAATGAAAAGGAGAGAAATCCATGGTACGCCAAATTTTTTTCTCCAAAGCTGAGGGGGCACGCCATATGAATAAATCAAACATTCTTTTGAATGATCTTTTGATTGAGTAGAACTTACCTCAAGCTGTCCCAAGGGATGAGGGAAGATGATGATGAGGTAAGTAGGGGTGAGAGTGAGGGATGAAAGGAAGCCCCTTTAAAACAACCACCAGTTCAGGCATGAGTCAAGCAAGAAGGTGGTGATACCACAATGTGGTACCACCATATTATGTCATAATACGGTGGCTCGAGTAACTCTGTGGCGCTTTTTCCACACCACTCCTCCCGCTTTGACAAGGTTACAGCCATGACTCTGATGTTTTTGGGTGCCACTCTTTTCAGCTCCGACACCGCTTGCCGCAAATTGTCTCTATCATACTTTCTTATCTTACTCCGCCAGGTCACTACATTGTTCCGTATGGAAGTATTGGGTGCTTTGAGGCTGGAACATAGGAGGGAGTTCCGAAATTGTATGAGGATGAGCTCATGTAATTTTGAGGAACTGCTGACATTGGATGGAAATAAAATCGGCACTCAGTCGACCAATTTTAGGGTAGTCTACGAAGGAAACGTCCCACAGGCAGCGGTTGGAGTAAATTTTCTCTATTACTTGGAGAGTGGAGTTGGTATTCTACATTATTGCCACAAAATAGCCAACAACCACAAAAATACACAATAGCATAAATTACGGACATGCTCGTGTTGACAACAGCGAATTCCCGAAATTAATCGCAAAAGAGTCTCAGTCATCCATTTTGATTGGGATTCAAGATACTATCGAACGGCACAGAAAATACCAAACCGCAACAAACCAGACTCACGAGTTTTGCGTCGGATGAGCCTCGACTCACCTGGTATTCTTTGAGTCTGACGTAGAAGAATCTCTGTGAGTACTAAGCTGTAGTTGTATTTCTTAATCCGCCCTAGAAGTGGACTTCTCTAGCTGGATAAGTAGTGTTTCGATTCTCGAAGTGGAACTCATACTCCTGGAGAGGGAAGCCCTACAGAGTCTCTCTTGCATTGGCAACTTTTGGATATTTTACCTAATGATCGCTGAAGACTTTTGAAGTTGATTTGGAGAAGGCAGGATGTCGGTTCTATTTGGTTCCTTCATCTTGATTATCTCTTGATAATGTGACGAGCAGCAGCAGATGGGGTAGCTATATTTATACTTCTTTTCACCCCCATCCAACTTAAGAACATGGAGGTTGGTTTGAACTGGATCTGTGCTTAGAGCCACTGAGTTCAAGGTTGGTTTCTCACTTGATTCCAAACCACTATCCGATAATTTGTCACACCACGCGTATCCTTGCAGTCATTCTACAACATTTGTGTGCGACCTGGTTTCACTAATGAAATAATTTATGAAGAACATTTCTTTGAGACAATATTCATTACATTGATAATGAACAGTAATATCAACGAACCATTACTGGAAACGGCAAAGCTGTCCTCTGTTAATTGATTTAAAATTGAAAGGGGGTGGGTCGAGGAGTCGAGCTATGCATAATTTACTTCATCCCACAGGAATGCCAAACAATGTAACAGGAATCTATAATTAATATTACGTTCATTCTTTTTCTTTTGGTTTATTGTTTTCAATAGGTAATGAAGCTTTGGAATCGACCAAGAAATACAATTTTCACCCCCTCAAAATTTCTTGGTTTACGTTTCAAGGTTCATAGAATCCGAAAATCGAATAGAAATTTTGCCGTCCGTCCGCCGTATGCAGCACTTTCCTTAGTTACCATGGACCGGGCTTAATGAAATTTCTTATAATATAAGAAATAAACTATATTATAGGCTCTATTTAGGGTCTGGTTGTGCCGCGAAGCTTTTGGTTGACGTCAGTCACTTCTAAGGGTTGAAAAATAAGGGCTGAAATAAGGACTGAAATTTAACGTCCTAGCTCAAAAACTTTGATATAAAGGTAATGTTTTTCATCAGTTCAAAATAATATTGAATTTTTAGAATCGAATGAGACCACATAGAGCTCTGTAGAACCAACCGTTTGCTCCAATTAAAAAATTGAGGGAACCCAGCAGTAAATAATTTAAAAAATGATCGATTTTTTCGCCAAGTTACCTACTTTACGGACACATATCAATAAAAATCCTCCATTTTGCCTCTAATAGATTGATTTTTGAAGTTTGTGGATGTCTGTAAAGTATAGAAGGTAGGGTAGGTAATTTTCAAAACGCTATTGCTTTCAAAAATCTTTCAATAAAAGGGATTTGATTTCATTGTTTTCATGAAACGGATGATGTCCCACGTTTGTACAGGGAGGTCCATTGATTTATACACATTGTGTCTCTGCACACATAACTTTAAGTTTGCCATGACTCACTCATAGAACCCACGAAGAATCTACGTACGAGTAGTATACATAAACTATGAAGTATTGAGTTGTGACGTTTGGCTCGATTTTTCATTCTGTCATTTCTTATGACTCCATACAATTTGAAAATGAGCCAAGACGGATTCGGAAACCCAAACACCAAAGGATCATGATTTATCTGCAGTATTGAGGCAGCATTGGCCATAATCCAACAATACAATAACTTGCTATTCTTCCTTCCGCCGTACAGTACCTAATCTTTGACCTTTTGGTTTATTATTTACAATAATGAACCTTTGGAATCGACCAAGAAAAAAAAAATTTTAACACCCCCTCAAAATTTGATGGTTTACGTTTCAAGGTACGTAGAATCCAAAAATCGAATAAAAATTTGGCCGTCCGTCCGCCGTCCGCCGTACGCCGTACGCGGCACTTTTGCCACTTAGCATTGACCGATTTTGATGAAATTTGGTATGTAGGCTCCATTTGGGGTCTAGTTGTGCCCCGAAGGTTTTGGTTGATGTAGGTCACTTCTAAGGGTTCCAAAATCAATTTTGAAATTTTGAAAACGCCCTAACTCAAAAAATTTTGATATAAAGGTATTGTTTTTCCTTAAATTTGAGATTCTATAGAATTTTTCGAATTTTTTGAGACCACCCGGAGCTCTGTAGGACAAACCGTTCGCTCACTACGAGAATTTAAAGTTTGGACGTACGATAAATCAAAAACAATCAAATTATTACACAATGGTTTATTATTTTCTATATAGATCACTCGTCTACAAAATCACCAACCATCCAATATGAAAAGAAAAAGAAAAAAAAAAAAAAAATCAAATAAAAAAAAAAATCAAAAAAAATCAAAAAAAATCAAAACAAAATCAACATCACCAACCATCGATTGCATTTCGGTCTGCTCTAATTTGAACGGAGATTAGGCCTCTTTTGCGATTCACACTCGTGTTTTGATTTATATATATATATATTTCAATATAAACACTTAAATTTTCGTAGTGAGCGAACGGTTTGTCCTACAGAGCTCCGCGTGGTCTCAAAAAATTCTAAAAATTCTATAGAATCTTAAATTGAAGGAAAAACAATACCTTTATATCGAACTTTTTTGAGTTAGGGCGTTTTCAAAATTTCAAAATTGATTTTGGAACCCTTAGGAGTGACCTACATCAACCAAAAGCTTCGGGGCACAACTAGACCCCAAATGGAGCCTACATACCAAATTTCATCAAAATCGGTCAATGCTAAGTGGCAAAAGTGCCGCGTACGGCGTACGGCGGACGGCGTACGGCGGACGGACGGCCAAATTTTTATTCGATTTTTGGATTCTACGTACCTTGAAACGTAAACCATCAAATTTTGAGGGGGTGTTAAAAATTTTTTTTTCTTGGTCGATTCCAAAGGTTCATTATTGAAAATAATAAACCAAAACACGAGTGTGAATCGCAAAAGAGGCCTAATCAAATTAAAAGCTCAAATTAAAGCTGACCGAAATGCGATCGATGTTTTTCTTCATGTTGGATGGTTGGTGGCTTTGCAGACGAGTGATCAATATAGAAAAATAAAAAATAAAAAACAATTGTGTAATAATTTGCAGCGTTTTGACGTCAATAATTAAAAAAACTATGCAAATCATTGCCCAAAGATTTATTATTTTCTGTATAGATCACCCTTCTTTATAGATCCCTCCCTACCAACCATAGGTACCTACTACCTACTAGGGTATTTTTTAAAACTTCAACCCTTCATTTCCATTTATTTGGTGGTTGGGGTTGAAATTTTCAAAAATGCCTTAGTAGTTAGTAAGTACCTTCGGTTGGTAGGGAGGGATCTATGCAGAAGGGTGATCTATACAGAAAGTAGTAAATCTTTGGGCAATGATTTGCAGCGTTTTTTTCTCACATCAAGTGTGGGTCCAGTTCAATAAATTAATTTTGCTTCCTCACTACCGAAGGTAGGGAAGCTTTGTATTCGTGAAAGAAGTGAAAAAAAAAAATGTCCTCCAAAATCAAAATTTCCACTTGCTTTTTGCGTTTTAGAGCTTCCCGAACAATTTTGGTTCCGTGTCTGTCTGTCTGTCTGTCGGTCTGTCTGTCTGTCTGTGGTCAATCCTTGTCCCGGGCAAAACTATACTAACCTGTGGTCCGATTTTGATGAAATTTTCAGGGATTGTGCGGGTTAGGTCCTAGACGGTCCCCTATAAATTTTAGCACCTTCGGACCAATAGGAGCGAGTGCGCATGCGCAAACGTGAATTTCCTGGAACCTCGGTTTCTCGGTTTCTAATGAACCGATTTTGCTCAAATTTGGAGGTTAGTTAGGGACTAACTTCTAAGAGACACCCTATAAGTTTCAATCAAATTGGTCAAGCAATAGCCGCTGCGTATGCAATGGAGAATGCTGAAGGCGCCTGAGTGATCACTGATCAGCTGAGTGAGCTCCAAGGCCATTTTCTCTCCTGTTGAACGCAGGAAGCTGAAATTTGAGAGGGCGGGTCAATGGAGAATGCTGAAGGCGCCTGAGTGATCACTGATCAGCTGAGTGAGCTCTAAGGCCATTTTCTCTCCTGTTGAACGCAGGAAGCTGAAATTTGAGAGGCAGGGTCAATGGAGAATGCTGAAGGTGCCTGAGTGGTCACTGATCAGCTGAGTGAGCTTAAATATTACAGTGGAAGAAAGATAAATAGGGAGAGGGAGCAAAAACCTTTTCAAGGTATGTCACATTTTAGCCATTAGGCTCTAAGCGGAAATCATCCGGGGGTGCAGGGGGCGAAGCCCCCGCCGAGTTTTCGCCAACTGATTCTATACGTCCATGTTACAATGAGTGAGGAAGCTATACTGCCCACCCAACTTGGCAGACGTTTTTGGTACGTGAAACTAATTGAAAATCTGATGTTTAATTTGGTGTGAAAACGTTGCAGCGTTTGTAGCACCCTCACATTAACCTTTTCCAGATCGTTTGCTTGAAAAAAATTCCAAAGCTCAGAGAGTTTTCATTTATTATTATTTTTGTTTTGTTTTGAGCCCGTTAACAATAACATGTTTCAGCGACAATAAAGTGGTCATTCCGCAACTATTGGTGCTTCCTTCAAGGATGAAATAGTTTTAGCGGGTTACACTTTTGGTAACTACCTTTTGATCTTTACTTATGCACTTTCAACACCCATATCCAAGTCCATGATAAACTGTGACCGGAACAGTCTATGTACCTCCAGTCTTTAAAACCCTTCAGAGACAAGTGGGGTTACTGTGCTGTTGATTTCATTGCCAATTCGTCACCCTTTTTTGCCAAATTTCAGTCGGAGTGTTGAGACGAAAATCATGTTAAATTGTCTCATTTCTCACAATATCTGGCGGGTGGGCAACTCTCTTCTGTAGGATGCCATTTTATTATTCTATACATTCCAAAGCATGTTCCTCATACATTGCATATAACAATGAAACAATGAGTGTACTGTATATTACAATTTTGTTTTACTCTAACATGTTTTACTAAGATGTTCCGGCTGTCCAACAGTGTATTAAAAGACAAGACTATCTATCAAGTAGTGTCGAACCATGGTGCACAAATTTTTGAGGAGATAAGGTACAAGCTTCTTCAGAAGGCCTTCATGCCAAATTGTTCATTCGGAATAAGATGTCCAGAGTAGAGTCTGAGATGCGGTAGGATAAGCCGTTCGAAAATTTAGGAGAGTAGAGTGGGTACTTGCTTCCACCATAGCAGCTGTGAAAGGCCTGGTCCAGACTTGTGAATTATTGTTCGGTCATCGATGCGGGGTGTCTACGTACATGCAATCGAGGGCGTTCTTAAACACGCGTGGAAAACTCAAGAGCTCCTAAAAGGCGGACAAAATGAAATGACTTCTCCTCGACTAGTGAAGAAGTGAAGATCATGTTTGTTATCAGGGATTTCATCATACCTGTACTTCTACCTACTTCTGGTTCATTCAATAATTTTCTCAACATCAATTAAAAATCTATTCCAATCTAATTCCAATAGATAGATATGCAGATAATAATGTTTATTGATCGATAATATTTCAATGATTGACATCAGTAAAAACCTAATATACGGCTTTGGAAGTGTTTTACCGTCAACCGGAGTTTGCCTCTTCTTCCCATATCAATTATTAGTATTAAGCATATTTAACTTAGTTAACTTTTGTTATCCATCTATTTAGTATTTTGCATTGAAAGTATACATGAGCCAGTTCAATTCGAATTCAACCATGGTGATAAGCGGAAGCAGTATTGCCCACCCGACTTGGCAGACGTTATTGAATTGGTTGAAATTTTGCTGAATGAAGCTTGTCGTTCCTAGGAATACGTACGGCTCGGCGCAGTGTCGACGGGGTGGCCTATACACCCTTATCAGCGATATTGGATTGACTGTAAGGAACCAGAGGAAGGTGGTTTTGATTTATTATGAACGCTACTCGTGCCAGAGCATTAAAATGTTTGAGCGTCTGCGTCCAGTCGAATCATGAAGTGCAGACGGCGGGACCCACAAAGTAAAGCCACATTTGATTGCCTCTAAACTCGGTTTTATTACGTAGAAACCTATGTGGTTGAAACTTCATAAGGGTTCAGGAGAGCACAACGTTTACTAAACACAGGCCTCCGGTGAAACCTTCCAGCTTATACCATCTTTGTTTACGCGCGGGCTGCGGTTGTTTGTCATACGTGTTCATTTCTCCTACTGAAATAAACTTGCGGAAGTTACTTCGGGGGAACGAGGCAGATATAAACGTGAACGAGGCTCCGATAAGTGAAAACGAACTATTCTCACGCTGTTCTACTGGAATTGTCCCGTTTGCCCTACAAATGTGTGAGGTAGAGTTTGAACGTCACCCAGAAGTGTAAATTTGAAGGTCTGACGTGGACTGAAATCCTTTTACTCCTCTGTGCCACAGTTCAATTGAGAGTGTGAACCGACAAAATAATTCAGAGACCATCCATGTAAAATGTTTACAATCTTCCTAAATTGCTTCCTAAACTTGCGCCTGTATTTTATCTAAAACTGCATGCGTTTATATTCGTCAACTCTTTCAATAAAAAGTGGTAGGAAAAGTGTAAAGCGACTTCCCAATGATCTATCTTCTGTTCATTACACTGACAATTTACTGCTTACAGTAACTGTAAGCTGTCTATATAAGTAGTAACTGTTACTACTTATATAGAATAAGTAAGGTAATGGTCATCATTGGTGGTTTCCTCCCTGCGAATTCCCTCTAGAAGACTCCCACTAGAAGATTCAGAGGAAAGATTGGTGTGTCCTAGAGACAACGAAAGTACAAGTTGTATGGTATCCCAAAAGAATCTTGTACAAGGTTTCTACTGACATATTTGTCTCAGGTCACCTGTGTTTTCCGGAACATAGAAAATTTACTCCTATTTACCTACCAAGATTTGGAGCATTCCAAAATTTTGGTTCCTTGTCTGTCTGTATGTGTGTTTTCATGAAATCCTTGTAACCGGCATAACTGATTGAAGTTATTGTCCGATTTCGATGAAATTTTCAGGGATTATGCGAGTTGGCGTGTAGACGGTCCCCTATGAAATCATTACCCCCGGACTGATAGTAGCTGCTGCGCATGCGAAAATGTGAATTCCTTGAAACAACCATAACTTCTAAATTTTCCATCCGATTTCGACGAAATTTTTCAGGATTGTTCAGATTAACGTGTAGATGGTCCCCTATGAGGGTAGTAGAAGGACTTGGAGATTGATGTTTTGAGATTAACTACTATTGGGTTATGGATACGAGGACGCTATGTGTCACACCCACTTGGCAGACGTTTTATATATATTTTGGTTATTTATTCATAGAATAGTGGTATATTTGTAAGGTATAAAAAAAAAATTGTGTGGAGTGGGTTTTTTAGGTTCATTATCAGAGTTATCTATGGAAGACGCCTATGTATGCTGTTCTCACACCATTTTTTTAGGCTATGGTGACGGCCACTTAAGTGAGATTGTCCAAAAAATAGATGGAGTGGATGGCGGGGTAAAACGTTTTCTGGGTTTTCCTCCGAGTTTGATGAACTTTTTTTCAATCTGAAAACGCGAATGTGCTCAGAATTTATAAATGAAGGTACATGTAATTGCAATTTTTTTTGAGATCCGACTTCAATTTCGATCAATTTAGTATCTCTTTATTGTTAAGTGTTAAGAGACAAATCAGGTCCAGTTCTACGAATGTACTCGTATTTACCTACTGCCTTTCACCGCAAGTGAGTGTACTCAAGTCGTCAACCCTTTGGTGGTTTCGTCTTAAGGTTCGTGATCTAATTCTGCTTATTTCAATCAAAGCGTTGATACCAAGGAGAATTCGTGGAGACACGTTCTTGAACTAATTTTTTCAAGAGGGGTATCTATCATAGTACTACCTAGCGAATTTACAGAGAACTTTTGATGTGACCATTTATGTTCTTTCCTTACTAGGAAGGAATTATAGTCAGTTCTGCTCCACTAGATCAACTCACAAAAGAACTTTTATCTCAAACTCCCTTGTTTGAGGCGAAATCCACAAAATTATCGTTGCCTTGAAAATCTTAGGTTCGGGGCACTTTATCAACCGTATTTACGATTGAAATATCGCCGTCTGGAAGAAATACTTATTCATCGGCTACCCGATATAAAGGAGAGGGAGGGATGTTGAGAGATTGATCCCCTCCTCGTCTCTAGGCGGTTGTAAATCACAATCCGCCAATTAACTAATCAATGTGTAAGTGATTAAGATGAAGTGCATAGAACCTCCCCGTGATTAATACAAGCGGCCTCTCAACCTGAGGTACTACACTGAAGGCTGATGGATGGCCATCCCCCTTTCAATAACCCTCCCTACCCCTCGTACGGTAATCCGAACTCCCTTCCCAATCGCCATACTCTTTTTCCCGGTAATCCGAAAGTCTCTCATCCACCATTCACTTTTTCCTCCTTGATAACAAAACCTTCCTCGAACAAATTGCAGCTGCTCAACGCCTTAAGCTCAGTCTCAGAGTTACGCCCATTTCACTGGAAATACCGCTGAGTTTGTTTTTTCACTGTGTATTTCTCCTTTCCATAGACGTATTTCGCATTGTTCGTTGAGTTTGATTTATCCGGCCCTGACTGTTGCGGGGGATGAGCCGCAAGATCGAACCTTATCGTTTCTCTTGAACTTGCCCTCGACGTCTTGTTGTCTTTAGACAACGGAGGATGACTATTGTCGTGATTGTCAACATTTATCTTCTCTTGTTCCGTTTCCACTGTTCGCTCCCCGACTGTGATATATGAACTGTTCAAATAAACTTGATAAGCTGACGGAGCACGGGTATTGTATTATATTTCCGAGAGTGTAATGGGGTGTGGACATGGATCGGAAAAACTGTTTATTGTTATTTTTAATCTAAACTAGACCTCATTCTGAGAATTTTCACACCAACCGCGACCTGCTAGCGTGAGAAGATATTTTTCTATGATTTTTAAAAATTTAGAATGTTTATGACATCACAGTGGGCTGGGGGGTCCCGCCCAGGCAGGAGGGGCGCGTGACGTCATAAACATTCGAAACTTTGAAAATCATCTCAAATCTAAAAAAAATCTGAAAAAAATCTACTCAGCCAAAAAGAGAACGGCTGGTGTCAAAATTCTCAGGATGAGGTCTACTTTCGATTAAAAATTAAAAAAAAAATCAGGCGAAACCCCCATTGTAACGAAAAATATTGTAATTCATAACCTGTCATAAGTCACGGGATGCCTTTTTTGGCTTCATAATTGTAGTGCATACCTAGTGGTTCAAGGTGTTGGACCTTTACACTCGTAAATTAATTATTATCGGGAAGAGAACTTTATGATTCGAACTATGACAAAAGAATGAATTTATTAATAGCCGTAGTAACTAAAAAAATTAACGACAACAAGATAGGGAATAACAATGATGAACCCGCCAAATTCTCGTTATACTAAAGGTAGGATAGATTTGTACAGTAAGTCGAAAAAATATAGCCTTCAAAACTAAGAGTTTTACTTGCGAATTGCGTTTCACAATGTTTTGAAAATTTTTTTTTCCAGTGACTCTATAGTCAATTCTTTAAGTCCGATTTTGATGATATTGTTATAGCGGGTTAGGCCACAGATAGTACCCTAGGAACATCATCACCAACAAAACATTATTAGCGTTTGCGGTCGTGCAACCGTGATTCTTCGTACAGATACATCAATTTGTCACAACTCATAAGTAAAATTTTTCTCAAACTTGGAAGGTGGTTTCAGGCAGAGCCTAGGAAGATTGCTTGCTTACGATCAGTAAAAGCCACAGTATAAGGGGAAAATCCTTATCATTATAGGGATGATTAGATGTAGGGAAACTAGCAACATGATCGAGAAGGTCAGTTTTCATATCAAGGAAGCATTTAGAGATATTATACAACCACTGCTCTATTATTAAAATAAATAGACAAATAAAATCCATTATTTTGTTTAAATGTGAAAAAACGTGTTATTTCAACAAAAATTGAGTATTTTTTTCAACTTATTCAAAGATAATAAAGTGGCAAGAGGGAAAGAGGGACACGTTGTTGCAAATTAGTTGTTGAATGAATTCCTGAAATATGCTAAGTATTGCTAATTGGTTTCAAGACACCCCACCTGTATAACATTGCTTTTATAATTCGTACTTTAACTATACTGCCCATACAAATTACCGGAAGTGTTTTTTCACTATGAATAAATTTACCAAGTGAGTGTGGCACATAGCTCCCTTGGATTTATAGGGGATAATAACAATTCCAATCACAGATTAACAGGCAATGATAAAATTACCATGTAGAACATTGGGGTATTTTTATCCACCCAGAGTTCTCACAAAATCTTTGAAAATTTCATAAAAATCGGATGGAAACTTATGCTCGATAAATGAATTTTGCGTTTGCCATGAAATTCACAGTGTACCACAAAAAGAATCCCTAAAAAACCGGGCTGTATGTAACATTTCGTAGTTTCGATTGTTAAAGAATTTTCAGACATAGATGGCTGTTTGATCGTCATGATCGCTCATTCACTTGTAATGGTGTAGTAAACAAACAGTCAACTCCAAATTTCATTATAGCTTCCCATTGTTTGCTCGTGTTAACTACCAATTAGGTTGGGAGTTTGTTTGACAACCGCATTCCGAGTGGGTAATGGATTGTTGGCAGGTAATCGTTTACAGAAGAGGATTTTGAACGTCAACTAAGTTTCTCCCAAGACTTCCCACATAGCCCGGGGGAAATCAAGGGGAAAGAAGATGTTCCGCGGAGTTTCACTTTCGCCCCACACGACCTGGTTGATCCATTAGTTGTCACGAATTCTCGACTTGGAGCTGAGAATTAATCTAAATTTTATCATCACACTGTCTACATCCAGAAGATAAGGAATTGGATAACTCCTTACATGTTTTTTTTTTCACCACCAGCGTTTTTGATGATGTTTCGGCGGGCAGTATTTACAGACACCTCAAATTGAGTAACAAGGATGGGTGGAATAATTATTTGCAATTGAAATATTGTAAGTTATTCGGAGCACCAATAAATTCCTTAATTATGAACGAGATCTTCACTATTAACCCTAATTGGACCATGGACCATTGGACCACCATCAGTGTCACCGAAAACGTCTTAGGAATTCCACAGCTGCCCCAAGGTTTCACCAGAAGTAGATTTAAATTGCAATTTAAAAAATCATAAGCAACTGAATTTTTTGAACAATTTTTTTTAGTTATTAAAAATCAAAAAATGACGTTGAAAAAAAATTGGGAAAATTTTTTGTCTTAAAAGACTTTCGAAAGCCGACACAAAATTCTACTGTCCATTAAATTTAAAATTACAATTTAATTTTGGTTGCTCCGGTGACACCTTGGGACAGCTGTAGAGTTCCTGATGTTTTTGGTGACACTAGTGACACCATGGTCCAATGAGGATTAACTAAATCAATAACAAAACGTATGATAACTAGGTATATCCCATGTAGGATATTCAGCTCCAAAAGATGAAATTCGTAGTGTAGGATTGCTGCAGCGGAAAATAAGTAATTTGAAGTTTCCAATTCGCTACCTATCAATCATAGTCGCTGGTGAAAAATGGGTCATCATTTCGAAAGACTTTGTAATAATATTATTTGGGCAAATTGAATAAAATAAATAAAAAAAACTCAGCTAAATGATAGTATTAAAATATCCGTGCCGTCGCGTTCTGGTGTCCACAAGTTGACACGGAAAACACCACTTGATGAGTTGTGATGACGAATGAAATTTGATGATTAGTGATGAAAAGGGCTTGTGGTGTAAACCGTGAGAAAAAAGAGCGATTTTATACCGTTGTGAGATCAGGGGATGAAGGTGACTGGCGTCGGACTCGAGGAGGTGACGTCGGTTTGTAGACTTCTGAGGGAAGGTTTTCGAGTCAGGACGTCCAAGTCCTAATCTATTCCCTTTGTGTACATTATGAACAATCCTGAGTCGTGATTGCTACCACTTGAGCCAAGGAAAAGAATGGACAGAGGTGCAAAGAGATGGCTGATCACACCTCCCCACCGTTAAGGAAATCTACTTTGTTATATTAAGAGAAAGTTTTGGTTTTTTAGAATTTGCTGGAAGTGTGATCTACACAGTAAAATAATAAAACTTCTTGTAATAATTTGCAGCGTTTTTTTTCAAAAAATAAAAGAATATGAATTGTTTGATATTGTATATTGCTCATTTTTATTGCTTTTTACTACTCAACTCCGTGGAAGGAACTCTTGCGGAGTTTGAATCCATGTATGAACAACTTCGGATAATAGTTGTTTATTGTATTTACGTTCACTATAATTATTGACTTGAGTAGTGGGAAACCATGTTAGGCATCTTATTTTTGAGTGTTGGAGACTGATTAAATATCGGAATGAAAGTTGATTGGTTATTCTTTCCAGATCAATATTACCCTCTAAAAAACAACCAACGGATTCATCCGATTGATGGTTTGTTTTCAACTAGTGAAAAATCACTTCGTTCATTGTTTCGACGTTTTTTCACGAATTGTAACCTGCTAAGTAATTTTTGAACGCTTTTGATGGAGTCTCCCATCAAAGAGAGACTGGAGAATATCAATTACGAGCCTCAAATGATTTCGAAATACTCGTACACCTACGCACATAAATTGGGATATTCGAAAATACGAGTAATATCTACATTTCCCAACAAAAAATGGTGTTTTTCAGGATGAATGGCTGAAGCGGCAAGTGTGGCCGAGTTACCTCTTCCCGCCCGGTTGAGTCCCTGAAATAATTCACGTCTCTCCCGCAAAACAAGAGAGAATTCGTCCGATGGAAACACCCACCTCGTGTCATATTTTCGTTCTCCGGCTCATAAATCCGGGAAAATATTCCCAGGGAAAAGAAGTAGGTATATTCTTTTGTCTGACCTCGGAGTAGCGCGAACCTGACTTTAATTTGATGTCTGTGCTCGTAGTTACCGTTTCTGAAGAAATCAAGTTCGATGTAAGGACACTAGAATACCTTATGTTGAAATGTGTTTTTATTTAATCAAAAAGCGCTACAAATTATTACACAATAATTCGTTATAATGCTGTATTAATACTAAATATTAGCAATAAAATCGCTATCCAAAAGTTGAACATGCTTTCATTACGAAATTTGATTCTTAGTTGCTGAGAACGCACATCAATACAACAAAAAACTTCGTTCAAAGAAACAAACGATATTTTCTCAATTGATATATTATTTACATACCTACTACTAAGTATATGTTATTTACATTTAAATTACTTACTTACTAAGTACCTATATATTATTTACATTTACATTACTAAGTACATTCAACTTATTGGCAACATAAAAAAGTATTACCAATGAACGCGGTTCAATAAATATCAATTAAGATTTAAAAAAAATACACAAAGGTTTATTATTTATCTATGTAGATGACTCGTTCGTAAAGAACACGGCTTTGCCATTATCACCATCGACCAACCATAAATACTAACTACCTATCACATACCCTCTTTCACAATGAAGCATATTTGGAAGAAATAAACGCTTCACACGAAGCGAAGAAACAGGGATATGAGGTTGCCCTAACTGTTAGGAAATATGATTACTGGTTGCTAAGGACGCAAAACTGAGCATAACTCGAAGAAACGAACAGCGATCGCATTTTGGTCAGCTAAAATTTGAACGGAGATTAGGCCTCTTTTGGAATTCACACTCGTGTTTCTGATTTATCGTAAGTCCAACTCTTAAGTTCTCGTTGGGAGCGAACGGTTTGTCCTACAGAGCTCCGAACGGTCTCTAAAAAATTTTAAAAATCAATACTATTTCAAATTGGTGAAAAAACAAAACTTTTATATCGAGAGTTTTCGAGCTAAGGGACGTTTGAAAATTTCAGCCCTAAATTTTCACTTCTTACAAGTGATTGACATCAACCTAAAGCTCCGGGGCACAACTAGAACCCAAATGGAGCCTATGTACCAAATTTAATCAAAATTGGTCCATGGGAAACTCAGGAAAATGCCGCGTACTGCGGACGGACGGAATTTTTTTCGATTTTCGGATTCTACGTACCTTGAAACGTAAACCAACAAATTTTGAGGTGGTGAAGGGGGGGGGGGTAAACAAAATTTCTCAGTCGATTCCAAAGATTCATAATTGAAAATAATAAACCAAAAACGAACAAATCGCATTCAGCTGAAATTTGAACTGAAATTAGGCCCTTTTCCGTCAGTGAACAATCTTTTAAGATCCTCGACTTTCTGATTTATTGAAAGTCCAACCCTCAAGTCCTGAAAGAGAACTATACAGCTCTGGGTGGTTTGAAAAATACAACCCCTATTTTTCACCTCTAAGAAGTGACGACGCTAACAAAGCTTCGCGGTAAAAGGAGACCCCAATCGGAGCCCACATACCAAATTTCGTCAAAATCGGTTAATGGTAACTAAAGATAGATCCGCGTACTGCGGACTGACGGATTTTCAATTCGATTTTCCGATTCTACATACTTTGAAACGTGTAAACCATCATCAAATTTTGAGGGGGTGAACTGTTTTTATCACAGCTCGATTCCAAAGGTTTATTGTTTCAATTATATTATTGAAATAATAAACCAATACCAAAAAAGCCGGTGGGTAATAAAAATGCTAGCTTTTAGGAAATATGGTGATGTTGGCGGAAATATTAATAGACAGAATAATGTGGTAGATTTGTTTTTTGGAACTCCGAAATTGGCCGGGTATAGCATATAAACATATTGTTAAGTGATGCATGCATTCCAGGGGACGTCCCATTGGATAAGCATAAGGTCAATTTAAAACAGTTGGTAAGCGATAAAACTGTTTCACTCGATGTAATTTATTTAGTATTTTAGGCAACAAACAGTGGACCCCCCCTCACCCTTATCTACCATAACATTTCTAGCGGCATGGGAGCCTCGAATTCGAAGAGCATTTTAAAATCCATGATCTACGGTACCCAACATGCGAATTCGAGTCCCCCCCCCCTCCCACCAATGGTTCCAGTCTGGCACCAAAGCGGAAATACGTCGTAACGTTGAACTTTCATCCATTAGTTTTGGTAGGCAGTCCGTCGGAGTTCACATCCGTATTCAAGGTGAAACACACAAAAACCAACGAAATACGTGGTTTATGGTGTCCTGGCACCATGGTGGCACCACAATTAGTTCCATGGTGGTACAGAGAATAATTCATGAAAATCCGGAGGTATATTGAGAATTTTTCCTCAATTTCAAAGCTTGGGTACAATAATTATTAGTCAACTAGAAAAGAACCGAAATATTGAAAAACCGGGTATCTTTTTTTTTTTTTTATCGTGATTTATTTATTGCAACTGAACATAAGATACATTTCATCTAGCAATATTTCATTTCAGAATAATTCAATCTCACTGTAGGGCAGGTTTTCAGCAAAACCTAGCCCGTATTTTTAGCAGGATCGGGAACACTTGGTTTCACTTGCACTAAGAACTATTGGCACAGCACAATTAAATCCAGTGGTTTGTTTCGCTTGAGGCGCCGAAGTTCTCCATCGTTGTCCAAAACGTTGAGCATCTCCAGGTTCTCATGTTTGTGGAGGCGATGTTCGTGCTTCCTTGCGTATTTGACAATAGTTTCATTGACAGTCTCTATCTTCAAATCTCGATGGATATCGTCATTTCGCATGTACCAGGGGGCTCCAACTATACTTCTCAGTAGTTTATTCTGAAAGGTTTGGATTTTCTTAATATTTGATTTTTTGGCACAGCCCCAGAGCTGTATCCCATAGGCCCAGATAGGGCGAAGAATCTGCTTATATATAAGCAGTTTGTTGTGAAGTGAAAGATGGGAATTCCTTCCCATTAACCAATACATTCTTCTGAACTTGATGTTCCAAGCTGCTATTCTTAGTGTTGGATCCATCATATTATTCCATAGTTAGTTAGTTGGTTTTCTAGCTTGGTTATTCTTTCAAATAACACCTTATTTGTATTAGTCTGTTCGTTCAGTTTTTCCAGTATTTGTGCGAGCATTTTTTCTGCGCTCGACACATTTACCTCTCTTTTTGCAACAACTGAAGCATATGAGACCTTGAAAAACCGGGTATCTTGTGAATATTATCCACCCACTCGCCCCCTCCCCAAGCCAATTGAGATACTCTGGTGAAATAGTGGGCAATACGGAAGATTTTTGAGTCGAACAAAAAAAGAAACACGCAAATCAGTTGGAAATTGAGGCCTGGGCAGAGTTTACAAGATTATTCCCGAAAACGCACGTTTTTTAAGCATTAACCCCTTCCTCCCCCCTTAAAAGGTAAAATTCAAAATTCCGGTGATGTAGTGCACAACTAGATAGTTTTCCGCGTCGAACAAAAGAAGAACCACGAAAATCGGTAGAAAACTAAGGCCTGGGCAGACGACAAGATTTTGTCACGCACACACCCCTAAACACACAGACATACACCTGTGGTTTTTTTTAGCAGATTTGGATTCAGAATGGTCCAAAACGGATTAGTATGTGGTTTTTTTTAATGTTGAGTGTTGTCCAACTTTACCCCAGATCAATCGCATAACGACGCCCTGGTCTTACTGTGGGACGTCCTAATAAACTTGTTGAGGTAAATTAAACCCCTTCGAATTGACTGATATTAACCAAAAGTTTACGGGGACAATCAGACTCCAATTAGAAAAATTCGAAAGTAGTCTTTTGAAGAAACTCAATTTTAAATGCTTACATACGAGTCTGCAAAACATTGGGACATTTATGTCAACCACTACACAACAAGGTAGTGAAGTAAGGTTGTTAGTTCATGTACCCAAGCATCAAAATAAGAAAACAGTTGATTGTTCTCTACGCAACACAGTGAGTCTATTTTATTTATTGGTCGCGTGAGCAAGACTTGCTTAGTTTTCGTGACGATTTTCCAGTTTATGTGCCAAAGCAAAGACATGAAAATGTCAAAAACCGAGCTTCATTGATTTTGGTGATCGTCAATAAGACGATCTCTAATACGTAAAACGACAATCATTTCATGCTTGATTATTTTTAATGATATGAACACTAAAAGGGGTGGTATCCATCCAGACTTTCATTCGGGGAATTCATGAAAGGTGATTTTCGAAATGAGCATTTCTACGAAGAGCTCTGAATCGAAACTGGAAACTTTTCTAAGGGAGAGAATAATTGTGTTGAGGGACGTAACATGTTTGATTTTAATGAAGGTCGTTACTTTGCCAACTGGAAATACCAATATACGAGAGGCAGCTACTACGTATTTTGTGGCATAAAGTGAAAGGAAAATCTTCTTGACAATAGAACGATTGGTTTCAAATCGAAAATGAGAGGAACGTAGAGGTAGAAGGAAATGGTCCGATTTACCGGTGTTGTCATGACGAACGACGTCTTGTCACGAAGCTTATGCCCCTAAAGGCGTCACGGGAGATTACAAAGGAAAGACCCGCATGAAATAGAATAAAAGAGAGAGAAGAAGAAGCCACGTGATTTTATTGAGTGCAATCGTGTTTTTTCTCCCGAGGTCAATCTCATTTCATTTATCGGAAATAGCACCATCTTTTCTCCATTTAACAAAAAAAAAAAAAAGAAATTTTATCAAAAAATACAGTAGTGAATGAGAGGACCAATCTATTATTATCGTGAAGGGCAGAGAAAAGAAACTGGTGGAGGGCGATTTCAATTGGAAACCCATATTCCTTACTCCGTTTGAAATTGTCAAATTTAGAGAAATTATCACGTACGTAGTTGATTGCTGGAAATCAATTCACTTTCAAGAACAAATTATTGAAAGGTGAAAAATACGAGTCTGCCACCTTCCTTTCCCGTCCATCAAAGTTTCGTCAAAATTTCCACCATTTTTTGACGTATCAGTTGACGATTGAACTTTTTATATCCCTTGATATCCCTGAGGTACGAACAAAAATTGTCTGTGCCCTCTCTACTCTTCGTCATCCACTCAGCAGAATCGATTCAAAATTGTCTCAACTATAGCTCAAATTTTGAAGGTTGCAATTCGAAATGAATTTTGCATTATCAACCACCAAATGATAAAAATCCAATTTGAACCAGAAATTAACAAATTTGATGGAATTTGACTTCTACTGGTGGAATGGCTAATTAGAAAGAAAGATGTTCCAAAAAAGACTCGCTTATTGGTTCTCAAGGTATTCCCGTAAATTCCAACCCTCAACTCATAATTTTTTTAATTTATGAGTTTTTAATTTTTCTTTTTTTTAAATTAATTAATTTTTTTAATAATTTTTTTCCGGTGCTGAATTTTACTCTGCAGATTTGCACACATATTCCTGTATACAATTGTCTTCTGGTCGACAAACGCCGAGTTTCCGAAATGGCCAATTGTACTTCATCTTCGAGTAGCTTAAAGAGATAATTTTGCAATTTGACCAATTTGGACCACCTCTGCTGGATGATGGGGAATCAGAAAGTTCATTTGTGGACCACAATTTGACCAGTTTGGACCATTTCAGATGGGCTACTTTGGAATGGCAGACTCGAGTTCTATAAACCTGTTAAGCATTGAGAACTCTTCCACGCATCAACTAATTAGGCAAAATTTGAGTTAAAATTTGACAATTTTGAATCGATTCTGCTGAGTGGATGACGTGGAGAGAAGAGGGTAGAGACAATTTTGGTTTATTATTTTCAATAAGTAATGAACTTTTGGAATCGACCAAGAAAAGAAATTTTTTACCCCCCTCAAAATTTGTCGGTTTACGTTTCAAGGTACGTAGAATCTGAAAATCGAATACAAATTTTTCCGTCCATCCGCCGTACGCGGCATTTTCCTTAGTTCCCATGGATCGATTTTGATGAAATTTGGTATATGGGCTTCATTTGGGGTCTAGTTGTGCCCCGAAGCTTTTGGTTGACTTTTAAGGGTTGAAAAATAAGTGTTGAAATTTTGAAAACGCCCTAGCTCAAAAAAATTGGATATAAAGGTTTTTTTTTTTCCATCAATTTAAGATAGTATTGAAGTTTTAGAGACCACGCCGAGCCAAACCGACAAACAGTTCGCTCCCTACGAGAACTTAAGGGTTGGGCTTACGATAAATCAGAAACACCAGTGTGAATCGCAAAAGAGGCCTAATCTCCGTTAAATTGTAGCTGACCAAAATGGAATCGCTGTAGGTACGTGGTAGGCAGGTGGTGACAGTGGCAAAGCCGAGTTCTTTGCAGTCGAGTGATCTATATAGAAAAATAATAAACCTTTGGGTAATAATTTGCAGCGTTTTTTGGTCGTATTTCAAAGATACCAAGGTTATTACCTTAATTTAAAGTTTTGATTAATTAAGTTTTAAATAATAATTATTTAACTTTAATTAAAAATAATAATAATAATTATAACTTTAATTAAAATTATTTTAATTAAAGTTCAACCGTCAATTGATACGTTAAAAAATAGTGGACATTTTGACGAATTTTGATCGACTCCGCCTGTACAGGACGGGAAAGGAGCGTGACAGACTCGTATTTTTTACCTTTCAATAATTAGTTCTTGTAAGTGAATTTCCAGCCATCAACCACGAAAGTCATAATTTCTCTCCATTTGACAATTTTAAACGACCACCATTTTTGAAAGAAGATTTTTTTTTGCGGAGATTAATTTTTTACTCACTTTGGAGAACATAAAAAAATAAAAAAATAAAATAAAAATAAACCAAAATTGGTTTGTAGTTTTCAACTTGTAACTCACTGTTTTCGGCCTCGGCTACCGGACTCACGATGAAATTCACAGCGCAATAATACTTTTAGATCTGATAATGAAGTAAAATCATGATTGGTGATTTGTATGTTTTAACCAGCTCTCCTTGAAAATTTAGTTGTATGTTTTGTATGATACTGTGACGACCTAGTCACTTGATGACATTATTAGAAGTTGTTGATAGTTACGTTGTCTGAAAAACTGGTTGTCCTATTTTTGAATTTGAGATTTGATGTGTTAAAAATGAGTTAGGTTGTTAATTTGTTGGAAATATAGTGCCTTCTGCTATTCAAACTGATTTCTGTACAATTGGCGCCCAACGCAAAAGTTAGCTGTCTGTTTTCAACGTTTGGAAGGAAGAGGTAAGCAGTGTTGTTAGATATGCCACCCAAAAGAACTGTGTCGACTCGCCAGCGTCCTGCGGATCCTGAGGACCCTACTCCTCCTCAAAATGAGCTCTCACCGATCTCAGTTTCAAATCCCATAGTGACAAATGCATCTTCCCCTTTACAAACTAGGGTAGCGTCTTTAGAGCGAAATCTCGAGTCTATGCGTGATCAACTCAATCAAATCATCACTATTCTAGGGCAACCCCAACCAGTTCAAGGTCTCATACAGGAAATGGGTGTCCTACGAGACCGAGTAGAGCAGATTACCAACCCTTTGTCTGATTCAAACACACATCAAATAATTGTTGAGCCCTCTTGCAGTAATTCAAGTAATGGGCCGAAAGTACATAAACGTGGCCCCAAACCAACGACTTTCAGTGGTTCAGGGAGTTGGGAGGAATACTGCACCCAATTCACAATTATTGCAAATGCCAATGGTTGGGATGATCAGCAAAAAGGGGAAAATCTAGTTGCAGTTCTCACTGGTCCAGCCCTTACTGTTGTCCATAACATCCCAGCAACGGATCGCACTAGTTTTCAAAAACTAAGGGAGGCACTAGAGAGTAAATTTGGGTCAGGACACCTCACTTCTTTGCTCCATGCTCAATTGCAAGCCAGAAGGCAACAAGAAGGAGAGTCTCTATCGGCATTAGCTATAGATATTGAACGATTGACTCGTGGGGCTTTCCCCGACTGCCCACCACAAGCTATAGAACGTTTAGCTACTCACGCTTTCATCAAAGCTATTGTAAATCCGAATGTTCGACTACCTGTTCGTGCATCCTCTCCCCAATCCTTGAAAAGAGCTCTACACAAAGCACAAAAACATGAAGCTGATTTGTTGCACGATTCTGAACTTGGAATATCTGTATCTCGTGAGCAAATCCGTTGTTATGGATGCAAGGGCCTTGGTCACGTAAAGGCACAGTGTCCAAAACGCGTAAGGTCGGAAAACTGAAACAAGCCGGGGCAGGGGACCATGCCCAGGCTAGCCATATGTCTCATGGTCCACAGAAGGAAATCACTAACCATACTGGTGCGTTATTCATTCAGGTTGAATTGGCTGGATTGGCTTGTAGTATGTTAGTGGACACTGGAGCAACAGTATCCCTCTTGAGGCCAGACATAGTAAAAAAACTTCACCTAGTATCAGAAAATCCAAGAATTGATGTTCTCCAGACAGCAGGAAATGGAGAAGCAAGAGTTCAGGGTCAATGCTGTGTGTTGGTTAAAATGGGAGACCTCGCCTTCAATCACATATTCTACATTGTTGAAATCAAGGATGAAGGCATAGTGGGACTAGATTTCCTAGAACACATAGGAGCACGTCTGGATCTCCCTCATGAAAAATTGTACATGCAGACCCACAATATCCCAATCCTCAAGAAGTGGCAGTGCGTTGAACGGGGTCTACAGGTAGCGGGAGCTACTCTGGATGGCACCTGGATCGCAAAAGCTCTTGACAATTCTGCTCTTAGAAAAGGCAGTGAGGATTATCATGCAGTGAGGTTGCTATTGTGGAAATACAGAGAAATCTTTGCTGAAGGAGAAAGACCATTGGGGAAATGTAAAGTTGTAAAACATTCCATTGACACAGGAGATGAAATGCCCATAAAGCAGAACCCACGGAGAATACCCTACTCACAAAATAGCCATATCGACCAAATGCTGAAGGAAATGCTTGATCAAGGGGTAATTGAGCCGTCATACAGTCCTTGGGCATCACCCATAGTGTTGGTTCCCAAGAAGGACGGATCTACAAGATTTTGTGTAGACTACAGACGCTTAAACTCCGTAACCAAAAGGGACTCCTATACTTTGCCATGTATCCAGAGTTTCTTTGATGCTCTTGGGGGATCAAGTTGGTTCTGTGTGTTAGACCTAAAGAGTGGCTACTGGCAGGTAGAACTAAATGAAGCGGACAAGGAGAAAACTGCATTTACCTTATATGGAAAAGGCTTATGGCAGTTTAAGGTTCTTCCATTCGGACTGTGCAACGCTCCAGCTACATTTCAGCGCCTAATGGAAAGGGTCATCCCAGCAGAGCTAGCACTGGTCTACCTAGATGACATTATTGTCCATGGGCCAGATACCCAGACTGTTCTGAACAAACTGGAAAAGGTATTGGAACAATTGAAGATGGCTGGACTGCAGATACAGCCAAAGAAGTGCTCATTTTTCCACAAAGAAGCACACTATTTGGGCCACATAATATCAGGAGAAGGAGTACGCACTGACCCTTCAAAGGCTCAAGCTGTCCAAGATTGGCCTACACCGTGTAATAAGAAGCAGATTAGATCTTTCATGGGAATGTGTTCTTATTACAGGCGGTTTGTGCAAAACTTTGCTGAGATTGCACAGCCATTATACCAAATCCAGGATAAAGCCACTCCATTCCTCTGGGATAAAAATTGTCAATTTAGCTTTGAGAAACTTAAGGAGCTTATGACTTCCACTCCCATTTTGGCATTTCCAGATTTCCAGAAACCATTCTTGCTGGACTGCGATGCGAGTTCACACTCAGTGGGTGCTGTATTGTCGCAAGAGAACGATGGAATGGAAATAGTGGTAGCGTACTTTAGTAAAACACTTTCAAAGCAGCAGAGAAACTACTGTGCTACTCGTAGAGAGCTATTGGCAGTTGTGCTAGGAATCGAACATTTCCACCAATATCTTTATGGAGTCAATTTCACCCTAAGAACGGACCACGCATCTTTGACATGGCTTACATCATTTAGAAGACCAGAAGGTCTACTTGCCAGATGGTTGGAGAAACTGGAGACCTATTCCTTCCAGGTTGTTCATCGAGCAGGAAAGCATCATGGAAATGCGGATGGTCTTTCCCGTAGGCCATGCACAGGACAATGTACCTACTGTGAAAGAAAGGAAGAAAAGGAAATGCATCAGGTGAATACAATATCTACAGCAAACGAGGGCGAGTGGTTTGACAAGGATATTGAGTGGTTAAAGGGGAGACTTCTTGAAGGGGTCAAGCCCAAACCTCCAGAGCTAGCATCAATTGACTCAAGTGTTCGTCAGCTAGTTGCACGGTGGGACTCTCTGCAAGTTATGAATGACAAAGTGTACCATAGGTGGGAGGGTTCAGGAAAGAGGTTCCATTGGCAGGCTGTAGTCCCTGTCAAAGCAGTTCCCGTAGTCCTACAGCAATGCCATAGTAGCCCCACAGGAGGACATTTTGGATTCTTCAAAACCCTGGGGAAGGTCCGGCAAAACTACTACTGGCCTGGAATGGCATCAGATGTAAAGGCATGGTGCAAGGCATGTTTCGAGTGCCGTAGAGTTAAAGGCCCTGGACCATTACATCAAGCTCCCCTTCAACAATGCATGGTAGGGGGACCCTTTGAACGTATTGGAGTCGACATTCTTGGGCCTTTCCCTCGCACAACAAGAGGGAACCGGTATGTTCTCGTTGTTGCCGACTATTTTACGAAGTGGCCGGAGGTTATGGCCATACCAAATCAAGAAGCTCAAACAGTAGCTACGACACTGGTGGAACAAGTTTTCAGCCGACATGGGGTTCCGCACGAGATCCATACGGATCAGGGACGAAATTTTGAGTCTCGCTTGCTCCAAGAAGTTAGTGCCTTGTTAGGAATGCGCCGAACCAGGTCAACTCCACTGCATCCACAATCAGGTGGTCTTGTAGAGAGACTAAATCGAACACTAACGAAATTTTTGGCAATATTTGTAAATAAAAAGCAGGACGATTGGGATGAAAAGTTGCCTTTGTTCATGTTGGCATACAGATCAGCTCCCCATCATACAACAGGATTCTCACCAGCCCAGCTGGTTTTTGGAAGAGACCTTCATTTACCTGAGGAGTTGTTTCGCACTGTACCAATAGAACCCCAATTGACTACACATTACGCATTCAAGCTACGTCAGGATTTGAAGGAGGTTCGGGAACTTGCATGCGACACAATGAGGATTCAGATGCAAAGGCAGAAAGAAAAATTTGACCGAAATGCCAAGCAACCTCCGTTCAACAAAGATGACTGGGTGTGGGTTCACGACCCTAAGCGGACAGTAGGAAAATGCCCGAAGCTACAACCCCAATGGACTGGACCCTGGATTATCACTAAAAAGAAGAATGACATTCTCTTTGAAGTTCGGATTGGGAGGACAAAGAGGCTCCTCCACGCAAATCGACTCGCAAGAGCAGATGTTATGCCAGTGAAGCAGGGACCCCAGATCTTGGAGAAAAATTGAGAGAAAGAGGGGGAGGGGGTAGTGTGACGACCTAGTCACTTGATGACATTATTAGAAGTTGTTGATAGTTACGTTGTCTGAAAAACTGGTTGTCCTATTTTTGAATTTGAGATTTGATGTGTTAAAAATGAGTTAGGTTGTTAATTTGTTGGAAATATAGTGCCTTCTGCTATTCAAACTGATTTCTGTACAATACTGTTTTGCCCGATACAAGGATTAATTTGAGAAGACAGAAATCGTACATTATGGGTTCTCGAAATTATCCTAACAGCCACTTCGAGGCCTTAAAGAAAAATCTGCCAAGTGAGCGATAAAACCATCTCTTCTTTTATACATTAGAGAGTACCTAATGAAGTTCTTTTAAAAAATATAGGCTCTTTGGTGATCTCTTCCCAAGTATGTTATTATTAAGTGGTACAATTTGGTACACGTGAGTTGAAATGAATGAGATGACGTAATCAGCAGGTTAAAGAAAACTTCTATAGATGATAACTATTTAGAACAGCCTGGGTTACCCCAGGAAAAGTAAATATGGAAAGTTAAATAATATATAAATAAATATGGAAAGAATTTATTATATAATCTATTATATAAGTACGTAGGTCTTACCTAATTCTTTGGCGGAGAATGCATGGAGGTAGACACTGAGAATGATGACGAGTAAACCCATCATCACGTCCTCCAAAAGTACCTGGAAAAATAGAGAAAAATTTGTCACTACCAGTAACAAGGAATTTACCATAGACTCACTGACCAAAGGACGCGGAATCAAAATTGTTCAGAAAGCTCTGAAAGGCCAAATGGTAGATCTCATTTTGCGTTTCAAAGCTTTTTAGAGGGTTCTGGCTCCATTTGTACGCCAGAGGTCCATTTCTTGCTTCTAGCGAATTTATACAAAATCATGGTCCAATTTCTCACCATATTATTGATAAATTTGGGTCAAATTTGGATGGTATTTGAGAATTTCATTCAAGAAAATACCGTATAAATACGATCGCAATACAATATTAAGGAGCCGCGGCACCTCTGAAAAATCGCAAATGATTAGGAACAAATCGATATAAGAAAGCTGTAGGTGCTGCAGATGCAACTTAGTGATTTTTCTTCTTTTTTGTTAACAAGAATGTTTTTGTTCTCTATTAGTTCACGTTATTCTTAATACCAACAAGAAATTAAATATTTATTTTAGAACTACTGGCGAAAAAAAAAATGCAGATGAACATGAACTGAATGCTTAAAATATGATTATTTTGAAAAAGACGAATACCTGCTGTGAATAAAGAGGCTCACTTAATGAAGAAATGTCTTAAAAATTAATGTTGAGCATTAACCCTTCTATTAGGTCTTTAACGCACCGCTTGAAACCCTCTAGAGAAACAGGATGAATAAATACGCTCGCCCACCAAACGAATTTTTTTCACCGAATGGTTTTACAGTTTTTTTTTTTTTTTTTTGCAAAGGGACCTACCTGGTCGGTTTTCAGCTCTCAATCCTAGAGGCTTGAAGCGAATGAAATACTGTGGCATTTAATTCCGGGATAAAAGGAGCGGGCGGGGCTAATTTATTTCGAACAAGGACCCCTCAGGTGGTTGACGTTATTCAGGGCCATAAATCTAGAGAGCGTATTAGTGTTGATTAACATTTTATTAGTTTTGTGCCCTCGAGGAGCTGGTGAGAATAAGCCAAAAAAATTCACTAAACAATCATATTTCATCAGGTTTATCAAAATTGTATACATAATACTGAAAACGAATTGTTGAAAATTGGCAAACTTTTTCCTCACCCTACTCTTGATGTTGACAGCAAAACGCTTGAGAAACTAATAATTTTCTATGTTTTCTTCCTCATCTTTAGTAGTGCTACAGAACTACTGTTACTATTTGTATAAACCCCAGGTTCTTCTCTAAAATCTTCGAAAATTCTCCAAAATCAAAATTTCTACTTGCGTTTTACGTTCAAAACTATCTTGGACAATTTGGGTTTCGCGTTCGTCTGTACGCCAATCCTTGTACCGATCCAAGCTATACGACGTTATTTTCCTATTTCAATGAAATTATCTGGGATTGTGTAGGTTGACGTGTAGATGATTCCTTATGAAAATCATTGCCCCCGGAAGGTAGTAAACGCAAAACTCGTATAACAGCCATAACTCCTACATTTTCCATCCGAATTCGATGAAATTTCAAGAGATTGTGCGGGTTGGCGTGTATACTATATATACGTATACGTGTATACGTATATACTAATGAGATTGATTTTTGCGATTTTATGTACGATGTTATCGTACCATGCTATGGTACCATTATGGATCATCTATACAATCGGGTTATGAATATGGGGAAACTTGTGCACACCCACTTGGCAGACTTTCTTACTTCGCAAAATTACAGCCTGAAAATTCGTATAAGAGAGCTGCTTGCCTCTCATCTTTTGGAAATTTAGATGATGAACGACCCAAATGTTTTTTTCACTACCAAGTCCTATAGAATACTAATTCTGTATTTTGGATAAGTAAAACTCATCTGAATAAAAATAGTCGGAAACTAGTTTTTGATGGTGATTTTAGTCAGAAAACTATCAACATGATCTTGAAATTATGTTCCACTGTGAGATACCGCTTTTTATCAATCACCAATCATAAGGCATGACCTCACTCACGAGCATAAGGTATATTCACAAAATCTCTACCATCCTCTACTAGGCAGATTAATTTGAACTTCATCAACTTCTTACAACAATTTAAATTTATTGGTCCCATCAATAGACGATGAATGAATCTTCCGGATGTGGTTTGTCTGAAGACACATTAATCTTCTCATTGTAGTAGATGCGCGTTATTCTCAAACTTACCACATCAAATGGTCGGATCTAGGAGAAAATCGACTCCATTATCACGAGAGAATCGTTTCAGTGTTGTCGAACACCCTCGAACGACATTTTCGATAGCTTCCTCTCGTCTTTTCACGACTTCCAAGTCTTTTCATAAACGAGCCAACTACTACCTTCCTGCAAAGATTCTCGTGTTGAGGACCCTCCATTTTTATTGCTCCAGAGAAAAAGGGATTCCGGGAGCACGCTCTAATGGAAATCTTCAGTGCGCAATAGGGTAGAAGAGCACGAACTCGAACGTGATGTACACTATTTGAAGTGGCGAGTCCATCTCATACATAACATACATATTCATCATACGTCTACCTGGCAACCAGCTGAAAGGATTCCATCTGATACCTTGTTTTTTTTCACTCTCACGTCAGGGATAAAATCGTCATTCGTAAAGAAGATATTCGTGTACTAAGAGTTTTCATTGCAGGTCTGTTTGTGTCAAAAATATCTAATAAATAGAAGAGTTTGAAGAAAACCAAGTTAAGGGTGGTAAAAGCCTTAAAATTTTTCCTTCTTGGTCGATAATGAACCAATAATAGAAGTATTTTGCATAATTCTGCCCGGGACCAAAGACACGGTACCAAAATTATTCAAAATGTTCCAAAACGCTAAATGCAACCAGCAATTTTGATTTTGGAAGATTTATTCTTTTTACCTACCTACTGTACGGACATCAAGCTTTTGACTTGTTGGAACAAAATTTGGGTATTCCGAAATCAAAATTTTTCTCTTGCATTTTGCTTTTTTTTTATTCTGGAGCTGCCTGAAATGTTGTTACCTCGATTGTCTGTCTTATTTAATTCAAGTATTAATGGTAAGTTGCGAATCAGTGCAGAATGTCCTATCCATATGGAGGAAAAACGGAGTTGTGACATAAAAAACGTAATTTTTGCTCATTGTGCGCTGTTCCGGACTGCTGAATCCCTGGTGAGTTTTGAACGTGTGGTCACCCCACCTCTTTCCGTCCCTCTTGATATCCTGTCATTCAAATTGGGGAAACAACGTACCCCTCTCTCCACGCGGGAACAATGGAGGCCCTTTGAACGAAGTTGTACCGTAATATCCTCGGAACGTTGTTAGGCGAGAAACGAAATTCTCTGGCCTTTGTGCGTTGGAGGGCTCATTTTGGCGACGAAGGGTGAACACTATTACCGACCTCGGATCCTCTGCGTTACTTTCCTACAACCTCCAAACGTGACCGCTTCATTTAACGGGGTTTTCGTCACCTAGCTGATTGAACCTTCACCTGTTGATTCAGGGCTCTTAACCGTCATTCCCGGTCCATGTAAATTGACTATTGTCGGTTGAGATTGATTATTCAAATTGAAATGCATGCAGGAGATCTGCTGCAAATGGATACTTCTATTGTGAGCTGGAGCTTCCCGAGTTCCGGGGTTGCATAGATTTGCCCATGCCAATTTCCTATGAATTTATATACTATAACTAGTCCACATTGATTAACTAGTCGGTTATGATTGATTATTTTTTCTTGCTCGATTCCAAAGGCTTATTATTGAAAATAATAAACCAAAAGCATGTAAACATCAATTGACGTCAGAGCTAAGCAATCTCCATCTCGATATCAGCAACATGATGAAGTTTCATATAGGAAACTTCAATGATACTCGTGGATATCAAATTATCTTTCCACCAACTAATTTTATGTGAGGAAGCTGTATATGCTGCTAACTAATATATATATATACTAGCTAATATATACTGCTAAAAGCAGGAAGCTGCTAACCCAACTCCAAATTAACCTTTGATAAAATAATTAAATCATAGGTAGTTTTAAAAACTCCGAGAGCTTTAAGGTCCAGAGGGCCATACCCTCGGAGAGCGAAGAGACTATTGGTAAAGTAAACTAACCAGCGCAAATGAACCCAGCCTTTCTTCTCTATCCCAAACTACCGCGTTGCCCTTGGGAATTAATTTCCATGAAGTAGGAATCCATCTTTGTTAATGAAACAATCGCAATTTGACGTAAAGTGAGGGCCGAGCCTCAGGGGTTCACCTGAAATGGATAGGGTGGTCCAATCAGACCCACCGTATTCATTAGTCAAACATTATTGTCGAACACTAACATTGGTTTTACTAGACTAACCTAACCATCTATAATTAAATTCCACAATAGTGAAGGAATGATGTTACCGTGTGAACAATAATAATTACCGTCTGATAGATCCCCTGTTTTCAGTATTAATGAGCGATAAAGATAAAGAAGCCTGGGATTCTTCCAAGGATTTAGTACAAACTTTTCTAGGGAATAAGAAAGACACTAACTACATAAATATTGTGAATCGCATGTTCACTGCCTAGAAATCTAAGGGATACAAATTGAGCTTGAACATATTGTTTAGTAATGCATGCATTCCAGGGGACGTCCCATTGGATAAGCATTAGATCAGTTTAACCAGTTGGAAAGCGATAAAACTGTCTCACTCGATGTAATTTATTTATTAATTTAGGCAAGAAATAGTTACCCCCCCCTCACCCTTATCCACCATGGGTGCCTCGAATCTGAAGAGCATTTTAAAATCCATGATCTACGATACCCAACATGTGAATTCGAGTTCACCCCCCCACCACCCCAATGGCGCCAGTCTGGCACCAAAGCGGAAATACGTCGTAACATTGAACTTTCATCTATTAGTTTTAGTACGCAGTCTGTTGAGGTTCTCATCCGTTTTCAAGATGAAACACGAAAAAAAACCACGAAATATACGGTTTATGGTGTTCTGGCACCATGGTGGCACCACTATTAGTTCCATGGTGGTACAGTGGTAAGTGGGTGCTTTGTGGTCATTTTTGACAATTTGAGTTGAGCAGACGACACAAGATTATGCTCAAAAACGCACGTTTTTTGAGTTTTAACCCCCCTGCCCCCCCCCCCCCCCTAAAAAGGCAAAATTCGAAATTCCGGTGACTTAGTGCATAACTAGATAGTTTTCCGCGTCGAACAAAAAAAGAACCAGGAAAATCGGTTGAGAACTAAGGCCTATGCAGACGACACAAGATTTTGTCACACTTACACACCCACACAGACTTACACCTATGGTTTTTTCGCGTATTTGGATTCAGAATGGTCTAAAACGGATTACTGTGTGGTTATTTTTTTCTGTTGAGTGTTGTCCAACTTCACCCCAGATCGATCGCATAAGGACGCCCAAGTCTTACTGTGGGACGTCCAAAAAATGCATTTCCTTCTCTATCGAATACTTTCCAGAAAATCTGGGAGCGATCAGTGACGAGCAAGGTGAAAGATTTCACCAAGACTTTCATGATATAGAAAAGTGCTACCTAGGACAATGAAACGTCAATATGCTTGTTTTTCGACTGTTGTATGCTCCAAACGGAAACAGATTTTATAAAATAAAAGACGAAAAGGTTCCACAAGCCAACAATGCATTTAAAAAAAGTATTTTGTGTTGAATAGAAAACAAATACCTACTCTTTTATTCTGAGTTTGTACATAATACAAATATTGTTTTTGTTTTTCTGCACAGGGTATGTTCTAAAATTTGAGTAGTCCATATTCATGGTCTCCGTTCACCCCGAACTCATACTGCTCCATCACCCTCACGTTTATTGCTGTTTTTTCGATGTTCAATATACCAGATTAACATGCTGTATGCACAAGGTATGTTTTGAAAATGTTGAGAGTTCTAATTCAAACTCAAAGAGTACCCACTCGGCTATTGCAATTTTGGATACAACGAATATACGCATCATAATTTAGGTATGTAATTTATTAATCAATTGTTATATACCTACATACCAAAACAGATATTGTTTCGTATATTCGACGAATTTACGCGAAAAAAGTCCTTATTTAACTTTTTTAGTCCGTTGCAGTATAGCTTCATTTTTTTCTTTGAGAATTTGATAAACTTGGGATTTGTTGTGAAATTGGTAAAAAATAGCAACATGTGAGTTAGCAAAGTTGTTAAGTACGGAGAGTTGGTAATACTGAAATTTGTCTCGATAGGAATGAGCTTTTGACAAATCATTCTAATAGGTACCGTGGTAGGTAACCCATCAATATTCATGTCTGCAAATGAACGGGATTTAGATTTCCGATAGAGAAAGCGAGTGAAGAGGGATATTGGATAGGTAGTTGGATTTCAATTTTCAATGGAATGGAGCAATCGATGTGATGGCGGTTCAAACTAGTGCGTTGTAGCGTCGATTTATCCCAACATCTCTCATTCAGGCTGAAGAGCGCTAATCCGACCGGATCGAATGTACGAGTCTTGTACAAATCTTGTCAGCGGCAAATGAACCAATTAGCTCATTCCACCCCGAATCATGATCCAACATGACAACAAAATTTTTTTCGCTGGAATTTTGTTATGCATGCTCCCAGATGATGATTCGATGATGGTTATTTTTTTCCATAATTTTCCTGCCATTACTTTAGGAGAAACGCACTTGTTGCCCTGAGGCAACATCGGGGGGGGGGGGGGGGGGGGGCGGAGGATGTTACCTTCGAGGGGGATCCAATTCAACACGAAACAACATAAATTTCGAACAAAAACTTTATTTAATATACTTACAGACTCTTGAATAGGTCAGTTATTCAGTTATTTAAATAGGTACCAAAAGTAAAAGTAGGAACTTCTATCAATTAGAGAAAATGAAGTACCCAAAGGTTACTCGATCAAAACTTATCTAAAACTAGTTTGTACATACTAGAAAAAATATCATTGAAATTTTAATATTTTGCTCAGATAGATCACAAAAATCTTGAAAAATAGAGCATTAAAAATTGTAAAACATCTTAAACATATTAATTTTCCAATTGTAAGCGTGTCTCTTGTCGTCTGGCATTTTGTATCTGAAACATGATTTCATTGGTACCTACAATCATTATTTTATCTTATTGGAGTAAAAAAAACTACGCAGATTTTTAGTATCTAAAAAGAATATCCTCCAAATTTCAAGTCAGTTAATCGATAATTTCAGCGCCAAATGATCGACTAGATGTCTTACGTGTTTACGTTACACATTCAAAGCCAAAACTACAGCTGTTTATGCACCGTATTCCACGCCTAAAACACTTAAATTCGATTCTAAGGGCTCAACGAATTATAAATGGATGAACTTAGGCTGAAATCAAGTTTTGAGGTTCGAAAATCGGAGGAATAGACGAAATCGTAACTAAGAAATTATTAGCAAAAGACGAGCTGAGTTAGGGAGTTAAATAATCAACAAATCCTCCCTATGAATCTCGGTTCTCAATCCTCACAATATATATTACGATGAAATATCTTTTTGGGGGGTAGAGGAACTACTCTATGCTAGTGAGAATCATGGAATTACCTTGTGACCTAGAGCCGGCTTCCGAAGGTGTTGACAGCGGAATGTATAACACGTTACGTAGTATCTCATCATTTCTTATCAAAGTCAATAGATGGGTGGAAAATCGATTGTATTGCAATCGAATGATGTCACATGCAACGTAGAACCTATTCGTGAATCGATAGAATCGAGTTATGAAGCTGGAGAACCGAATTAAAATCATGTTGCTTCAGAACAAGATTGAGGGAAAGGGTTAGAGCATGTACATTTGGCTGGAGAGTGAAATCTGTGCGACCAGTAGTAAAATGACACAACATGATTTTCAGTATCTGCATGTTTAGTTTGGTACCTATTCCATCAATTAATAATTTGTGTTGATGTTGTCGTGGGAGACTTTGAGGCGATCGCGTGCCAACGGGGGTTGTTGAGACCAATTTGGGAACCACAGAGAAATGCGTGAATATTTTTCGGTTGGTCCACCATCTACATTTTCTTGGCACATAAACAATGAATCACCTTTGAAATAAGTCTTTTTCTCTCCCCCCCCCCCCCCCTCCCCCCAGAACACGAAACTACCTTTCAACTTCCCTGAGAATACAAAGGAAGGAAACCAGACGGAATCCGTTTGAGACTGACAGCCGCGTTATAAACTGCCCTTCGATAACTAGTTCGGCTACAAACAACCGTCTCCTCGACTTTTCGAAGGACGCCTACGACGAAATCTGGCAGCCGACCAAGAACTGGAGACCCCATCTTTACTTGGGAATAGGGCAAAATGCCGCGCTCGAGCCGACCCAAAACTACGGAGGACGTCGGGCTTCGTTCCACATTCTGATGATTTATTGGTATAGCAAATTAATATGAAATGCATACTGTCTGGAATACCCACCGATGCTCTATATATAGTATCATCTGAGGAGACTGTACGCTACGTCTACTTCAAAGCCAAATTCTGAATATTGAACGCAATACGAGACCCATCTTTGAGATTTCAAAGAGCATACTTTGGATAATACTACTTTGTGGGTTGAATCCATTTTCATCTTGTGGAGGCCGCTTCTCTAGGGAGGGTTAGAACTCATTATCTGCTTCGTAGAAGTTTGTAGTTAGACATTGACTCCAACCAATACCTTATAGAAGCTTGACTGATTTTTTTTTCTCGTAGCGTTGAGGAAATCTTTAAGATTCAGGGGGTGGAAATTGGATCTCGTAAGATACCCGAGGAAACAGCTCACACGGGTTATGTAGGATTCAAACCCACTAAAACCTCACCTCTGTTTTCTGCTAGGGGCCGGTTCATGGTTCCACTTCGCTGCCTCTCCCGTTATTGAAGGATTTTTTTGTTCATTATTTTTTCCGCATAATCTGCCACAGTGGTCCAGTTTTTCTCGCTTTCCAGCATCTCTCCTATGACCGCCTCTGGGGTTGTGTCCTGTGCTGCGAGATGGAACTTCTCCCTTAGGCAGTTCCTCTCCCCTGTCCATCGCATGCATTCAAAGAATGTATGGAATGCGTCATCACCCTTGTTCTCCTGGCAGTTGGGACATTTTGGGGACCTCACCTTCCCCATCTTATGTAGGTAGGCGTAGAAAAGTCCGTGCCCTGGAAGGAACTGGAAAGGGACTGAAAGGAAGCTTAACTGATAGTACAGGCAAAAGTGTGTTGTCTCCAGCTGGACAGAAAATGACTATGCCACGAAAAATCGGGTGGAGGAAAGAGCATTTAATAAATTTAACAAATCAATGAGTTCGTGAGAAATTGAGTCAATTTGAGTAAATTACTTATTTATGAATTAGCGTGTTCTTTTTCAATCTCCCCAGATAATCAAGGCAGATTAGTTTCAACCACAGGACCACTTAAGTTGCATTGATCAATATTATAACAATTCACAGGAATAAGAACAAACAGAAACATAAATATTCTAGTTCACTATTAGACAAGTTTAGTGGAATGTGAAGGATACCCTTCTTGATCAGGAGAATGACCCGACTTCATGCAAATCTCCGCGTTCTATACCTACTGACAGCTGATCCAGATTCTTTCATTTCCGGTATTCCCGAAGGTACAAGAACCGCCTCTTATTATAAGATTAGAGGTGCTTCAATATTAGACATCAGAACAAGAATCTCTTCGGATGCATATACTAATAAGACTGACCACCTTTTCCTTCTTCTTCCAGATCAAGTCGATTTCTTGAAAGAACAAGAAGCCTCTACCTGGAATCTGCTGTCAAAACCTACGATTTTCTTCAAAACTGTTTCATGGAAACAACTTTAAAAAAAAGTAACCGCTTAATTATTGTAAAGACCTCTCGGCGGTACATTACATTTATTTGTCTCTTAATAATTTTTCACTTCATCCACTCAGTGAATAACAAGTGCTTGCACCCACACGCCTGTCGGCGACAGCTTCTACCCACATGCAGTTTTGCCGAAGGAACCCGAATTCACTCTTCACAATAATTATTTATTCTTATTCTTCATCATGATATAATATTTTCCATTCACAGGTTTGACCTTCAAAGATTTAGAAACGATATAATGAACAAACTACATCTTTGTTATTACAAATTCGACAATATAAATATGAAAACCATGATAATAAGGTAAAACATAAATGTAATTGAAACAATATCAATCAATATGAAAATTTGTCAAATAAATTTATACTGTTCGCAAATTCCTTACGCTTTGAGAACTACTTGTTCGATTTTTCACACCTATTTAAAAAATAAAATAAAATTAAATTAAATTAAAAAAAAAAACAGTTATTAGAAATTGCAATATTTTACTTTTGTGGAGGAACATGAAAATACCAAATATTATTTTATTTGTACTAACAAATCATTATATTCCAACATTCATTAGGTTTTGACCTGCTTCATTTTTGTTTTTAAATATTATTAAAATCAGATATTAGGAATTCCCCGTATCGACATGCATTGCGCACATATCTGGAGAGAGGAGACCGATCAGAACCATTCAACTGGCCTAGGAGTTATCTCCTCGACAAAGACAGGCGCCCAAAGCATTCCAGCCTAGAATGTGCTAGAATTTAACATTCTGCGACAAAATGCCTTACAGACGATAGTGACCCAACTGTAGCCGTTTATAACCAAGCAATCTTCTTCTTCTTCTTTCTATTTCAAGCTATCGTTATTTATTTGACAAAACACATGAAATTTCTTCCTATTCGTTCTTGGATATTATGGTGGAAGTCTTACCGACGAAAATCAATCGAATGCGGTGAAAATAACGAGGAAGCATAATTTATGATCCAGTGTATCGCAATAAAAATCACTGTTCTTATTGGAAATTAAATTACATGCCACGTTATAACTACGTTCGTTCTGTGGTAGCCTGTTATTTGGAGGTGACTGTTTTCGTGGGTACGAAAAATACTCCTAACGACGGTTTCATATCGCTGGATATTGTTTGCAGAAAGATCGTTAGCTTTGGGAATTCCCGACGATGAAGCATATTGGGTGGGGGTTTGAAGAGAAGGCTGGTAGTAGACAAATATCGCTCCATTATTTCGGGGTAAAGTGATACGAGTGTGGGACCTCCGTTGTTACGAGATCATCAAATTTTCATCGAGTCAATGTATCATTGTAAACAAGTCTCTTTGACGAGTATAAAATTTCAGTTTGATTGTTAAAAAAAAAAAATGTGACAAGTTGGTTTTGCCTTGATTTCTAAAATGATAGACGCCAACTCAAACGAGCAGTTGTTCATAGGGATGGCAACGATATATCGATATATGTAATATATCGATATATTTGGTTTGATATATCGATATATTTATATCGATATAGAGAACCGATAATATCGGTCAATATCGATATATTTACCGATATATCGCGACTTGTTTTCAACAAGATAAAAATTAAATATTAAAATGGATCTATCCATTTTCTCATCTATAGATGAGAAGGGACGCCTGTACCTGTAAAATCATCAAGTAATTCTATTCCAAATTTTGTAGGTACATGTACCTACACGTATGTATACGTGAGATTTCATATTACTGACTTCAGCTCAAACATGATGGTTTACACTACAGTGGCGCTCAAGTCTCAATTATTTGACTTCAGCCGAAAGTAATGGAGGCGTGTCCAGATTAAAACGACCTAATACTTATACGAGTTGAAGCAATTTATAAATTAATGAAACATTGCTATGGCGAGGGTAGGTATCTATGATTTTTCATATTATGTTGTTAGGACCCCTGAGAGCAGTTTATCCCCAAATTTGCAACCCCAAAAACCCTTTGCTACTGACGTAGTGCTCTGACAACCCTTTTACACGTAGTGCCATTTTCGCCCTTTTACAACTACGTATGATAGTTTCGATAATTTATACCAGTAACTTTTTAAACCAGGTTAAATACTTACTTCAGCCGTTTTTCGAAATAGATCTTCCGATATGTCGAGTATATCGATGTATTTCTTCCAAAATTATATTAAATATAATTTTGGAAGAAATACATCCATATACTCGACAAATTTTGTAACGTTTCAATTCACCTACCTACCTACTTACTTCAATAAGATTTCCCAAGTAGATCTTCCGATATTTTTCACTCGATTTGCCATCCCTACATACCTTGTAATGAATACCATGATACTTTTGAGAGGGTTAAATACTAACTTCAAAGAGTTTTTCCATGTAAATCTTCGGATATGTATATCGAGTATATCGATAAATTTCTTCCAAAATGATGTTTGTATAGCTTAAAACGTTTTAACTCACGTATCTACTTCAACAAGATTTTCCAAGTTAGATCTTCCGATATATCGAAATATCGATATATTTCATCCGATATATCGTAGGTATCGATATATCATTGACGATATATCGTTTGATCAGTATATCGATATATTTCATTCGAATCGAATGAATGATTCGATATGCCATCCCTAGTTGTTCATGATTTGATGCTTTTCACGTATTGATTTGATATAAATAAGCAGTAATTTCAAGTCAAGCTCTAAATTCCTCTTAATTTGAAGAGAAATTGAAGTCCGGTGGTGATTATGAAGGGAATCATGGTAGTGATAAGGAATTGACAACAGACTGAGACGGAACCATGAGAGCCCCCAACAATCCTTATCGGGTTTCAGCGCTACCTCCCGCCACTTCAACGAACTACCATTCCTGATTACCATAACTACCATTCTAAAGATTGTTGTCTCGTAGTCGTTTTCGTTTCTAATATTTCTATAACATGAACCAATGATGATTTTGGAGATCAGCTTTGAAATGCTTTGGGCACGTTTTGCAACACAAAACGACACTTGGCTTTATTTTCACGTCCATAACTGTTCAGAGAGAAAACGAAAGTAGCAAAAAAGAGAAACGAAAACGAAACGGGTTACGACTACGAGACAACAATCTTTAGAATGGTAGTTATGGTAATCAGGAATGGTAGTTCGTTGAAGTGGCGGGAGGTAGCGCTGAAGCCTGACAAGGATTGTTGGGGGAAAGAAAAAACGGAACCAAGAAAAAACGTCACCTTTCTTGTCTTTTAGGGTGTAGTTCGTTATCCGCCCCCATTTTGTTCTCTCTTTTGCAAGCACACCCGACCACCTTTTTCATTTTTTGAGGAGTGTTCCGTAAACTAGATTTCATCTTCTTGAACACAATCGTGACGAATTATAATTGTTGATTGGTTAAGATTGAGAAATTAGGTGTTGAAAAAAGTGGGGGCGAATACCGAACTATTTCTCTAGTGAAAAAGTTCGGTATGCGCCCCCACATAGTTAATAATGGAAAACACAACATTTTTGGTTTAAATAATTCATTTATTAATATGATTATTACGTCTGACACATATTGTGGTGTTGTATTATTCTATGGTTGGGTCATACAAATTCTTGATGCAGTCCAAAAAATGCTCAAATGGATCTATGCCCATTGACTTCACACATCTCCTCCACAAAAATTCGCGACTCACCCTATCGCTTCTCGAACGTTGACCTACGGTCGGAAGTGATTTCACCGCTACAGTCAACATCGTTTTTATTTTATTTATGAGCATCGCATCTCAACCTCTTAACTTTCGATCAAAGTTATTCTCTGCCTCACCAGTTCTCTCTCCCAAGAAAACGTCCCAGGCCGAATCAATGCAATTCGGTCGTGGGGGCGGTTATCGAACTTTTTCTCTAGGGAAATAGTTCGGTATACGCCCCCCACTTTTTTCAATGTCTAGTTTCATTGCTTGGAGTATTTGAAAACATAAGTGCGGTATATTATTCATACAGTACATGAAATCTAGTTTACGGAACACTCCTCAAAAATTGAAAAAGGAGGTCGGGTGTGCTTGCAAAAGAGAGAACAAAATGGGGGCGGATAACGAACTACACCCGTCTTTTAACCTTCAGGATGTTTATAATCAATAGGGTGGACTTCTTATCCTGACTAACACTCAAGATCTTCATCGTACCGCCTACATGGAGAGCCTGGGATGTGAGTAAGCGTATTTGTATGTATATAACTGGATGTTCAGCCAAGTTCACTTCCTCGGAAATCCTGAAATTAACTAGTTTCAACTTCTAGAATGCAATTTCAATGAAAAAGTTGTAAATAAAAGATTTATGAAAATCTAATTATTGTTCCATCAAAACTAGCAATGCAAAACGTTGTTGAAACTCGGATCTCATTATCCGCAGGCCAGGTCATTATTTTTTCTTCTTTACATTTTTACGTTTCAAAAACCCCAGCGAACATTATGCAAATTACTTCGCCAAGAACTTTCTAACTATCCCAATCTCAAGTTCCACGTTTATTAACTCCCCATTACCAATGTTTGTACGAAGTTGGAAGGTGGTTCGAAGCGATGATTTTAATCCGACATTCACAAAGACGCAGAGCCTGTCAACAAACAAAGTCAGAGTTCCATCATCCCGGGAACTAATCATAAATTAGAGGGCGGAGTTGGAACATAAGTTTGTACCTCTCGTGGAGCACCTACGTCCAATATAGGCACCGAGTTTGGTTGGTTTAGTTATATAAATATGAATAAATTAATACATAATATAATGTTAAAGTTGATGTTTTCAAGCTGTTTTTATTTTCTAAATATAATTTGTTTTACGTTCATTATCAATAAAAAATTTCAAAAAAAAGATAGCAACAAAAAAAGGGGGCAAGCTCCCTGGACCCCCGAATGGTTACTGCTTAGAGTCCTCGGCTAAAATTCAAGAAACATGGAACGTGTTTTGTTCGTTTGCTGTTTCCTTTTACTGGAAATTTGTTGTCTGCTATTTTAATTAAACTCTTTATGGGCTTTTCAAATGGGCTCGTCATTTCATTCACCTCTTGATGTCTCAAAGGTATTGTTATTATTAAGAAATCGAAAACATCTAAAGCGTCGAAGAACACATCACATCTAAAAGCCCGCGTTAATAACAAAATCTCGCCTAGGTTTCAAGATCCTTTGATTAAATTCGTAAAAACCAAGCCAACCAACAACATCAATATAATCCACTAAACCGATGTTGGTTTTTACCGCGAATGTTGTTTACAGTTCTTTTAAATCAGAGGTATTACATCTCAGCTTCGTCCATATTTACAGCTCTTTTATGCAGTATATAATTTACGCATAAACTGAGGGCTTTTCAACGAGTGGCGAACGATTTTCGTGGGAAAAAACGGCGATACATTTCCCTAGAAACGAGACGGTTGTCAGTGAAAATCATTACAAAATCTCGCGCTACTTTCGTTCCACGGTTTCGTCACGTTTTTGCCCAGTTGTGATGGCTAAAGCATGTTCCATGGTAAAAAATAACACACAAAACTTAGAGGCATTTGTTTGCTTGATTTTGGCAGATAACAGAATGCATGTTTGTTTATGTTCATGTTATTGTTTTTTTCCTCAGTATTGTTTTTGCACAGTGTCCCGAAAAGATGGATATCAACATTTATAATATAAATGTCATATTATGACAAGGTGATTAATGAATGATTCAGGAGGTGAATGACCAGTCTGGTTTTATTATTTCTACGATGCTTTATTTTACGAGCCTCGACCACAGGAACTGGGTTGTACCTACTCATGTGCATATTGTTATTGTTGTCTTGGTTCTCCTTAACTGCCAGGTGTTCACAACATCACTATCTTTGGAGACACGTGGTTGTTGAGGCCAGTGGACAAGCAATTGGTAGCAGTTTAAAATCCCTGTATCGATAGTCGTCTCGTTTCTCCCCTGAATGAAATCATCATATAAAAACAATTATCAGATCAATATGGCCCTATGCCATGGACATAAACATATGGGGCACCTGTTCACGCTCTCAGTTCAAGAGGCTGGAACAGCAGCAGAATTTGCGCCAAAAACGTCGAATACTATGGACTCAACCATTTGTCAGGAACGATTTTACGAGTATAATGATTTTGATCTGGAGACTCCCACGCAAATTTTCACCAAACACAGAACATGTTCGTTCAACGACTCCGCAACCATATATGAGCCTGAGAAAGCTAATGAGTATAGTAAATCCATTATCATGATGTACTCAATCAACATCTCAATCTACTGAACTTAATCTATGGTTGATGTTTTTGGACGTTCCACAATTTCTTTCTCGCTGTTATCGATCATAATCTATGTGGTGAAAAAATTAATAAATGAATAAATAATATCTATTTATCTGAACGGAAAATGTAGGCAGGGGCGTCGCGTGATAATATTCGTCAGGCAAACAGCTAGGCTGCAAATTATTACACAAAGGTTCATTTTTTCTGTATTGATCACGTCCCAGCAAAGAACTCAGCTTTGCTATTGTCACCAACTACCAACCATGTTTTACCTTCACAATCAAGTTTATTTGGAAGAATTAAACGCTTCACACTCCACTGGAAGAAATAAAGAATTCCTTCGTTTAGAAATTTGATTACTAGTTGCTAAGGAAGCAAAACCGAGTACATCCCAAAGAAACGATCGGCGAACGCATTTTGGTTAACTAAAATTTGAAAGGCGATCACGCCTCTTTTGCGATTTATAGGGTAAAGGCACCAATCATTGGCCACCCCCCAGTCATTGGCCACCTAGTTTTTCAAGTTAGTTTTTTACCACACAATTCTCTCTTGGATCATTTTGAATGTTTTCCTCATCTTAAGTGTCTATTCTAGAAGGCAGTGGGATCTTGAAAGTTACAGTAAAGTCCTATATAAACCGCTCAAACTCATTTTAATTGGTGAAGGTCCAAGAATTATGATCATCACACCTGTTTCTTATGAAAACGATAAGCATACACCAACTCATTCTTAAGGGTTTGATGTGGTTATTTTCAAATTTGATGTAGTTTTTCTTGTGTTTGCATGGTCACTAGTAATTTATTAGTTAATTTCTGCCACCAGGACATGGAATTTTAACAAACTATGGAAAATATAAGGCCGGCTAATAACTGGATCATAGCAAGGGTGATTCCTCCAGTTATTGGCCGGGTGGCCAATTACTGAAATGATGCGAATTTTTCCTACCCCAATCATTGGCCAGATGGTTTTAACTACCAAGAATGCTTATATGAATGGTTTTATTTATAATGAATACAAATTTTATTTATAAAAGCACTCTTATATTAATCTCCAGATCTACTATGAATAATGTTTAGTCAAGAAGCTATTATATCCGGCACTAAAATTATTCTAGGGAAACGTAAGAAAATTCGTTTGAGTGGTTCCATTCTTCTTAGATCTTGGAATGGTAAATGAATTGTAGTTAACTCTCCAATGAATAGCCTCAACCAAAACGTGCCTTCGTACTCAATATAGTTTTTCGTTCTGTTCTTGTCAGTTCTCAGTTGAGTTTGTATGCAGTTCTTCGTTTCATTACCTATAAATTTCACGTTTGGTTCTGGTCAGCCGACCTTTTAGGTCATGAAATTTTGTGAAAACATTTGAGAACAGACATAGGAGACTGATCAAGGGGTAAGAACGAAAGATATCATATCAGGGGCTGCTCATGGATATGTACTAGGTCCTCAACTGTGGAATGCATCATACGATGTTTTCCTACGATTGGAAATGCATGAGGACCATTTTCTTGGAGAATTATGCTGATGTGGCAGCAATAGTACTAGCAAGGACAATGGATTTAATCCATGCCGAACGATAGCAGATAATGTCACGAGTAATGGAGTGGATGGAAGAACACAGTCTGGCACTAGCTACAGCAAAGACAGAGGTAGTAATATCGCGCATAAGCTCATACCTACCATCATTCCGATGAGGATTTCTAACGCCGAAGTAACAACTAAACCAGCAGAAAGGTATCTAGGTGTCATGTTTGACACAAAAATCACATTTTGTGAACATATAAGAAGAACTGCAGACAGGGCTACACAAAAATCAGCAGCTCTGTCACTTTATGAGGAACGTAAATGACTCTAGACCATGCAAAAGACGTTTGATGATGACAATGGTGCAGTCAATTCTCTTTTATTGAGATGAGGTGTGAACGGATGCGTTGAGTGTGGCATATCTCCAACAGAGATTTAATAGCTGCACAGCAAAGATGAGCTATACGAATCGCCTGGCGCTTACCGAACGGTGTCCAAACCTGCAGTCTATGTCCTTACCAGCGTCATACCAATTCACCTGATGTCTTCAAAGAGAAAAATAATCTTCGATAGAAGGGATGTAGGAGATTGGTCCTGCATAGCCAAGGAAGAAAGAGAGTGCACTTTGGCAAACTGGCTAGAGACATGGACTGAAGAATGATAGAGAACAGTGGTCTGCACGGCTAGTGCCAAACATTGAGACATGGATATGAAGACAGGAAGCATGAAGAGCTGAACTTTTTCCTTACACAGTTTCTTCACAGAACATGGACTGTTTTATGCCTATCTGCATAAAATGGGAAAGGTAACTGCACCAACATGCCTGCACTGCCAGAAGAGAAAAGATGGTTTTTAAAGTGTATCATATCGAAACCTCAAAGCACAAAGGGGCTATGTCCAAAAACGGAGTTTTGAGAAAAACGCAAAAGAAGTTATCACCAGTGCACAATTCCTAAAATAATGGCTTATTACACCAAACTCTTTAATTTCTTCAAGAAATTTTCAGCTATAATCGTCAAGAAGGTCAATAATAGTTTGTTAAATTTGGGTTTTTCTGAGGTTGAAAAAACATTTAAAGAGTGGAAGATGGATGGACATAGCCCCTTTGTGCTTTAAGGTATCGATATAGATGGTTGAAAGAAATCAGCTGCTAGAAGAACTGTGGTGAGCTACCCAAAGTTCAACACCAGAAACTGTTGTCAGCAAGATGCTGGAAGGTGAAAGGAGCTGGAGTCTTGTGGCAGTGTATGAGAGTACACAGAGAGTACCCTCACAAGGAAGACATTGTTAGAACGGTAGAGAGACAGAAGGGAGCTCCTGGTCCGTCCCCCCATCTGGTACTAATGAAGCGGTATAGGACACAGCTAGAAGTAATGAGTTAAACGGTTCCAGGCTGAGCTTTCAACGTGGGAGAAAAGGAGGTGTTTTTTTAGTGAAGGAATCCCACATAACCTCGAAAACGCGGACCCTTTAAGGTATCTTATGAGATCCAACTCGATCTGTGGATCTTTAAGGCTTTCTCACCTGCCTGCCGGAAAAAAATTGTAAAGTTTTCCGTCACAGTGGAGCAGAAAACGATGAAAACAGGGTGGCCAATGACTAGGGACAAGGTGGCCAATATTAGGAACTCCCGGCCAATGACTGGTGGAAAACGGATTTTACGAAACTAATTGAAAAAAATATTCACTAGATCTTTTATTTGTTTGAAATTGTTATTGTATCGTATTATTTGGATGTTAAGCTTCCTAAAAAACCAGGAAAGAAACAAATACCATCAAAAATAAAGCGGGTATGAAGATAAACGTTGTTAAGTGGCCAATGACTGGTGCCCTTTTTTTTTTTTTTTTATAAGAGTAGGAGGTCTTAATTGAGTTGATATACAAACTCCTTCCCCTGCGACCAACAATGGTCTGACTGGTGCCCTTACCCTACTCGTTTTTCTGATTTATCGTAAGTCCAACCCTTAAGTTCTCGTAGGGAGCGAACAGTTTGTCCTACAAAGCTATGAGTAGTCTCATTCGATTCTAAAAATTCAATGGTAGGTACCTATCTTACATTTGTGAAAAAACAATACCTTCATATCGAGAGTTTTCGAGAGAGGGTGCTTTTGGAAGTTTCAGCCCTTCCGTTTCACCGCTTAGAAGTGACTTACATCAACCAAAAGCACAACTAGACCCCAAATGGAGCCCACATACCAAATTTCATCAAAATCGGTCCATGATAAATTAGGAAAGATCCGCGGACGGACGGATTTTTTTTCATACATTCGATTTTCAAAATCTACACGTACTTACCTACCACAAACGTAAACCATCAAATTTGAGGGTAGTCAAACTTTTTTCTTGAAAATAATTGACCAAAAAGGGAGACTCTGAATTTAGACCTAATAAGATGTGAAACCTTCATTCTACAATGTTTTGCAATAATTTCCTAGTCTCTATCAACAAGAAAACCGATTAGGTACAGTGAAATACAGTAAAATTGGGGAACGGGACACCAGTCAACGTCAAACAGCTGCTATTTGCAGCGGCGAAAAAACGAACTGCTTTCCTTCCTTGAGATAATGTGGGTGGATGGATATTTTATGTCTTCATGCGTGGGCTAATTGGTATCCATGGCTCATCTTCCAAGTTTCTCTGCATTCAAGGTCACGAAACAGTTTTCTGACTGTTTGCCATGGTGGTAGTGGGGGTATAGCAATACTTGATACCGCGCTGACCTCCCGCCTACCCGCCGATCGTCGCCTCTCACTCTAAACCAGTGGTTCCCAAACTGGGGGGCGCGCCCCCCTGGGGGGGCGTGGAGAAAGTCCAGGGGGGGCGTGACACCCAAATGGAATAAATAAAGAAAATTACAAAAATAATTTCCTCAGATTTTTGAAATAAAGTCTTTCTAAGTTTCACCTTCCTTAAATTGAAAATGTATCTGTGTTACAATGTTAAATTTTGTATCAGTAATTATATTCGTTTTTCATGTAATACTTGTTTTAATTTTCACCATACGTACAATTATTGAATCTTTCCATTCTGCGTTACCGCATTCAACAGTGATCGAAAAATCTACCTACTCACCGTATCAAGTAGGTACATACTTGTACAAGTAGGAGTTGGTATGTACGGTACCGTGGAAATAGGGTATTGCAAAATGGGAAGCTGATATGTGTAGGGGGGCGTGGGGGGTCTCCAAATAACCAGAGGGGGGCGTGGGGGGTCTCCAAATAACCAGAGGCGGGCGTGGTACAAAAAAGTTTGGGAACCCCTGCTCTAAACAGTCCCGAAAAATTCATTTGTTTGAACTGCTTGCCTTGATCGCCAGGCACCGCGTATCATCCGCAATCATCTACATTACCGACCTCTCCAAGTCTCTGATGTGTTGCGGGTTAGTATCCAAGGCAAAATACGTACTTTCTTATTCCATTCTCCTATTTAATCTAACTTCCTTGATAATAATGAAATAGTCCCTAAATATTATAAAAGTTTAAAAATCAGCTAAATATTACTTACAAAAAATGGAAATATAGAAGAATCTCAACAAAAATTAATTAATTTATTTTGCATATTTGCAGTAAGGCAAACAGTGTTTGCTATGTTTGCCTGGAAGAGGCGCCACTGAATGTAGGTAATAAAAACAAAGGACTCTGTGTTATTGTTACAGCAAAATATGAAATTACAGTCACTGTAGTTTCCATTGGCTGTGTGAAAATTCACAATTCCGTCCCAAGTGTCCCTCCCACACACGCTTCGTATATTTTTCTTCTTTGAGTAAATTTAAACATTTCTGTACATTCGTGTGACCCATAAAACAGAACATCCAGCATAATTAAACCTCGTGGACTCATGAATAGCCACAAAATTCATTTGGTTAGCCTTCCAAACGACTAATACGGACTTTTTCCAAGAGCGCAAGAAAACTAGATTCCACGAGATACACCGTTCCTAATTGTTAGCAGTGTTATTTTCCCTCTTCCGCTTTGGGGTTGGGAATTGCTCCTGTTTCATTAGATTCACAAATACCGGTAAAGACACAACAACCGCAGCGGGCAACATCAAATAAACCGTTGGACGTAAAGTGGCGCTCGTTGAAACTACAATCCCCCATTTCGTGGGCTGCCTCGGCACTTTTTGGTATCATGATGAGGGATTCGCAATTCGGATGAATCGAAAAAAAACGCTGCGAATTATTACACAGTGGTTTATTGTTTTTCTATAGATCACTCGTCTGCAAAGCCACCAACCATCCAACATGAAGAAAAACATCGATCGTATATCGGTCAGCTATAATTTGAACGGAGATTAGGCCTCTTTAGAGATTCACACTCGTGTTTCTGATTTATCGTACGTCCAAATTTTAAATTCTCGTAGAGAGCGAACGGTTTGTCCTACAGAGCTCAGGGTGGTCTCAAAAATTTTTAAAAATTCTATAGAATCTTAAATTGAAGGAAAAAAATACCTTCACATCAAAATTTTTTGAGTTAGGGCGTTTTCAAAATTTCAAAATTCATTTTGGAACCCTTAGACGTAACCTACATCAACCAAAATCTTCGGGGAATAACTAGACGCCAAATGGAGCCTACATACCAAATTTCATCAAAATCGGTCAATGCTAAGTGGCAAAAGTGTCGCGTACGGCGGACGGACGGCCACATTTTTATTCGATTTTTGGATTCTACGTACCTTGAAACGTAAACCATCAAATTTTGAGGGGGGTGTTAAAATTTATTTTTCTTGGTTGATTCCAAAGGTTCATTATTGAAAATAATAAACCAATATCAATTGCTATAGTTTATTAGTATAACTTGGTGAATTGATATCTGGTTGACGAGGTATTTACTTTGACCATGACATCGGTGCCTATTTTGGTTTATTATTTTCAAAAGGTAATGAACCTTTGGAATCGACCAAGAAAAAATTTTTTAACCCCCCCCCCCCCCCCAAATTGTTGGTTAACGTTTCAAGGTACGTAGAATCCGAAAATCGAATAAAAATTTGGTCGTCCGTCCGCCGTACGCGGCACTTTTGCCGCTTAGCATTGACCGATTTTGATGAAATTTGGTATGTAGGCTCCATTTGGTGTCTAGTTGTGCCCCGAAGATTTTGGTTGATGTAGGTTACGTCTAAGGGTTCCAAAATGAATTTTGAAATTTTGAAAACGCCCTAACTCAAAAAATTTTGATATAAAGGTATTTTTATCCTCCAATTTAAGATAGTATTGAATTTTTAGAATTTTTTGAGACCACGCGGAGCTCTGTAGGACAAACCATTCGCTCCCTACGACAATTTAAGGGTTGGACTTACGATTAATCAGAAACACGAGTGTGAATCGCAAAAGAGGCCTAATCTCCGTTCAAATTTTAGCTGACCAACAATGGCAAAGCCGTGTTATTTGCAGACGAGTGATCTATATAGAAAACTAATTAACCATTGTGTTATAATTTGCAGCGTTTATTTACTCATTCATGTAGTATAATTTTGAGGTCTGTAACCTCATGACATATACAAAACGGTAGTCCGTCTCCTTTGTATCTACGGATATGGCTCTTCCTATATCTGTAAGGAGCACATCATCGGTTCATGAGTTGTATGTTTTTTTTATTCATTGAGAATTTTCGAAAGTGGAGCTATTGCAATGGCCAAGGTCGACAAATTGAATTTATTTAACATTATTATTTAAATGAAAATGAGACATTTCCTCCTACAAGATAAATATCTGAGAAATGGAGTGACCAAGTTGCAAATCTACAGAATTTGTGTTTAAAGATAAATATTATCAAAGTACGACGATACACCATTCAGGTCAAATGGCTTAATGCTCTCTGTGCTACTGTCACTACCTGATTGAAAGCTCCGAGAGACGTTGTGGTAGTTCTGATGCAGCTTAACTATATTGAATTTGAGTTAGTGAAACCAGAATTCCACAAACACGCTTAGTAAAGTGCGTTCCAGAAGATCGTGATGTGTTGCGAAGCGTTCAAAGCCCGGATTGAAAGGCCGATAAATTCCTCCTGTCCGAAGCTCCGATAAACTATGTTTGACCTAATTTATAACTCGTTCCCGCTTTCATCCAATAAAGTTCTAATGACTCGGTAAATCAATATAAGTACGGAGGAAGGGGAAAACGGAGTCAAAGACGGCGGTCTGGCTCGGAAACCGTAAGAGAGGGGAAAGCAGATTTATTGCAAATTACGTACAACGATAACGTGCTTATTGGATACGATCTCACGTGGCCCATTGTGATTATGGACTCGAGAGTCTACGAGGGGCTTTCTGTATCAAAGTGGAGTCGCTTCGTGTGTACATAGGCCCCTATCTCGAGAACCCATTACCGTTTCAGGGTTGCGATTGGTGGAATTACTCAATATGCGGACAAGGGCTGCGATGCTCATTTAAATTGCGACTAAGTATCTTTTGCACTGAAGGCAACCTATTACCCGTAAACTTTGCACGAGTTTGATCAGCCGAAGTTATAAGCCAATTTCGAAAGCCCACAACAAATAATATTTGAGCCACAACAAATAATATGAACTGAGGACAGATTATGATAGATACTCATTCTTCTGTATCATTTTTCATAGCTTATTCTAGATTCCAAGCTCATTTTCATCAATACCCGAGCTACTATATTAGTCTTGATATAGAGCTTGCATTTTTGGTTTAATATTTTGAACAATGAACCATTGGAATCGAAAAGGAAAAAAAATGACCCCCACCCTCAAAATCTGTTGTATTTCAAAGTACGTAGAATTCGAAAATTCCACGACCACCGTACGCGGCACATTCCGTAGTAACCACGAATCAATTTTAATGAAATTTGGTATATGGGCTCCATTTGAGGTATAAATGTGCCGCGAAGCTTTTGGCTATTGTCAGTAACTTCTAAATGGATGAAAAGTAGGGATTGAAATAATCAAATCGACCTAGCTCGAATACTCTCGATATAAAGTTACTGTTTCTTCATCAATTTAAAATACAATTGAATTTTTAGAATTGAATGAGACCTCCCAGAGTTATATAAGACAAACCATTCGCGATGCGATGCGGCCCGCCCCGAGTGTGCGTTGGCTTACAATAAATCAAGGATTAGACTTACAATAAATCAAGAACTTGAGAGTGGAGATGGTTCACTGCCGGACATGTCTAATCTCCTTTCAAATTTTAGCGATCATTGTACGTTCCTTTAGATGAAGTTTCGTGATGTACTCAGTTGTGAATCCTTAACTACCATGAACCTTATTTCGTAATGAAGGCACCCAAAACTCTCGGAGTGCTAGTAGGTAGTATTAATGGAAAAGCCGCATTCTAAGCTGTTGGGTGATCTATAAATAAAATAATAAACGACTAAGAAGTAGATCTACATTTCCCCACTGAACAAGCCAGTTTCTCCACTGGAGTAATTATTATTACTCAATATGAATCGTGATTTTTACTATCATGTTGACAATTCTCAAGATTGACAAACTACATCACAATTGAGAAGTGTTTACGATTATTTCGAAATTTTTTGCGTTATTACATGTACCGTATCTTCTACTGATCTCGTTGTGATGAAATCGACGATCAATCATTCCGTGCACAGCACCAAATCACACTCCGAATTCGAAGAAAATTGGGCCAATAGGTCGTCAGAAATTGATTTCGGTTTATTATTTTCAATAATGAACCTTTAGAATCGACCAAGAAAGAAATTTTAACCCCTGAAAAATAATTTTTCAACCAACAATTATTGTTGGTATACGTTTCAAGGTACGTATAATCCAAAAATCGAATACAAATTTTTCCGTCCGTCCGCCGTAAGCGGCACTTTCCTTGGTTACCATGGACCGATTTTGATAGAATTTGGTATATGGCCTCTATTTGGACTCTAGTTGTGCCCCGAAGCTTTCAAAACGTCCTAGCCCAAACATTTAAGATATAAAGGTATTGTTTTCTCATCAATTAAAAATGGTCTTGAATTTTTAGAATCGAATGAGACCACCCAGAACTCCGTAGGATCGACCGTTCGCTGCCCATTAAAACTTGAAGGTTGGACTATTGTTAAATCAGAAACACGAATGAGAATCACAAAAGAGGCCTATTCTCCGTTCAAATTTAAGCTGACCAAAATGCCATCGTTATTCATTTTTTGGAGTTGTACTCAGTTTTGCGTACTTAGCAGCACCCAACTCCTTATTTCTTCGAATTGAGTGTGAAGCGTGTATTTCTTCAAAACAAACTTGACTGTAAAGCGAAAATATGGTAGGTAGGTAGTGGCAGAGGGAAAGCTGTTTTCTTTGCAGGGGAGTGATCTACACAGAAAAATAATAAACCTTTGTGTAATAATTTGCAGCGATTTTAAGTAAAACTACATAGTGCTGCTCCTGCGATGTTGACGAAATTCATAGCGGACCATCTATAGGCTAGTCGACACAAATCTCCCGGTTTTCTTCCCGATAATTTTATCGTATCTTCATGGCATGTTCAGAAAACGCTGAAATGCAGAATGCGTGAGAAAATAAGAATAAAACGCTCTCCTGTCAGCCCTTGCAGTTGATAAAATGCTACTTATAGATTATTATGACCAAGGTTGTGAAACTGCTAAAACTATCCAGTTACACGAAGGAATTGATGAGTTCAATGAATGAGCCATGATGATGTTCAGTGACTGATGATGTTCGTTGGATGACATCACCCAGCAATTTACCACTCAAACATATTATGTTCTCGCATTGTCTTTCCATTCATAAATCCCCACAAAGATCAACCTTGGAATAACAAGTTTTTTTCAGACCAGGGGCTCATTTCATGTCTGTACCTTTGCAGTGGCTGTTGAATCACCTGATCTACCAGGTTACAGATATTGATATCACTGTAATGAAAACATTAAATGTTTGTTTGTTTTGGTTTGGTTGCGGTTGATTATGTTGCAAGGGAGGTATTGTGTATTTACCGAGGAATTATGGGCCGAGAAAATACTATGCACACGTTACATTTTAGGATATCAATTTATTATAGAATGGCGGCGGATGATAACAGTAGGAAAGAAGACATAGGACTGATGTGTGGATGAAGGATGTTAAATTCTCCCCCACTAATTGAAAAAACATGACACATAACTGGCAAACAATTCTTACACAACACTAGATCAGAAGCGCAGGACCACGTTTGGATCTCGTAACCTTTCTGGCAACCTCCTTGTACGAATAGGCCTGGCAATAGGGCGCAATGGCGTGGAAGGAGGCAGTGGCGGCATTGGAGACAGGCTTGAGCGAGGAGGCGTGTGCTGTAATGGTGGCGTACCCTGTTGGCGTAGCATAGACTGATTACTGTGTGAAGGAAAACCAGGAACTTCAAACGATTGTACAGGATCAAAGGAAACAGTCTTCTTAGGGGGCACCAGTGTATCCCGCAGTTGATTAATATGACGTTTCAGCGTCCTCCCTGATCCATCCAAACGAACTAGATAGTGGCGGTGCCCAAACCTCTCCACGACCTCTCCAAATTCCCAGACTGAGTTAATACCTTTGTACATGCGTACTTGCACTCTCTCCCCCACATAGAAGAACCTCTTAGTAACCTGCGAGGACTGGGAAGCATGAGACTTGACTGGGAAGAATGCGTCAAGGCGGGTCCGGAATTTACGCTTCAAATAAAGCTCAGCAGGCGAATTTCCACTGGCAAGTGGCGTTGCTCTGTAGCGGAACAAAATCTTCCTGATCTTATCATGCATGGGAAGGACCTCGTCTGCAGCAGCGCGTAATCTATTCTTGAGGGTCTGCACATTCCGTTCAGCAAGACCATTGGTAGCCGGATGGCCAGGTGCGATGAACTTCTGATAAATTCCATTAGAGTGGCAAAATTTGTGAAACGCTTCACTCTGGAAAATGGTTGCGTTGTCTGACACAAGATGCGACGGAAAACCATGTGTAGCAAATTATGGCCGAGAAAAGACTATGCACACGTTACATTTTACGATATCAATTTATTACAGAATGGCGGCGGATGATAACAGTAGGAAAGAAGACATAGGACTGATGTGTGGATGAAGGATGTTACAGGAGGTCTCAAACATTTTATGCTCTTTGACAATAACCTGAGTAATGAAAAACAATGGAAATAGTTCTTGTCGTACACAATAAATGTCAGTGGATTTGTTCTTTGAGGACCGGTCGTTATAGAGATTGGGAGAAGGGGTCACAATCGGATGAGAAGAAAAGCGAAGACGGTTTGGTGAATAAGGTCCCAGAATTCCTGATCCGCTCTTGAAAGGATGCCTGTGAAAGCTCCAATCACCCAATGACCCGTTGATTTTCTCTGAAGCCGTTTCTATGATATCAAGTAAGGAAATGTAATTTACCGTCGGATCGTGCTCGAAGCTGGCGGGAGGTCCTGCGCTTTTTCCTGTTATTAGATTATCGATTCAGAGACGCTCTCCGAGACCGTTAGAGGAAAACGGATGCCGATGCGGTCCGGTTAGCTTCCAACCAGTATATTTCCAACGGTGCGATGGGAGTTTTTGCGATGAAAGATATTATCAGGGGTGCACGAGGGTCTTACGCCACAGAACGTGTTCGTGGAGCAATTCTTGGCTCTCATTCTCGTAATGCTATCTTCAAAATCTAACTCACTGAGATAGTTGTAATACGAGTCGAACATTGTGATTTGACCATCAAAAATACACTTTTATTGTTAGCGATATTCTCACAGTTCTATTTAGTGTGACCTCAACCTTCCGCATAAATTTATTACTTTTAAATTTATTTATTTTATAAATTTATTTATTTTATAAATTTATTTATTTATTACTACAGAAAATCTATCAATCTAATCAATCCTATCATCTAATCAATCCTAGAGATTATCAATAGGCTGTCAACCGAATGGATGGAAAGGATGAATAGGAGATAAGGAAGCTCAGATAAAGAAGTTTATTCGTTTTATGACTGAACCTCAAGAACCTCAACTCGAGAAAAAAGAACCTTACAGGACATAAGGTCAGGACTAATTATATTTCCCCGACTCTACAAGAATTTCACCCCCGAACAATGGGAGTCCTTTTCAGATCCTTCGGTATACACCAAGAACGATTTATGTTATTTGTTTAAATTTCTAGAATTTAAATCATTTTAAGGTATGGATTGTACCTGTTCTGATGAAGGAGCTCCTTAGGTCGCGATTGTAGAATTTCGATACCACTTCTACTTCATTTCTTTTTACATTACCACTAGAACTTTGACTCTCACTTTCATACCAAAAACACCACTCTTTTTTTTCAAGTTTTTCGTCAGAATAATTGATAATTACTAAAATATTACCGTAGATCATTTTTTGTGGCGACCAATCACCCATGCAACCAAATATTTCGTAGAATTACTATCCGCTAATTTATATTGACTGCGGTGTTTGTCGTTTCATAATCTAATCTTGTTACTCATTGGATGAAAACATTTCCTGAAGTCTGCAGCAAATACATAAAACGGGAGACCTTGCAACGGCTAGTTCTCGTTTCAACGGAGGACCTCACAAGGAACGCTTCACGAGTTATAAACCTCAAGGAGTATTCCGACAAACCTAATCCTAAAGCCTCAATTCTGGGACGTTCAGAGGCACTGCTAACAAGTATGCTTGAGAGAAGATTCCAGCGTCTCCCCTCACATCCCCAATTATGAAATCCGGCGTGAGCTATCTGTCTCATGTAGACGCATGTTGTCGTGCTGGTGTGAGTACCTTCACGCTAATTGGCTTTCGTGTGAAGAGACGTGCTTGCGAATCCGTCCATTGAAATAGACAGAGTGTTCTGTTTAATGTATTCAGTATATTCATACTCAGGCTAAACGGAGTAGCTCATTTGGCGCTAAACCGCAAGAGCTTCTCAAGCTCGAATTACTTGGAATCGCTCACATCTACTGTTTATTCGTTCAATGAATACGTGTATTCTAATATCAAGACTAAAGAGATTAGTTTATTTGGGTTCCTATGTTAACACAAGATAAACTTTTGCTAGAGAAACATCAGCCAAGTTCGGTGGGTGTTCTCACTAAGTAGGTATTGAATGGAGGTATAAAAGTTCCGTATTACATTTAATGTGGTTGACGTTTCTTGTTGGACGGCGGCTGGAAGAGATACAGGAGTTGATTAACACCAACAACATTGAGAAGTTGTTCCAATTACTTATATTTATTTTTCATAGCATATTCATGAGTTCTTTAGTTCCTGCAGGTCGGATCGTGATAGATTCATTGAGCAATCATAATAGAACCAGTCCCAAACTTCACTATAAATTCGAGATCACTAATTAGATCAAAAGGAATTGATTTGGTATTAATCACTTTTGCGCAATATAGATTCAATGGCACAGTCATACATGAAACCAAAACAACTGTGTAAAAAACTCTAAAATGCAAAATGCAACTGAAAATGTTGATCTAAAAGGGTCCAGTTCTTTATTTGCTGCACAAATTCAAAATATTACAAACTTCGGTATTAAGGAAGCAAAAATATAATAACTTTGGAGTCGTATACGAGCACTAAAGAGAAATTTTGAATAAACCATGAGGGTGGCAAATCTTTCACAGAACCTAACTTTAGGAACAAGTAATTCTTCCTCACATAAAGGTTGACATTTTTCTTGGTATGGATTACTCAAAGGTCGCATTTCGATTCATGTCAATGAATCAAATACTATAATTCTAGATATGCGTGTACTTGTTATACATTTCAAAATGTTATAAAATAAATATAATAAATTATAAAATCAAAACAGCAGTGATTGAAATTCCCTGCATTGGTCTTTCCTTTCTACTTCAACGCTTGGGACGGGCTGAAGGGATGACAATTTATTCATGCTATGCGATTGGTGTCGGAGGGTTTCCAAATATATGCACCGATACCACGTGGTTCCCCAACCTTCACCAAATTGTCAACACTGGCCGTACGGTGACCATGTGGTGGGTAACCTTCTTTCCAAATCGTCCCATCCTGTACATCTCCCCCACTACCGTTTCTTTGTCGCCCTACTTCGCACGTTGGAAGGAAGGGTTGAACAGCTTGAATATTCCACGACCCCTAACATCCAAAGGGAAAACATTTTCAACATCCCGAGAGAAGATGTTTGAGGCCAAAACTCTTCCAATCAATAAAATAAAATATGCAAAAGTAATTTCCAAGGTTTTTTAAAAAGTAGCTATACGGAAAAGTCTCGCATTTCGCTTTTAGACTATTTTTCCATTACTTCTCTTAATGAGATCAATCCAGACCCTATGATGGTTTTGGATGCTTATGTTTCAGGTATAAACAAATACAAGCTCCAATAAATAGAGCAAAAAACTAGGAACTACATAAGCCTTTTAGACTGAGTCCACGATGAGAGCACTGCTGTTTCAAGAACTCATGAACCATGTCTTCAGATCTCAAAGGAAATACCGAAAGCTCGACAAAATAAATTGATTCCAATTGAAATGGACAGAGTCTTCTAAGAGAGCTCCCCTGAGAAATTTGCACAGCTAAACGCGAAGAGGAGAAAGAGGGTCACGGAATGGAAGAGCTTTATGAAAAGAAACACGAAAAATGAACAAAACCGAAATTAAGATCTTCTGGGGTGCTTTCATTTTATGGATTAGGTATCTGTTGCAGAACCGAGAGAGCTTGGAGATTACTTACTTACAGGAAAGTGATCCAAATCTTTCGTTATTTTATACCTCCAACCTTTATCAACTTGCTCTCTTTGGCAGTTTTCCATACATAATTTCTTTTACATTTTTAAGAGGTGGTACTATTAATGGAAAAGCCCTGATCTTTGCGGATCGTATAGGGTGATCTATACAGAAGAATATAAAACCGTTGTGTATTACTTTACACCGTTTTGTTTTAGGAATTAATCTTCCATTTCACCCCATTCAAGGCCTAAATTCAAAATTCCGGGGATGTAGTGCACAACTAAACAGATTTATGCGTCGAACAGAAAACCACCAAAATCAGTTGGAAAATAAGGCCTGAGCTGAGTGTACAATATTTTCCAAACACATAAACACAGATAAACAACCATAGATTTTTGAAGATTTGGGTTCAGTATGGTTTGAATGAGATTTGTACTTGTAAATTTTTTTCTCCGTAGAGTGTAGTTTCTTTTCACACCAGATTAGTCGCACAAGGACGCCCAAGTCTTATTGTGGGACCAGAAAATAAGTTCCACTACCCACCCTCTGAGCGGAGAAACAACATGAACGGTCACATGACTGTGAATTATTTTCAATAATTACGTGTATCTCGCAGATAGGTCATGAAATCCTACTTTACCAGAATTAGAGTTGTTCGCAGAATTAACTCTTTAGATGACATCCTGCACTTTTCTTAGGTGGCGAGGAAGCAAGAAATTACCCCTCTAGGACGAACTGCTTTTTGAAAAACGAATTTTCGAAGTTGGAAAAATGTGATGTTTCAAGAGAGCCTATAGATCCAATGTCGCATTTGAGCTCCCTGGACAATTTTGATTCCGTGTATGTTTGACTGTATTTTCACACCAACCGATACTGTGCATCATTATTATTGAATTAAGGGAGGCTTTAAAGTTCACCCAACTTGGTGTATTCATGCTATTCTTGAGTCTAACGTCTGTCAAAGAGGTTCACTAGATATTTTCCCTTGTTTTCGTCACTCTCGGACGTCCCTATAAACTTTATTTGTGTAGGATACAATTTCACTTCCTAATCCGTTCGTTCCTTTGTTATAATAGGCGAAGAAATATCGAGGAAAGAAGATTGGAGTCGGTTTGATTGAGCTTTCAACCCAAACTTCCTTCTTGCTTCAGTCTTCTTCGGTGGTTATCCTCAGAAATAACGAAAAAATAGAGAAAAAATACGGACTCAGCACGCCTTGAGTAAACGGTTTTTCTGCGGAACCTTTCCGGAGCGTACAGTGCCTACCGGGGATCCGTAAGCCATTTTCTGGTCCACCCCTTTCTGCCTGGAAGATATATTTTACCTTGCGAGAGTCATTTCCTCGTTATCGACGAATTTCTTCGGATCGATTTTCTGATCGGTAAATTCTCGTAGAACAGCTAGTACAATCAACGTACTGCATGTGAGTGGAGTGTACCATATGAGTAATATGTAAACAATCTTATGCTGTAAATAAATTCATTACACAGGGTTTTCACAAAGGGAACGATTAGGATGCTCTACTGCATGTGGTTCATATGAGTGACAAACCAATTTATGTTGGTCTTACGATAGCATCGCTAACGGCTGACATTGTTATTTTGTCGAGGAACAGATCTGATGGCATTCCAATGGCCAATTGTCCCCATAACTTCCCCATAACTTGACCAGAAAAAAATTATTTTATGGTGATCCGGCTTTCACATGTCCACCTTGTGGGGAAGTGCGTCTGCCTCCCAAATACGAGGAGTACAAATCATCAAAAATCGGGTTAATCTCTAAAGATCCGCAGTTCATTACCAACTGATTGTCCGTCGAAATCTGGAGATTCCAGAAGTGAATAATTTATCAATTAATTAATCAATCATTCATCAATTAATCTAATTAACCATTTTAGTACGGTCTCGCTATGAAAGACTTCACCAATAGACCACAGACCAGGTCAATAACTATAATTATACAGGTTCTATTGCCAGTGACTGGAAGGAGATCAAAAGAGTTGGGTAATAGCTGCGTTCCAAACATGATTTTTTTTCAACAATCAAAGTGAACATAATGTGGTTGTTCCGTATTCATGTGCTTCTTTTATGAATATTTTGGATTAAAGAAAATGGAAGATGTATGTAATGAAATGTGAAAGTATAGCGAATGAGCCTTTCAAACCTAAAGGGCTCTCTGATTCGTGAAAGCTCATTCTGGACAATACAGCAAACTGACATCTAAGTAATACATAACTACAATGCACGGGTAGTCGAGCATTAATCACTACAACACGATGTGTGTTGTATGTTGTATTGATGTCATCAATACCCGGAAATCCACGCGAGCGGAGCGAGCTTCCGGGATCCAGCGGGATACACGGACGAGCGAAGCAAGTCCTATTAATATAATTAGGGAACTATATTGTTCTATTAATGGATTACTAAAGGCTCAATCCTGTTTACGAAGCTCTAACCTAATGGGTATTGATTAAGTACTTTCCGACTATTATGGTTTGGATGAAATTGGGAGTTAAAGCGAAATAGATTCAACTCGACGATAATCGGCCAAATATTCCAAGCAACTTTTGGGTCGAATAAACATTGCAAACAAAAACAAAAGAGCGTTGAGTGATAACATAAACGGGGTAACTCCAATAAAACATTAAATAGGCGATTAATTTAAATGTAAAGTCATTAGTGATTCGATCAATTAAGAGCAAGTTTTATAACCTCTCAACTCAGATAATATGATGGGTGGATTATGATTGAATAATTTTTTATCATCAAGTTTTTATCTTGATCTTTCATATAAAGCATTCTTAAGGTTATGATTTTTTTAGGAACATGAATGACGAAGATAAAGTTCCGTAGCAACGACTTGGTTTTAAGTGAAAATCACCGAAAAATTTTCGTAACACAATTTTGTGACCTTTTTGGCCAGGTAGCTCACGGCTATAACATGTTTCATGTTAACAACGCTGCAAATTATTTCACAAAGGTTTTTCTTTATAGATCACTCGTCTGCAAAGATCACAACTTCGCCATTGTCACTACCTACCTACTTAATATTGGTTTATTTTAATCTACCAAACATAGGTACCTACCACCTATATACATGTACTGCCTTCACACCTTCACAATCAAGTTTACTTAGAAGAAATAAACAAGCTTTACACTCGATACGAAAGATGGGGAGTTGTGGTCCTTCAAATGGAAATTTGATTACCGATTGCTAAGGAAGCAAAACTGAATACAGCTCGAAGAAACGAACAGCGATCGCATTAAGACGATTGAAGGTCATTTGAACGGCGATTAGACCTCTTCAGTGATTCACACTCGCGATTCTGATTTATCGTAAGTCCGACCGTTAAGTACTCACAGGGAGCGAACGGTTTGTCCTGAGGAGCTCCGAGTGGTGTCTAAAACTTTTAAAAATTCAATACTAATTTAAATTGTTGAAAAAACAATACCTCCATTCCGAGAGTTTTCGAGAAAGGGCACTCTTGAAAATTTCAACCCTGAATTTTCACCCCTTAGAAGTGACTGACATCAACCAAAAGCTACTGGACTAGACCCTAAATGGAGCCAAATATGCCAAATTTGAACCAAATCGGTACAAGGTTGCTAAGAAAAGTGCCTCGGAACGGCGGAAGGACGGAAAAATTTTTATTCGATTTTTGGATTCTACGTACCTACCTTGAAACGTAGAACACCAAATTTTGAGGGGAGAGTTACAATTTTTTTCTAGATTCCAATAGTTCATTATTGAAAACAATAAACCAAAAAAAAATTATGGCTTCTCCGAAATCAAAATTCACACTCTCAGTTCTCGTACTTACCGGAGGTTTTTGAACAATTTTGGTACCGTTGTCAAATATTGTCTCGAGGCATCACCACCCGAAACCGATTTCGATGAAAGTCCAGTGTTGATGCTAGTCAGTCCCGAAACGGCCCCCTTTGAATTTCTTCCACATAACAACAACACAGCAAATTACTACATAACGGTCCATTAAGTTCCTGTACATGTTACCTCTACCAATTACGAACGTCTAAACCACACCGGCAGCATTAGTTCATGTATCCTCCGCTGGGTTAATAAAGCGCTTTTTCCTTGATCAAATGAGATAAGCTCAGGTGCCTACTTTGATAAAGCGCGAGATAATGCGAAGCAGCTGATTCAAGGGAAAAACGCTTTACTATCCCTAGAGGAGGGTAGACGAACTAATGCTGCTTGTGTGGTTTAGACGTTCGACTACCAATCAAGTTCATTTTGACAAAAAGTACCTACCTACCAGCAATATCATCGGTAGTCAAGAGTTGTCGGTTCCTTCATAAGAAATTCGATTCGGACTTTTTAAAATTCGATTTTCGGGTTTCACATAGGGAAACGCAGAACATCAAATTTTAAGGGGGGGATAAGCTTTTTTTCCTGGCACGATTTTAAAAGAGTATAAATGAAAATGCTGAAAAACAATATTTTGCCAAGGTAAGATCTTTTAGTCTGATAATCACTGGTGCCTTTGCAGTACAGCAACAGATCGGATTTGATAGTTAAATATTCGAAAAAGGCCAGAAAACATGGAACTGCTGATTGAATAAGGAAATTGTGCGTAAATGAACAAAGGCTCCTAATTGTCGAGGTTGCATTGTTACTAGGACTTCAATCCTTCTTCAAGGTGACAGATCGTCTTGTTTTGTTAATGATTCGTGAAAGTCAGAGAAATATGGAATTACTGATAGAATTTGAACTTAAGGGTGGAACATATTGCTAAGCCTTTACAATCGATGGTACCTTCTCCTCGATTTAAAGTAACAAAACATACTGCTCCACTTTTCACATGTTCACTACTTATCAATGACTCTATTTTACCCAACTCTATTTTTATTTTACCCAACATAGAACGTGTACAACGGTATCACGCATCCGTTCACTTATCACCATCCCGATAAACCCTTCAAAGGGGAAATTTTTTTGTTCGCCGATACGAAAGAAAATAGTGGGTGATGGGAGAAAACCGGTCTGAAAGTATCATAACAAGGGGATATTTATAGGCACCACCGCTAGGGCCTTCTTTGGAAAACGGGAAATTGCAAGAAAATGAGGGTGGGAGCAGATGTTTACGTATTACGTTCTCGAATCCGAATGTTACCAGAGGAGAAAAAGCGACGACGTCCCCGTAAATTGACTACATTATTACTTCAATCGGATTTTCTTCAGAGTCTTACAAAGTCTAGGGAAATGAGCTCCCAGTCGAAGTATAGATTTTTTACCAATAGAAAAGGACCAGTATTGTAGTTAATCTTTATTGTGCACCAAGGCTTGGAAATAACTGTTATTTCTCAAGTCGAGTTGAAAAATATGTCATCCAACGATCGACATTTGTCCTGTCCTATTGGTTTATTATTTTCAATAATGAACCATCGGAATCGAGCAAGAAAAAAATTGTACCCCCCTCAATATTTGATGTTTTACGTTTCAAGGTACGTAGAATACGAAAATCGAATAAAAAATTTTCTGTCCGTACGCGGCACTTTTCTTAGTAACCTTGGACCGATTTGGTTGAAGTTTGGCATATAGGCTCCATTTGGGGTCTAGTTGTGCCGCGAAGCTTTTGGTTGATGTCAGTCACTTCTAAGGGGTGAAAATTAAGGGGACACATATGTCATTTCCGCGCTACGGCAGCAATTTTGGTTTTTTCGCGATATTTTTTCAATGGTTCGTCCGATTTTGATGAAGTTTTAAGGGACTAATCCTCGATATATTCTGGTTGGATGGTAAAAATTTGAACTCACTCAGACCATCCAAAAAAAAGTTACAATTCCAAACTTGAGCTGTTCTAAACCTAATTTTTTGAAATAAATGTTCCTTTTTCTCTGAGAATACTCAAGCTATCGGTCTGAAATTTTGACAGCACCATCAGTATACTTAGTGAAGTAAATTTGATTAACAAAGTTTTTATGAAGTTCACAGAAAAAAAGTTATGAGGGTTTTACATTTTTAGCGATATTTTGAATTTTCACACACTCATATTTAGGCTCCATGGCATTATTCGGCAAAGCCCTCCATCATAAATATAGGTACATACTAGAAGAACATCCTGTAAAAATTTGGTTCCAATCGGATGAATAGTTTCTGAGAAAAAAGAACAAATAAGCTCTAAAACGTAATTTTACAGGAGAGCGGTTTGAATCAAAAAAGGCGCGGCCGAGTTTGGGCGGTCAGGTTTATCGAAGTTTGAATGACTGTTCCTGCCTGTTTTCAACCAATGGAATTGCGGTATCAACTCTCGATAGTTCAACATCGATATATATCGAATAGAATACATCATTTAGCATCGAAACCTCAAAGATAACCTGAGTGCATGTTTACAGGAGCACGTCTTATTTTTGTGTCACTTTTGTCTCTTTACCTGCTCTGCGCTTTGGTGTGTTCGATGCCGTTATCATTCAATGATGGTTGTATAGTGAAGTGTCGAGTCCTTGATGAATTAGGTATTGTGCCCGGGAAATATTGTGCTAAGGGACTGTGCGAAATCGACAAAGAGAGGATGAGATTTGCGTAAATAGAGGCCAATAAAGAATCGCAGCTTGCCCGAAAAAGAAGATCCTGAGCTTGTAAACATCTTGAAGAACAGATGCGAGAACAAGAAGGTGATGATCCCGCTTATGGTCCAGATCTTTATTGAAATGAGAGTTATAATTTATACCTTCAAATAATTATTTATTATTATAACAAACGTTGATCTAGCTCAGCCTGCGCATCATTCCTTCAACAGCGCTTCCGAGCGCTCCTCAGCACTACTGACTCCCTAGGTTTCAACCCAAATTTGGAGCACTTCTACTCATCGGATTTAGAATTTTTTTTTGAAATTTCCGGAATTGAGTCTATTTACAAATTATGGAAAAAAAAAAATTTGTGCGTCCGGACCGAAAATTGACATAAGTGTCCCCTTAAGGGTTAAAATTTTCAAGACTGCTCTAGCTTAAACTCTCAAAATAAAGGTAGGTACATATTTTTTCACCAATTTAAACTAGTATTGAATTTACATTTTTTGAGACCACCCGGAGCTCTGCAGGACAAACCGTTCGCTCCCTACGGGTACTTAAGGGTTTTCCAACGAAAAAACAGAATCGCGAGTGTGAATCACCAAAGAGGTCTAATTCCGTTGAAATTTTAGCCAACCAAAATGCGTATCCAGTTGTATCCAGTTTTGTCCTCTTAGCAACCACAACTTGCTATTTTTCGAATCGAGTGTGAAGCGTTTATTTCTTCCAAATAAACTTGAATGTGAAGGTGTGAAGTATGTAGCTGGTAGGTAGTAACCTACCTATATGGTTGGTAGGAAAAAAAAGGGACAATGGCAAATGTCAGACGCGAACGCTGACAAAATCTCATGTTTCTCCCTGGGAAACCGAATCGTGCAATTCGACTCCGGAAAAAGGAAAATCGACGGCTCCCAGGGAAAACATGAGATTTTGTCAGCGTTCACGTCTGACAGCAAAGCATCGATTACAGTACCGTTTCTTATATTTCTATACAGAAAAATAATAAACCTTTGTGTAATAATTTGCAGAGATTTTCAATAATGGAGTATAGTAAAGTTGTATTTCTAATTCTAATATATTTTCATTTCTTTGTCAAAATGTTTTTAAAGCCTTCACTTTTGAGCAGAAAAAATATTGGTCTTTGGATGATATTGTCCAGCTTGATTAGAGAAATGACAATACTACTATTATATTTGAATACGTAAGAAATTACAATATTGTAAATTGGGCATCTTTTGTAAATTGGGTTCAAACATTGTTGAGTGAATGACCAATTTTCCCCCTTTCTCGAAATATCACCTTAGTCCCAATTGGCTCGAGATATTGTGAGATTGGTGACCGCTCTGGGCGGGGTCACTTTCATGTCTCAATAATTTTTCAAGTCGGTTCGTTGGTGAACCCCTCTCCTCTTAAGGATGTGAAGCAATAAGTAGCCAAGAGCGAGATCATTCGAAAAACAAAAATTTAACGTGAAATTATTATTTTTTTTGTATTTTTGCACTTACATTTTTGAGTGACTTTTCGATACCAAAGACGATGCAAATAGATTGAGCTTTATTAATTATATCCTTATGTTATTATTACAACTATGTTGCAACCAACATAACCGAAGTAGCCAGTTGTAGACGCGAACCGACAAGTTCTGTCTATTTTGATTCTCTGTCCCAACTAACATTGATCTGTGAGTATGATTCAGATTATAATTTGTTTATTGAGGTTGTAACGTCTACGGTTCAAACCGTCCGTTGAACTGTTAACACCATTAGAGATATATTATTGGGGAATTTGTGCTGGACGACCCTTCCGCTCGGAGTTCGCTCGTAACTCATCCCTTTATCTCGCCCTTAATAACTCACGAGTCGCCTCACAGTTTTGCGGCAAAAGGGAAATTAACATGCAACAACATGCAATCCACAACGACCGTCCGAGAAGCCGGAGGAAGCCTGCATTTCATACTTCGGTCGCACATTTCCCCATCCGCCTGCTTTTCTACCTTTGCGTTGGCTCTCAGCGTGAAAATGCAATCAAAACTTCAATGGACTGCTACGCTCCAATACCCCGATCTTCACGATAAAAACAAGCTATTTCCACCAACTAGATGTGCTCAAAGTCAGGTGTATTCATTTTTTTTTTTAATTAGGCAAGTACTTTTTAATTTTTATACTTATATTTTTTTGAAGCCAATGTTGAACATAACTTACCGAGAAAATCCATTCCATCCGAAAAAAAAAATCCAAGAGAGTGTCCTTTCCTTGTATCCATAGCCCGATTGTATAGATGATCAGGTGAATAGTAGCTAATCTTAAAACATCGATTTTTAAGTACCTTGCACTACCCCTCATAGGGGACCATCTACATTCCAACCCACACAATCCCTGAAAATTTCATCAAAATCAGGAGGAAAAAATAGGAGTTTAAGCCTAATAAGGTTAAAGGATTCAAGTTAAAATTAATGAGGTTTTTACGTTTGTGCATGCGCAGAGGCTACTATCGATCCAGGAGCTATGATTTTAATGAGGAACCACGTACACTCCAACTCGCACAATCCCTGAAAATTTCATCGAAGTAGGGTGGCAAATGTAGGAGTTATGCCTGAGTTACAAGGTTTTTACGTTTGCGCATGCACAGCAGCTACCATCGATCGGAGAGCAATAATTTTCTCAGGGGACCATCTGCTCACCAACCCGCACAATCCATGAAAATTTCAGCAAAATCGAACAATAACTTCTTATAATTATGCCCGTCACAATGATTTCATGAAAGACAGACAGACACGAATCCAATATTGTTGAGGAAGGTCTAAAACGTAAAACGGGAGTGGACATTTTCATTTGGAGCTAATTTTTTAAATCTTGATAATAATTATCAATCATTGTTTTCAATTATTGAAAACAATGCTTCCGCTAACTTGGTAGACTCGGAATCAAAATAAAATTGTGGGCTTATAAAAATATAAAATAACAAAAATTTTCCTCGCGTGTGTGTGTGTTTGTTGGTGTGAGAACCACTCCGGACGATAATTAGAGCAATTATTTAGCAAATATTTCGAGTGTGTGCCAAAATGTTCGTATTAACTAACGAAAAGACGAGTTTTTGAACGGGGTTTTGAATTTTTAATCTTCATGATTTTTCCCAAGGATCCCAAACATGACCACGGTGCGCATTGCACACGTGCGCAATCGTGCGAAACGCACTCTAACTTTGTTATCTCAAGTGGGAACCCCTATTTTTAATTGCAGATTTGGATTCTACTTGAAATTTAATGAGTTATAGATTTTTAAGTACCTTGCACTACCCCTCATAGGTGACCATCTACATTCCAACCCACACAATCCCTGAAAATTTCATCAAAATCAGGAGGAAAAAATAGGAGTTTAAGCCTAATAAGGTTAAAGGATTCAAGTTAAAATTAATGAGGTTTTTACGTTTGTGCATGCGCAGAGGCTACTATCGATCCAGGAGCTATGATTTTAATGAGGAACCACGTACACTCCAACTCGCACAATCCCTGAAAATGTCAACGAAGTAGGGTGGCAAATGTAGGAGTTATGCCTGAGTTGCAAGGTTTTTACGTTTGCGCATGCACAGCAGCTACCATCGATCGGAGAGCAATAATTTTCTCAGGGGACCATCTGCTCACCAACCCGCACAATCCATGAAAATTTCAGCAAAATCGAACAATAACTTCTTATAATTATGCCCGTCACAATGATTTCATGAAAGACAGACAGACACGAATCCAATATTGTTGAGGAAGGTCTAAAACGTAAAACGGGAGTGGACATTTTCATTTGGAGCTAATTTTTTAAATCTTGATAATAATTATCAATCATTGTTTTCAATTATTGAAAACAATGCTTCCGCTAACTTGGTAGACTCGGAATCAAAATAAAATTGTGGGCTTATAAAAATATAAAATAACAAAAATTTTCCTCGCGTGTGTGTGTGTTTGTTGGTGTGAGAACCACTCCGGACGATAATTAGAGCAATTATTTAGCAAATATTTCAAGTGTGTGCCAAAATGTTCGTATTAACTAACGAAAAGACGAGTTTTTGAACGGGGTTTTGAATTTTTAATCTTCATGATTTTTCCCAAGGATCCCAAACATGACCACGGTGCGCATTGCACACGTGCGCAATCGTGCGCAACGCACTCTAACTTTGTTATCTTAAGTGGGAACCCCTATTTTTAATTGCAGATTTGGATTCTACTTGAAATTTAATGAGTTATAGACCCCTCAATCGATTTTTTTGAACCCGTCCAGTGAGCGTGCAAACATGCGCAACCCCTGGATTGTGCCAAAATTGAGATGAAGGAAGACCCCAAGTGTGATACATGTTTTTTCATTAATTTTCAACGCTGAATCACGCATTCGTATGTATTTTTGGATTTAATTGGAATTTTTCGAAATGACGGCCGAAAATTATGTGGTTTTAACTAGAAAATCGCTCTTTTTCCATCCTTATGAGTTACGAAGCAGTTTAAATCAGTTAAGTAGTAATTTAGGGGTAGAGTTAACCACCTGAACTAATTGAAATTGCATCGTAACTCATAAGGATGAAAAATGATCGAATTTCTAGTTAAAACCACCTATTCACCTAAAATTGAAAATTGTTCGAAATTTGTAAATTGACCGTACAGTATGGTAATAAGATACCTAACCTGAAAATCGGAAAAATTAACAATTCTGCGAGTTAATTTTCAGAAAAAAATAACAATGGGAATTTGGAAAATTCCGCGCGAATGGTCTAGCATAGGAACAACCTCTTAGGATGATGTTCGAAATCATGTAAAATGGATACAGGATAATGCCTTTTCCAAGCTTACAGATGAAGTTGGGTATTCTAAGCAAGTTGAAAGGACGCGTTACGTAAATGCTCGAAGTTACTCAGCCATGTGCTTTTCTTTGTGTCTGAGTCGTCCTCTGCGTTAAGGGTTTACTGTTTGTTCGAGGAATTCCAAACAAATAAAATACTCAAACGAGTTCAAAAAATATAAAATGCTGAGGTTTTTCGTCTTCTTTTGATGTTCCAAAGGGTCCAGTATAAACAACGCGGTTTTAACTTCAATCTAGAAGCAAACAAATGTTGCAGTGACCCTAAGCGGGAGAGCATTGAAATTGAACATAAAATATTCATGTCACCCAGTGAGCTCTGTTGAGGAAACTGATCACTAAGGAATTCTCTCCTCCTCCAAACTTGAAACGAAGAGCTCGCTGTTAAAATTGAGATTGCGGGAAAGGCGAAAGAATTTCCAAGACTTATTTCAAGAGGATGGATATTAAAGCTTCCCCATCCCACGAATCCCCATCGATTGCCGCTTAGAACTCCGGGAAAAAAATTTATCGGGGAGCATTCGAAACCAATTTCTCTCCATTACCGTTAAAACGCGAATATCAAACGACGGGTTTTTGACCGTTGAAAATTCCCACCTGTTATGAAAAGCTGTTTGAGCCGTGAACCCGTTAATGCCCCTTGGAATGACTCCATCGGTTCTCTCTTTTGTGGCACGAAAATACGACATACGATCTAAATGAGGGTCGCGCGTGTATAAATCAAACATATTCACGAACACACACGTTAGGTCTCTTGCCACCCCGCTCCCAAACTTCCAGCCCTTTAGACTGGCCATCAGTAAGGTTCTAGCATCGATTTCCAAAGAGCACAAACCTTCACTTGGGAAATACGCCGTGAGAATATTTTTTTGCCTCCCTTATTATTTACCGTTTCAATGCCGGAGATATGAGAAACCTTCGGTGAATTTCCTCTTTTTGCGTTTCACATTCCCTCGAAATATCCGATATCTTCAGTAGAATCTAGGGTTTTTGTGTGATGCCTGAGATAAGTTAATACCTACCTACTTTGTTCATCTTCATTGTGTGTTTGGGTATTTACGGGGTACAAGAAGAAAAGCAGCTCACGGAATCACCTTTCTGACGTCACCATTTTTTATCAAAGCTTTTATCAAAAACATTCTGCGATAGCTCCATTCCTGCAAGCAAAATCCAGCAATGCCTTCACTAAATCCCACCAAGCAGCTCTACCACAGCCCTGGTCCAAAGCTGCAGTGTGGAAAATACTTGGTTGCCCAAAAAAATTGGATGTGTTCCCTCTGGTACTAATATTACAAAGAGTTGTTCAGTGCGCTGTTCAGCTGGAGTAGCGCTACTGTGAATCGTACCAACCAATGCAGAACCCATTCAGGAATCCTTAACTGTCTTCATCAGGAAATAAGTCAGGGCAAAGTCGGAAACCTTTAAATTCTGCTAGACTCTATCGACCTTCGAAGCATTAAATGCTTCGGAACCAGGAAATTTTCCTATTTAAAGCAGAACACTGGAGGCTCATATTTCTGCCTCCCAAACCAAAAAACCAGAAGTCCTCTTCTGTTTCAACAAACAGGGAATACCTACCTTAGTGCTTACTATTTTGGTATTTTGCTTGTTATGTCCATTGTTTTATCAATGAATCAAAAACTGATTTTCAAGGCATTTTACCTCAACTTTGCGGGATGTTATCTCCAGAACTACTCAGCCGAATTTCATGCTTTCTTCGTCATTAAACTATATAGAATCAACTGTGCATATATCATTTTGTGATTATGAGAAGGGCGGACATCAATTAGCAATAAAATGAAAAATCGATCCGTTTCTTCGCAACTTTGAAAAATCGCCGTGAGACTCCCCGTAATGTTTCGTAATTTTCTATCCAACAACTCTTCATCTAAATGTCAGTAACACGTCATAAAAATTCCACAATAATAGATAATACATAAAATATATTTTTTATGTCAGAAATGATGGTTTTCCTAGAGAAACGATTTTCCGAAAATTAGAGAAATAGATCTGTTCACTCCTATTTGTCCACGAATCAATCATGCAGCTTTTCTTTTACTCTAAACTTAGTCGAAGGGAACAGTTGTTTTCAACCATTGTTGTTAGATTGGAGGGAGTTCACGGAGATTTTACGCTGTCGTTCGTTTCTGTGATAAGATCGGTGTACGCTCGGTGAATTCTGACTCGAGAGTTCTCACCTTTCAAGTCATTTTAGAGCGCGTTAGAGTAGCATATTTTGAATTTTGATTCATACCATAGTATATTTGTTTGTAAGTAAGTAAAAGTAAAGTAAAAAACCATTTCAGGTTGGATTTTCGTCCGACTGCCATTCCTGGCGTCGCGGACGTCATCAGCTGTCTTCCTAAGGGAAGATCAGAATTTGTTCTGATGATTTCGCTCATGGCTTCCCATTGCCTCACCGCCCTGGGTTGGGACGAGGGGGAACTACGACCGACTTGCCCGAAAATATGCTCCCGAGGCGAGCCTCGAATTCACGGCCCCCGCAACCGGTCCGAGTCTCGTCTCCAGAGACACATGCCGTAGCTCGCTCGGTCACAGCTGTCCCCAAGTAGTATATTTGTACAAACTGTAGTTAACTCAAAACTCATTTTCTGACTCAAAAAATTCCTTTCACCCCCGTTGTCGGTTCATTGAGGTCCTGGAGGACCACGAAATCAATTTCTACATTATAATTATGCGCACTATACCCATTGAGTGAACTCCTTCAATACAAAGAAATATCTGTAAACCACAATATATTTGTTTGAAGTGAGCATGCTGCCCTAGCGTCTATTTCAAACCGATCATCCGGTAGTTCCTGGCTCTGATTAAGATATGAAACTTACTGTGCACTCCCTCTACCGTAATTTAAAAATTTTAATTCTAAGGGAGTGGGGTGGGTTGTGAGGAGAAATCACTGAACTACGTTCATAATAATATTATGAATATTAGGGATATATTATATCCCTCTCTTAGTATCAGGTTAACCGACTTGTGGTCACCTGTTATATGACCAAAACTGATGGGCGATCCAAATGATGTTCGGAGTGAACAACGTTCCGATCAGGGATAATGCGGTGTTAATATGCAGATGAGGACCGAGATGGGACGGATTAGTATGCCAATGATGAAAACAGATCATGTCAAATGCTGATTGTCGTTGTCAGTCCTATCACAGCGTCTTTGGAGATCGTGCTGAGTACCCAGATATCACTGTCTATTAGATTGTATAGACAATTCGCAAAGTACAAATTTAGCCTATTAAATTGTTCATTTACTTGCACAAAAACGCTCATAAACATTTTCATTATTTCGATGATTTCTTTTATTGGTCTTCAAAACATTATTGAACACCAGATTTTAAAAAATTAAAAAAAATTAGTTACAATAGTTTTGACACTTTTTGAAGAGAAAGTTTCGACAAGTCTTCTCAAGAAATAGATACCACTTTGGAAATTTTTCATAAATTCTCATGTTCATGTGTAAATAAGTACATATTTTAATCTTGATGAGTGTTGGTTGGAGTTCGCGCAGGAAAAACGTGGTTTCAAGTTCCCGACGTTTCGGTGACTCATTTCACTATATTCACGAGAGAGTTGAGACTCGGCTGCACACCAATAATCAGCCCCAAACTACTTTCCTGGTTAGAAAAAAAATCGGTGCATAGGATAGTTAGAAATCGGTGAGCGCATCTGTTTGTTAATTCTCTGAAATTTTCATCAAAATCTGGCCAAGATTTTTTGTAGTTATACCACAGTATTTATAGATAGAAAGACCCGAAAACGAAGTAATTCAATATCTATTACCATGCCAGTTCTCAGGCTCTTCAGTTATTCTAGTCGCTGAAGATTTCTTCCCACATTCATTATTCATGGCATGAATTGAGGGCTCAAAGGTTCGTTAAGGTATGAGCATTTTGCGGAAATGTAAATGGACCTTTGATTCCCAGGTAAATATTTTCTAGAAAGTCGCCGAATCGTGAAAGGAATGACAGGGTTCCGTATTAAAATTATTTAATAATGGGACTGACTAGGTTGAATCCGAAGAATGTTCATTAGAGAGACGATATGAAAAAAGAAATGGGTCAAGAGGTACTCGTTCGAATTCTTCGACAAATTAAATATTTTCGTTGAAGAAAAGAAAAAAACACCACAAATTATTACACAACGGTTTATAATTTTCAAGGTGTGAATCACCTTTCTATCCGCAAAGAATCCGCTTTTCCATTGGCCAATATTGACGTTGCAGTAAACTTATAGCCCACTCTGGTGCTTTTTGGTTTGTTAGTATACGTAGTATATCAACCTAAGACAATAGGATCGTTTTTTGAATTAAACACTGATAAAATATCATAGAATAACCAGTGTGCGGTAGGGATGGGTATCGTTATAAAAGTATCGATATTTTGTATCGATACTGTATCGTGTCCGAGTATCGATATCCCAAATATCGTTGGGCATGAGTATCGATATTTTAAAATATCGAGTATCGATACTTTAGTGTCACAAACTATCAATATCATACAATTTTCTCAAGAAAAATAATTTTTTAAACAACTTTTATTCATTTTTCACCATTAAGAGCCCAAGCAGAGTGATTTTTTCCATGATATAAACGTTATTTGTGCAACCAAAGAGTAATGACCCAAAAGCCTCTCTATCTTCTTCATTTTTTAGCTATTATGTTGAATTTTCCGCGAGAACAGTATCGATATTCGATATTTAGAAATATCGGATCCAAAGTATCGATATCCAAAAATATCGGATAGTACAGTATCGATACTAAAATATCGAGTATCGGTACGAAAGTATCGATATTTTGAAATATCGAGTATCGATACCCATCCCTAGTGTGCGGCGGTTATCTGTTCAATAACCTCCTGAAAACAGAGCCGCCATTCATATGGAGAGGCTGAAAAATACCTGTAAGAGTGCAGTTTGCATCCATAATCGATTTAATTTGCCACTTTTACTCTCCTAGTTCTTATATCTTTCCTTTGTCAAGAAAACTTCAAGGAACAAAGCTTCCAGCATATTATAAACAGGGATTGCAATTTCCTGATGGTATTTGAAAAGGATAGGGTGGAAAGAGATCTCTTTCATATTCCTACGTAATTTGAAAAACTGAAAGAAAAAAACGGAGGATTATTTCATAAAACTGACAACGCTCGCAAGACATATAATATTAAATGTGTCTTCATGTCAACACAACAAACGAGCCCACTGTGAGAAGGTTCTTCTTTTATTTTCTTATCAAAAGGCTGAAAAAAAAAAAATTGGCGAGGTCGAGTAAAGCCCTATGAGATAAACCCTCAGAATCCTCTTTATTCGTCGAGCCACAACCCCCTTGAAATGTTTTCTGGGATCTCCTGGAACAACTTGCATATGGAAATGAAGTCAAACCAGAGTCGAGAGCCGCATTCAACTCTGTTTACTCATTTGCCGAGCTTAGTCTTCGAACTTTGAGGTTTGTCTCGTTCGAGTCCTGCTTTCGAGAGCCCTTTTCAATAAGTTGAAAATAAACCACCCTCTGTGAGTGTATCACAAACGAACATATTATGAAACATTGATGCCAAATGCTGTGCAACATCCCACATATGTAGATCCCACATAAGTAGATAGAGCCACAGAGCCATAGAGTACATAGAGCCACAGTTAGTAGTGTCAATATTATAGATTTTGTGTACTTCATGAAACATAATCAAGTTATTTGAATGCACAATAAATAATTAAAACAGTCCGTGCTCTCGCCAAGCTCAAATACGATGTATTGCGATTAAACAAACTAATGGAAACGGTTATACTAATGGAAAATTATCGTATAATACATCATGATTTCGCACGATCAATTGCAAAGCTTGAACTTTTCAAACATTGAGATTTGTATCGTTCAAGCCCTGCACTGGACAGCCCTTTTCAATGAGAAGTTCATAATCATAACCAGTATAATAATCCTTCTCGTGTTATAGGATTTCATCCGATTCGGCGATCACACATATAATTCATACCAGTTAATTATAGTTTCAACCATGTCGGTACAAAATAACGTAAAACTCGATCAAGTTATTTTAATACCTGGGAATCCATCTAGATCCTAAACTAACGTGGGAAATCCCCATAAAAACCTAGTTGGCGAAATAAGGGGTATAAAAAGACAATTAAACACCAGCTTGAAAAACGCTCAAGGCTTCCCCTAACCACCAGAAGACTGTTGTACCTAACGTTAATTCGTTCAATGCGAAATATGCGTATTGCCAAGATTTAGGTTGCCCAAAATTGTATATTATCAAAGGAGCCGAATGGTTCGTGCGTAACAATACGATACATCACCTTGACGTTTCAATGGTAGCAATCCTGATCAGAGAGAGGTACTTGAGAATAGTAGAGGTGGGCGATGAATTTATGATTTGACTTCAATAGTTTTAATCTGGACACGCCCCATTACTTTTGGCTCAAGTCAAATAATTGAGACTTGAGCGCCACTGTAGTGTAAACCATCATGTTTGAGCTGAAGTCAGTAATCTGAAATCAACCCATCACGTAGGTACCGACAAAATTTGGAATAAAATTACTTGATGTTTTTACAGGTACAGGTGTCCTTCTCATCTATCCATTTTAATATTTAATGTTTAATTTTTACTTGTTGAAAACAAGTCGCAATATATCGGTAATATATCGATATTGACCGATAATATCGGTTCTGTATATCGATATATCAAACCTAATATATTGATATGTTGAATATATCGACAAATCGTTGCCATCCCTACTAAGAAACGAACAGTGATCACATTAAAAGAGTCAGAATCTGACTGTCAGATAAAATTTGAACGGAGATTAGGCATTTGATTATCTATACCATTATCGGTTATGTATACGAGGAAGCTATGTGCCACACCCACTTGACAGACGTTTTTTCCTTTTAGACTTCCTAAGAATGAATTGTTGCTCCGCTTAAGAAATTCGGACAATTCTATTCAATGGAACATTATTCGTAGACAATAATCGGTAGGTACCGAAGCAAGTAGGTTGTCCGTGCGGGTTTTGCAACAGCAGCGCCGCGAGTTGTGGTTTCATGAGTTGAAACCAGCCTCAGCCGGATTTGCATTGTACGAGGGTCTCAAGTACCTCATCGCTCGCCGAAGGAGGATTCCGAGTTAGGTCGTCCTCAGCTGAATGTTTCATCAGCCGACGGGAGGGACGTCGCCCCCTCCAAAGAGGCTTGTACCATTGAGATACCCCCTAGATCTTCAAGGGAAACTCGCCAACTGGAGCAGTCACCGGGAAAAGGGGGCCTCCTGAGACGGATCAAGAAGTTATTGGAAATTACCTCTCCCATCGCCCCTTCACGGCAAGTTATTGAAGTCCTTCTCCAGTTAATTATAGATAACAAGGTTCGAAGAGGCCGACTCTGATAAAACGACTTGAAGTATTGGTTAGCACCGTCCGTCCTTTCTTCACCCCTCCGGTGTACCGGAAGAACGTTTCTTTCCCAATTTTATCTCACGGCGCCAGGCGGCTTTAGGCCATATTCAAACCGAATCATGAATACCCACCAAGTACCACCGATAATTCCCTGGTCTTCAATTATATTCCTAAACGCATTACCACTGGATTGTGGATTGATATACTCGTATGTAAGAGGCCTTAACCCTGCTGTGGACAACACGTAAACCTTACGTGTTGTCAGGGAAAACCCTCTCTCCACTAATTTTCTTTCGGCATGGCTCATGTGGTTCCTCATTTTAGAAGTTTTTATTTTTCTCTTCATCCTATACCAAAGCCTTTCAATGATAATCCGTTAATGAGCAGTGGCGTCTCCTCCAGGCAAACATAGCAAACACTGTTTGCCCTACTAAAAATATGCAAAATGAACAAATTAAGTTTTGTTGGGATTCTCTTATATTTCCATTTTTTGGAAGTAATATTTAGCCGATTTTGAAAATTGTTTATAAAATTTAGGGACTATTTCATGAGCACCCAGGAAGTTAGATGAAATAGTAGAATGGAATAAGTAAGTATTTTTCCTAGATTACTAGCCCGCAACACACCAGAGAGTTGTAGAGATTGGTGACTACGATCGATTTTGGATTGCATGTCAACTAGCGCAGGGACCGGGAATGCAAGGCAAGCAGTTCAAAAAAATGAATTTCGCAAGACTGTTTTGAATGAGAAAAGAAGATCGGTGGATAGGCGGTAGTTACAGTGCGGGGTCTAGTATTACTATACCTCCACTATAACAGCATAAGCAAAGGCAAACAATCTACTAGCTGTTTCGTGACCTTGAAAGCAGAGAAAATTGAAAGATGAGCCGTGGATACTAAGCCACGGGTTACGCTTCCTTAGTACCAGTAATCAAGTTTAATGAAGGAATTCTTCACTTATTTGAATGAAGTGTGAAGCGTTTATTTCATCTAAATAAACTCGATTATGAATTAATGTTTTTCATTATTGGTCATTCCTCTAAGACTGGTCTAGGTGTTCGCCTGACGAATATTTTCACCTGACGCCACTGTTATTGAGGTATTTCGGTGGGTCGGAAATTCAGGTTTTTGACGTCAAATTTGGATTCAGCACCATTGAAAACCTCTGTACTCCAAATTTTGCCCTTTGATAGTCCCCTGCACTCGAAAATAGGTGTTACTGAAAGACAAAATCAAAAGTAAGGATTCAGGAAAGGGATGAGCTACCTATTTGTGGTGAAATGATGTTGCGTCAGTTGCGTCAATCGCTAAAAAAAATTCTGATGAAAACCTTCGTTTCGATACTTATTGTCACTTGAACTGTGCAACGCCTAGAAGTTTCGGGGATTTTTAATATAATTTTTCTTGGCTCTTGTAGAAACTAAATGGTCAGCAAATCATGAGAATTTCAAAATTCGCGGACGAAAAAAATTCTCGGCGATGCAGGGTTACACTCACATGTTTCATGACAGTATGATCAAAGGTTTCGGATATTGTTGTGAGTAAGAATCTTTTCATAATCTAGAATAACTCACTTGAGAAACTATAAAATCGCTCCATACGGATTACTTCCCCGCTCAATCGTCCATTTGATTGGATTCGGCTACGTCCTTCAGACAAAAGAGGTCCCCAACGGGACGCGCTGTCACAGCCAGCCATCACCGTAAAAGACGATGCTGGTGGAGGGGGGTCAAGTACTGGTGCTCACGGACTGCCTCCATTCGGGGTCAGGGAGGTTGTGAGTGAGAGGTGACAGTCACTGGTACCCCATCCACAAAAGCTACAGTTAGAGAATCATTTCTTCTTTTCAAAGACCACTCTGGTCTTAAAAAATTGACAGTTACAGCCATAGACGTGAACTGATTAGCCCGATTAAAATATAATTTGACCATTCTAACGCAAATTTTGTGAGTCAAAATTCGGTCGGAGATTTTATATGAGCAGTTGATTCTTCGATGATAAACTAATTATCCTCCCCCCCACCAACTCTTACAGGTGTGAAATAGAAGATCAGGAAGTACAAATTAATTTAAAATTATTTATTTAATAATAGTATTGTGAGCAACAGCCTAGTTTCTCACTGTTTCCCCTCACAGGCACTGCCTGTCCATAAGACGTGATACCCCTTTGGGACCAGGCTAGCCCAGACAGGCCACATTAGATGGGCGTGGCCTCCGCTCTAAGTGTTCGACCACCACCTCAGAACACAACAAACAACAATTGTCGAGCATATGGAAGTACATGGAGAGCTGACCAACCAACGAAATCAGGAGAGCCAACTGACGGAGAAAGGTGGCAACACAGGCCCAAGAAACGAATGATAATACAATGTTAGGACCTTGAGAGCTCATTCCCGTTAAAACCGCCTAGCCAGCACTGTCTCTGAAGCTCTCCCCCCCTTGTCTATGACGAGCTCTCCCCGAAACAGTACCGATACACCTCCTGCCTCCCCTCAAGTCACTAGGTTTTACTTTGTGGAATTAAGTATACTAGTGAATCTTGACTCGGCCTGCCTCCCCTGGAAGATGGCATCAGATCGCCAGTCCTGTCCCGGCTCTTCATTCCTCTTCAACACAGCATTGCCACATCTGGACTCGCCTCGGTAACCCAGAACCATGAGTGTATTGACTAAGTCTCCTATACATTGGCCAATTATAGGTAGATGGTGAGGAAGTGACTCAGTGAAACTAGGTCGCACAACCCGGGCCCCCTGGGATAAATAGAGGTGGTCCTATTAGGTTTCCCTGATGGACCCCTCTTGAAGTTCCAGGGGTGGCTGAATGACCCTCTGGCGATTAGGGAGGGGACCCCTGTCAACGGGTTCCCTGACCCTCCATAAATGAAGCGCCCCCCGTTATGGAAGACACCACAGAAATGCCTCATAACCCCCGCCAGCCCATTGGCTCGCGGGGTATTAGGGGAGGCGCTCAGAGGCGCCCCAGGCAGGGGCGTCGGCCATCCTCACCCTCTTCCTCTTCCTCATCATCCCTACCCTCTTCCTCTTCCACAGCCTCTTTGAACCACCAGTGTGCCCATTGTGAGCGGGCGTTTACTACCAGGTCTGGCCTTGGTCTCCACATCAGACGGAAGCATCCTGTAGCTGCTAATGCTGCTATTGATATTGAACGAATACAGCACAGGTATGCTTCCGAGGAGTTGCGCAGGATGGCGGCAGATGAGGCGGTGGCTGTGCGCAATGGGGTAAGTAATATTAATGTTTATCTGAATGAACGTTTTCCCACGCGCACAGTCATTGCCATCAAGAACATCCGCCTGAAGCCCCACTATAAGCAGCTTGTCCAGGAAGCTATCCTGGCAAATAGCAGTGGGGCTTCTCCCGCATCTCCTACTGCTGATGTGGAGCAGCAGCCTGCCATTCAGTATCCCTCCCCCGGGACCTCCGGTCTTCTTGCCGATCTGAAGACCGAAGTCTTGAGGCTCGGGGGGCAGGTAGGTCGTGTTGAAGGCTATGAAAGCACCTACCTGCAGGATCTGGTGAGGCGGGCTGCTGAAGGGCTGGATAACCTGGAAGATGAGGTTGCAGCCTATTTAGGGAGAATCTTCCCGCAGGTTGGGGATGCGACCGTGACGCGGCACCAGGGGGGACCTCCTCCCAGAGTGGTGTTGCGTGGAGGTCGCAGAGCAGCTAAACAAGCGAGACGGCGGGAGTACCACCGGGTTCAGAGTTTGTGGAGGAAGCATCCGGCGCGTGTGGCTGCGGAGGTACTGGAGGAGCCTGGGGAAAATCAAGTTCAACCCCCTCTCCAGGAGTTTGTGGATTTCTGGGAACCACTTTTGAGTGCTCCCAGTCACGACCCTGGGGAGCGTGTGGTTCCCCCAGTCTCCACCAGGGATTCCTTGCGCAGCATCTTGTGCTCGCCGGTGCTACTTGACGAGGCACACAAGTGCCGTGTCAAGAACTCCACATCTGCTGGACCCGATGGTGTTTCTGCCCGACGCTGGAATAAAGCACCAAAGACGATTAAGCTGCTCATCCTCAACCTGCTCCTCCTTGCGGGAAGACCCCCGAAAGCGTTAACCCGTACCCGTACCGTGTTTATCCCCAAGAAAGGGGGAAGTGGGCCTGGAGGCTATCGACCGATCTCTGTGTCCTCGGTAGTCTTCCGCCACTTCCAAAAAGTACTGGCATCTCGCCTCCAGGTGGCTGGTGTCATTGGTGATGTCCAGAGAGCGTTTCGGCCAGCGGATGGCACAGCGGAGAACCTTACAGTTCTCCAATCTGTCATTTCGCTGGCCCGTATTAAACGCCGGCAACTCCACCTCGCCGCTCTGGACGTCGCTAAGGCCTTTGACACAGTCAGTCACCTTGCCCTGACCGATTGCCTTCGTGGTGTCGGGGCCCCATCTCGATTAATCGAGTATGTGGCCTGTCTGTACCAGGAAGGCGTGACGGTCCTCGAGGCAGGAGGTGAGGTATCAGGGGATATACGGATCGGGCGTGGGGTACGCCAGGGGGATCCCCTATCACCACTCCTCTTCAACCTGGTTGTGGATACGGCCTTGGGTAAGCTGCCCACTGAAGTAGGGTTTGATCTCGCCCCTGGGGTGCGAGTAGGAGCATTGGCATTTGCCGATGATGTTGTCCTACTCGCAGAAACCCGTGAGGGCTTGCAGATCGCCCTCAATGCATTTGCTAAGCAGCTAGCCAGGTGTGGACTTGTGGTCAACCCCGATAAGTGTGGGTCGGTCTCCTTGGTCCCGTCGGGTCGCCAACATAAGGTGAAAGTTGTGGATGGGGGTTTTGTCGTAGGACAATCCCCCATTCCATCTCGATCCGTGTTGGAGGTTTGGCGGTACCTTGGAGTCGACTTCATGGGGGTGGCCACTATTACTGCCAGCCGTGTGGACCTTGGTAGAGCGCTAGCTCGCGTTACCAAGGCTCCATTGAAGCCACAGCAGAAGCTGCGCCTCCTCCGCACGTACTTACTGCCGAAGCTAACCTATGGGTTAGTCTTTGGCAGGCTTACGGCGGGGAGGCTGCAACAATTGGATCGAGAAGTTCGCTCTGCTGTGCGCTCTTGGCTGAAGTTCCCACCTGGTGTCCCAAGTGCCTATATTCATGCACCGGTCAAATCCGGTGGGCTTGGCATTGTGTCTCTCTCGGCATGTATCCCTTCACTGCGCCGCCGGCGCCTGCTAGCCCTTCAAGGGTCGAGCTGGGAGGTCGCCCGTGCGGCTGCTGATCTTGATTTTGTCAGGCAGCAGTTAGCATGGTGCGACCGAGCAACACCATCTGCTCCAAAACCCAGTTCGTCTGCTGAGTTCACTGCTGCGCTGCATGAATCGGTAGATGGTAAAGAACTCCGACAGTGCTCCGAAAGCCTTGTCTCATCCCAATGGGTAGATTGGGCTTCGGAGGGCATTGGGGCCCGTGACTACCGACACTTCCACGCCATCCGCGTGGCATCTTTGCCAACTGCGGTGCGGTGTTCGAGAGGTAGTCGCGGGACAACGCTACCCCTTTGCCGTGCCTGTCGGAGTGGAAATGAACACCTGTATCATGTGGTGCAGCAGTGTCCACGAACTCATGGGGGCCGCATCCTACATCATGATGCGGTCGCCAAGCAGATAGCAGGTGCTTTGTCATCTAGCGGCTGGGATGTTGAGAGAGAGAGATTGTATCACATGCCAAGTGACCGGGGTAAGAAGCCCGACATTGTTGCCGTCAAGCCCGACCAGTCTTGCATTATCCTGGATGTCCAAGTTGTCAATGGCAGCTTGGACATGGAGCAGACTTGGCGGGCCAAGATAAGGAAATATGACACAAATGATTTACGGCAAGCAGTGTCGGAGCTAAAAGGAGTGGCACCCAACAACATCAGGGTGATGGCTGCAACCTTGTCATGGCGCGGTGTGTGGTGCGGGAAAAGTGCCACGGAGTTGCGCGAGTTGGGCATCTCAGTAGGCGTACTCCGTGGTATCACCACCCGTGTCCTGCTCGGCTCATATTTGAACTGGTGGTCGTTTTATAGAGGCACTTCCCTTCATCCTTCTCTCCCACCCCCACCTTCCTCATCTTCCCTTATCCCTAGGGCCGGCGTCGGGTGAGTCCTGGGCGTCCTCCCCATTATATTTGATTTATTTATTTATTTTCTTTAATGGCGTGCCCCCTCCGTCACCAAAGACAATTTGTCTTGAGGGGAGTTCGGAAAAAAAAAAAAAAAAAAAAAAAACAAACCCAAGTTAACAATCTTGTTCCTATATCGACCCTACTTGTAAGCTGTATCGCTTAAAACTATTAAGACTGAAAGTAACTGTCTAACTTTAAAACTTACCATCACAACACCAAGTGTCTCTAGTATCGCCCCTCTGGCAAACAGTCACTTGGACCGATATATCGAGTCATTGTGCCTGTATCGTAACGCCTTTTCCTGGTCATCAAACCTAAGCATTTGGTTGATTGTACTTTTCTCTCCCAGACTTTTTTTCTTAATAGAACGGTATCGATATAGGTTCGCTTTGAAAGAAATCACAGTACTTTTACACACAGTACAATTTCACACAGTACATTTATTATTTCATCAACATCGATACCAGTAACACCCTTCAGGTGGAACAATACCCTTCAGGTATGAATTACAAACATAGAAACTTCAAAAGGTATCTTAACTGGAACGTGACGCCTCATCTCCAAGCTGCTCGGGAGTTTGCTACCAGCACAACAGTTAAGTATCGTTCTCTATCTCATTTACGTATTCCGATATTTTTACCTTTATCTTAACGTAACATCTATAATTAAAAAGAACCTAGTTACCGAAACACACCTCCAAAGCTTACAGTACTGATCTGCCTAGGATTCAATAATCATCTTTAAAGAATTTTTGAGTAGAGAATTTAGGAGTCGGTTTTTATATGTCTTTAGTGGGGTACATGTAAAAAAGGGGTACAAAAGTTGTAAAAAATAAATTAGTTAAAATTGAATATAGATTTAAAATAAAGAAGTCATATACTTGAGGGTATGAGTATGAGGGGTGCTGTCCCGGATTCCTTATATGAGGAGTTTTATTTCAAACGGGCTTATCCACTTGGAATGTTTTGTGGGAAATTGAGAAAAACTAATTTCATGGCAAAGGAAGTTATCTAGGGTTCCCAAAATTTCTAAATTGTTTTTTCGGGGAAATTTTTATTGTAAGATCAAATTTCGAAAATTTGGCGTGCGTTATGAGGGAGACACGGCCATTTCTTATTTGGATATAAACCCATTTGATGAAAAACGATGGATATGAGCCACTTTGAAACAAAGTGAGTTTTTGGTTGTGTGCAGAAAAGTCTCATTTTCATTTTCTTTTATTTGTTTACCCATTATTTTCAATAATGAACCTTCGGAATCGAACAAGAAAAAATATTCTAACCCCTCAAAATTTGATGGTTTACGTTTCAAAGTATGTACAATGCGAAAACCGAAAATTAAAAAAGTTTCAATTGAAAACAATGGGATGGATATAAGCCGTTTTGTTGGTAAATCCGATTTTTAGCAAGCTTTTAGAGTGGGATACAAATCGTTTCGGAAGGAATACTACTCGTGAGATGATAGGCCTTATCCCAAAGATTCAGAATCCGTGTAATTGGATTTAATTTTTCATGAAAATTAGAAGGGTTATAACCGTTTTACTGAGATAGAATCAAAAACACGAAAAAAATCTTAAAGGGGAATAACTCGAAAACGAAGCCTCTAAAAAAAATTGGTAAGAGACATTTTTTGTTGCAAATTAGTAGTAGAATCGAACCCTGCCTGGTGGTGCGCCCGAAAGGGTGACACCCTGTATAGATGATCCGATACATAGATAGTAGCTAATCTCAAAACAGTAATCTTCAGGTAACTTACACTACCCTCATAAGGGACCATCTTCATGCTAACCTGCACAATTCCTGAAAATTTGATCGAATTAGGTCGAAAAAGGTAGACGTTATGGCAGTTACATGGGTTTTGAGTTTTCGTTTGCGCAGTGGCCACTATTGATCCGGGGGCGGTGAATTTCATGGGGGATCATCTACCAGTGAACCCCCACATTCAATGAAAATGTCACCGAAATTGAGTTTCCAAGGATTTCAAGACAGCCAGTATCACAGATAGAGACGAAAAACACGAAACCAAAATTGTCCAAAACGTAAAACGATGTTTCCCTATAAATGGGTGAAATTGATAAACAACGATAACAGTCTCCGCGCATGCGCAAATGTCAAATCTTCCAAGTCTCATTCTCTTGGCTAAATACCTAATTTAATATCAATATTATCGCGGTCGGATCTTTGGCAGGCGTTGCGCTTGTACAAATGTTGAATCCTTGTCGGAAGAGTGAGTTCCACAGCTTCGTACACACAATTTTCAGAAACTGTGTCGATATAACTATGGACGATCCAATATACAGTGGTGTGATGAGGATATGAGAAAACTGTGTGCCATATTCACTCGTCTTCGAATGGAGAGGGTTTTACCAACGAAAACCTCTTCTACCAGAAACTTCCCAAATCCCATAATCGAGATCATCATCAACCCGGATTAACTCATAACCCTTTGTGCTGGCAAGGTCTATCCTTCCGTGAGGTATTGATTGTGAAATCTTTCACTTGGAAGGCACCTTTGACCCTTCTTCCTTTTCCCTTATCTCTCCAAGAGCGTTTGCTCTGCTCAGCCAATCCCTTTGAACATTCCCTGAGGTCGGAGGCGGTACCGGCGCGGTATTACCAGATTTCGTGTTCACTCTCATCCTTTCGTCGCTTCCTCTAGAAGCCACCCGAAACTCCCAGGAGATTGATTTCTGTTGTTTTGCTACGTCAAAGTGAACCTCAAGATTGGTGTCGATAGGTAAATCTCGTTGTTTGAACCGATCAGAAGCCACTCAGGCAGCTTACTAAAGGATAACAAGGAACAGGGAATACATCAGAGATTGGCAAAATCTTATTCATGAATTATTTATTTTTTATTATTATTATTTTTTATGTGAATACGAATTTAATTGTAATAATAATTGTGAATTTATTGTATTCAAATTGTAAGTAAATTTAATTGTGAATACGAAAAAAATCGCAGAAAGATTTGTGAATAAATCGCGGAAAACCTAGGTATTTACCAGAAATAATGTGAGTAATTGATTATTTACGAAAAATTCTGAAAATAATAAGATATTATTCAAAATAGTTTGTGTATGAAAACTTATTTTTTAGAAATGTGTGAATAGGTAATCACTTAATGTGACTCACAAAAATAATTTTCCCTAATAAAATGCTAAAAATCAACCTCAAAAATCATAATTTTGGCAAATCTGGAATCAAGAAATCAAATTCCTGAAGAATTAGGTAGGATTTTAAAGTACCATAGGATTAAAATGTACAAAATCAAGATTTGAAAATAAATTAAAAACAAAAAAGTTCTGATTTTTAAAAAATCAAACTTTTATATTTTTATAAAATCAGAATAGCCAATTTTAAATCAAGAAAAATAAACATAATTTTCAATACTCGATTCTTAAAAACTTTCATTTCAAAAAATTAAGCTTTTTGATTTTTTAAATCTTAATTTTGGTAAATTTAAAGTTTTTGATATTTTAACCATCTAAGGGATAGATTGAAGCATAGAAAATCGTTCTCCACTTTGAGGTTCTTGGTATTGGGAATCGGTCGTATGCATTATACTAGGGTAAGTTAATGCTCCAGTGCTCGACATCCCAGTTTCGTTTAATCCGAACATTAAAAATTATTTGCCAATATATAAGATATAGGTCGTTTTAAATATATAAGATATATATGATACAGGTCGTTTCTTTTCAACTTTAATTCGAATTGGCAATCAAACTAAAGGGGTTTAATGAGTATAAAACAATTAACAACTATTTGAAACATCCAGGGTTCAAGATTCAGCGGCTTTAAGCGACTTTTTCATTAAAACATCATTAATTTATTAAAAAATATTCAATAATTCATAAATTTTCGAGTGCTGACAACTAAAAAAATTATGAGAAATGAGCTCTAGTTGTCGACACTTTTTCTTACGTGGAATAAGAATATAGGATACGTTTGAGAGTGGTTCCATGTGTTGCTCATGCAGTACGAATTAGCTGTTGCATTGGAACGCACCGAAGTTTTGTCTAGGCATACTCCTGGAAGACGGTCAATATTATGTCATTGAGTTTTTTCCGATATCTATAGAAATGAAACAGAATACCTATATACGAATACATTGGTGTCTATAAAGAAGATTACCCATCAGAGTGGATGCCTGTGAGACACGCACCATTCCTAGCCGATCGATGAAGTTGATAGAAATCGCTCCCAAAACGGGAATATCGGTAATACAGTAAAGTACACCAGATCATTCGCATTTTGAGCGATGGATCGCTCCAAGAGTTTGGGCTTTATATGCGGGTTTTTTTCTCCGCTTCCACGAATAAAAATCTCGCCTCCGCATTACCCGTCAACTTTTTCCAAGTATTGGCAAGCGATATTTCACCTTCGTATAGGTTTCTCGAAGAACACCCAACAGAATCAAGTCTTCGACATACGTTCCACATGAAATATTTCTTTGGCTTGAGATACATTCAAACCCTTTTATAATACTAACAAATTAGTCCGGTTATTTACGACTCATACATGATGGCTCGATATCGTTTTAGCGGAGTGAGATTACTCTTCTTCGTTTCTCATGGCCAGACAAAAGGAAACATGTAGCAGAAAATGAGCAATGGGGATTTTTCAGATTCACTGAATCAGATTCTGGTAATGAGAGAATATACAAACCTATTTTCGGCCAGTTTTGATTTTTGTGAAAATTTTCATATTTACGATGGAATATATGGTGGATAATTGCAACAATTCCCATATAAATCGATCTTGTTGATCAAAGGTTGAGCACTGTACCTCAGAGGTCGATTATCGTGACATTTTGGCGATTTTACAGGAGAGCCAAAAGAAGTTGTGGGCACACCTATTTTGATCCCTATGGCCCATTCTGATGACTTTATCATGCTCAAATTAATTCTGTAGAATCTGTTTATGCCTACCAATACAATAGAATACAAAATACAATAGAAAGAATGCACATACAAAACAAAAATCTCGAGAACGAGAATTTTGGACATACGACAGTTGACCTCTGAGGTACAGGGTTGTAGACGGTTATGCACCTAGGCCGTAGCCGAAGGGGGGGATGGGGAAAGGGGGACGTGTGTGAATGAAATTAAAAAATGAAATGATACATGAAAACTACTGGCGTCGGTCAACTTGGTTCGGACCCACCTCAACTTGGTCCCGTTAAAATGTGGACGCTTTGGTCCCAGAAGCCCAACTTGGTCCCGTTGAAATTTAGACACTTTGGTCCCGATGCTCATCTTGGTCCCCATCTCCGAAAGTGAATATTCATGGCTGATAAGAGCGTGTTTGATTAAATATTGACAATAGTTGGTGTTTACATATGTAAGGGCGTCAAAATTTCAAAAATATGTGTGTATAGTGGGATGTATGATAACCATTCCTTAACTTCTTCTGGCTTCAACATTGGAATCAGTAAATCACAGTAAATCAAAAAGTTCTCGTCTGTGCTACTTTTTACATCCTTATCTCGTACCGTGGAAATAACGTTTTCTCTTCGCTATTTTGTTTGAAACCTCATTCTCCGAACATTCACGCAATGCCGTCCTTACGAGCTACATTCATAGCAAACAAATACCAGCAATAAAATTTTGACTGCCCGAATTACCTTACATAATTGCATGGAATACCTTCGTACCTTACCTTCCACTTCCATCGTACACTCCAGCTCATGATTGTGAGGATAAACCTCCATCAGTTCCCTCTCGAATATTTGGAGAATACGTGTGCATTTGAACCTCGCTCGAAATGTGCACATCCAACGCTCCACGTCCCCGACTAACTCCTTGTGAAAAGTGTACTTCACCTCACTTTTTGGGACAAAGTCGGGTGATGCTCAAAACTATACTCTCCACCTCGAAATTTTTCAAAATTTCGAAAAATGCTGGAGTTGAGAGTGTAGTTTTGTTTGATGAGTCAAAACAGGAGTTGTCAACCCCGTCCAGTAATTGGCCAGAGTCCGCTCCTTCAATACCCCAGTTTTTCAAGTTATTGTACTTCTGCCAGTAGCTGTATAACGACCACATCAATAACTTAAGGCACAAAGGCGCTATGTCCAACAACGGAGTTTTGAGAAAAACGCAAAATAAGTTTTCACCTGTACACAATTCCTACAATAATGGCTTACTACGCCAAACTATTTTGATTTCTTCAAGAAATTTTCAATCGATAATCATCAAGAAAATCAATAATAGTTTTGTTGAATTTGAGTTATTCTGAAATTAAAAAGAAGTGGAAGATCGATGGACATAGTATAAAGTGCAATGTTATATCGAAAGCAGACTCAAAAAAACTATATGAATTTCACCTACCTACCTCAATTATGGCATTTATTTTGCATTTATTCAGCGGATCAAGTTCAGTAGTCGTTCGTAATTCTTCCTTCTCTCGAATCCACTTTTACCTGGAATAATCGGGATGGCCTCGAGCCTTCAAACGCATCCGAACTCCGATAGGTCGAGGAAAATGGAGGAAATTGCATTAATTAACGGCAAGGTTAATCCCATGATAGGGGAACGGCCTATTTGTGTAAATACCTCCCAAGGATTAGGGGGTTAACAATTTACCTGCAACCCCTTCCCAACGGCCTAACCGCTGGAACCGCAGTCCTTTTGTAGCGCTGAATTCCAAGAGGTCCCGGGATTTCTGAGAGCTCTTTTCAAAACATGAATAAGGTAGGATCGCGATTATATTAGAGGAGGATTCGTGGGTTTCTCCCTCCTCCCCTCTTTTCGGGCGAATTTTGCGAATTCGAAATGATTTAGTGCTTCAGTTCTGGTCCATTGTTCCAGCACCACAACATAGAGGTCTGATTGCTTCCAACTCGTATATGCGGAAACTGTATGATTCTTACTCACAATGTAGGATGAATTAACTCAAAGCGTTGATAATTTTCATTAAGAATCAGCATAGCTACCTTTTATTTTAGGTTCAATGTAAAATACAGAAGCTGAAGTCAAAGAAACAATTTTGATAATAAATTATAAACTATGAATAGAAAGTTGAAAAATACTAAGGAAAAGAGAAAAGAGAAAATTGAGAAAAGACCTTCAAAATTTGCTTACAATTCCGTTCGTAATTTACCTTCTCAATTTGAGGTAAATAGGAGGAATGATATCATGGAATCAAATGTAAAGAATAAAGTCTTGATTACTTGTTCAGAATGCGATGCCTAGATGAAAAAATAAGGACAAATTTTTATAAGTAATAATATAAATATAATTATATTAAAATAATATACAATAATAATAATTTTTATTAGTGATAATCTGACGAACAAAACGAGCCGAGTGCTAGTGATCATGAAAAACACAAGGTAACGCTAGTGTGTGTGTGTGGGGGGGGTTACCCAGGTCGATCTTCACTTCAGACTCTCCTCAAAGTTAGGGGATCCAAGTGACAATACGTTCAACCGCCCGTGTTACTTGGTACCTCCCTGAATCGTTACCTCGGTTCTCCCAGAGTTTGAATCAAAATTGATCGGCTGATGAAATATAACATAATTGCAATCTAACTGAACTTTAATATCCTCGAAGATTATGATTGGTTTCTTTGTAATTAATACGAAGATTCCAGATGATAAAATGTGTTCAGTTAATGTAACATTATCGTATGATGTTGGTACACTAGTTGATGAAGCGAAACTGTTGAATATTGAAGCATTAACTCGCGGTCTAATGGATTCCGTCAATTATTCAGCCCATTACGGCTAGGCCCCACCAAAAAGCCTTCATCGGGAAGTTTGGCGAATCGAAAACCTTTAGCGAAGCGTATGGAAGAAAATCGTCCGAAAATGATTGGAAGAATCAACACGGCTAAGCAAACACCGATAAAAATACATCGTGGACCAGGCGTTTACTATCACAGGTCAAAAGTACTTCATCGCCCCGCGTATGTTTACCCAAAATTCACCAACCAAGCATATATCGCTCGAATGAGGCGGTTCTTTCTAGAACATTTCGATCACGCACATTTACCTCGTTTTAGAATACGTAGCGAATTCCTACTCAGCAGTTTATTTACTATTTGACCCAGATCACCGTTTTGGTTTATTATTTTCAATAATAAGCCTTTGGAATCGAGCAAGGAAGAAAAATTTTGACACCCCCCTCAAAATTTGATGTTTTACGTTTCAAGGTACGTAGAATCCGAAAATCGAATGAAAAATTTTCCGTTGGTCAGCCGTCCGCCGTACGCGGCACTTTTCTTAGCAACCCTGGACCGATTTGATTCAAATTTGGTATATGGGCTCCATTTCGGGTTTAGTTGTGCCGCGAAGCTTTTGGTTGATGTCAGTCACTTCTAAGGGGTGAAAATTGAGGGTTGAAGTTTTCAAGAGTGCCCTAGCTCGAAAACTCCCGAAATAAAGGTATTGTTTTTTCATCAATTTTAAATAGCATTGAATTTAAAAAAAAATTTTAGACCACCCGGAGCTCTGCAGGACAAACCCGAACGGCGGGGAACAAACGTTCCTACAAGTACTTAGGGGTTTTCCTCCGATAAAACAGAAACACTAGTGTGAACCACAAAAGAGGTCTAATCTTCGTTCAAATTTTATCTGACTAAAATGAGATCGCTGTTCGTTTCTTCGATTTGTATTCATTTTTGCTTTCTGAGCAACCAGTAATCAAATTTCCATATGAAGCTCTCTATTATTCGAATCGAGTGTGAAGCGTTTAGTTCTTTCTAATAAACTTGATTGTGAAGGTGTGAAGGCAGTATGGTGTGGTAGGTAGTATCTACTAATGGTTGGTAGGTAAAAAAGTTAATAGGTGAAAAAAACGATGCAAATCATTGCCCAAAGGTTTATTATTTTCTGTATAGATCACACTTCTGTATAGATCACTGGTTCTCCATCAATAGCACCTACCACCATCTGCATTCTCCCTTGACCTTCCCTCTCAAATTTCAGCTTCCTGCGTTCAACAGAATTGAAAATGGCTTCGGAGCTCACTCAGCTGATCAGTGCTCTTCCAGGTGTCTCCAGCATTCGAGAAGATCTTCTTCACTCTTCAGATCACTGTTCAGCTGAGTGAGCTCCGAAGCCATTTTCAATCCTATTGAACGCAGGAAGCTGAAATTTGAGAGGGAGGGTCAAGGGAGGATACAGATGGTGGTAGGTGCTATCGATGGAGAACCAGTGATCTATACAGAAAATAATAAACCGTTGGGCAATGATTTGCAGCGTTTTTGGTGAACATTGCAATGGGGAAAATCGACTGATTTTCCTACAAAAAGTACATAGTTAGTGTTCCAACATTTTGCTTTCTCAATCCCGATGATTGAGCCACAAATTGATGATCCTCTTGAAGAAACAATAAAAGATGTGGAGTATATTTTTTGTTTGAATCGAATAAAATCGTTTGTCGAAGTTGCACCAGGATTTTCAAGAGAAATGGGGCAACTTTGCCAACTTGCATTTTTCGGCATTTTCTCTGAAATCCCTGCATTTTTGTTAAAACTGTGCATTTGTTCTCTTTATATCAGATGCAAAGTCGAATAAGAAAGAAAATAGGTAGACGATCCTACCAAAATTATCTACAATCTGCACTCCAGGCAGCAATCTTGGCAGTGAAGAGTGGTGGCTTGAATAGCAGCAAAGTTGCCCTGGGAATAAGACCTCTTGGCTGTTTTTCGTTGTTTTAATAAATTAACAATTATAAAAGAGAATATTTTTTTCATTGATTCTTAAACTAGAGATCAAGACTAGTGTTTCTGGATGGTTCTGAAGGCAGATTTTCATTTCTGAAACCCTGAACCTTTGAAAGAGAAAACAAAAAGTGGCAAAGTCGTCCCGGTTTACGGTAATAAAAATGAAATATTATTAAGATCTCTATTATATAAATGTAAAAGTCCATTCATGCAGCATGAGTTTATCAGCGAATTTCCACAAAAAAATGTATAGCTATGGTTGAGAAAATTGAAATATTAGCTACTTGAGAGAGAGCTCTACGTCAGCATAAGTTGTGTTGTGAGTGTGGCACAATCGTTAAAATTATAGTATTTGAGCCCATTGCAATATCGAAGCTGCAACACGGCTCAAATGTTAATTCCGCCTTCTTTTAAAGAGATCCAGGAAAAGTATGTTCTCACTCAAAAATCCAGTGAGACCCAATAAACACTTTACTATTCTCCACTTACTGACTCTCATCCAATTAAGTATTAACCCATTTCCTGGAGCTTTGAAGCTCAGTAATGTCGAGCGACTAATTGGTTACACTTTGAGGTTGATTGACCGGTCGTTCGGGAAGACTTCAATCGGCAAGTCAATCAGGCCTTCTCAGTTGAAGTGGATTGGCACTGACAACCCTATTTTATGGAGTGAAGTTGGCGGGCTGCGAGCAAGAACGGTACAAAACATGAGAGTGTAACTATTTTATCACTCAACTTTGCGAAGATAATCTAGAGCAGCAAAAATTTGAAATAACAATGGTTTTCCATTTTCCACTTCTCCAATTTACAGGGTGTTCCCAAAATACAGCGTAAAAAATTGGGACTGACGCCATTCTTCATGATTTTTTGTGAGGAATTCAGGAAAAATACTTTCGCGCAAAATACTTGACACTTACTTCATTTTTTCAAATGGAACCCACCCTTTTTTTATTACAGACAAACTTCTTATTAACGTCAAATTTCATGAAAAATTCATACCCGAACCGATTTTTTTTTATTGCGCGCAACCTCTTTTTATTAGGTTTTGGAGAACCCTAAGTGTGGCACATGATTTTTCATAATTTTTAACGCTGAAACTCAGGGTGTTATCTGTTTTGAGGAAGAACAAGATTTCAAGATTTCAAATGAATATTTCTTCCATAAAATCATCAGTTTTGTGGTCAAAAATATGTTTATTTTCTATTTTCTCTCCTCCTTTTATTTTTAATTCCACCGTAGACGGTCCCAAGACCGTGGTTCAAAAGGAGGAGAGAAAATGAAGAGTAAACATAATTTCAACCACATGTGCCACATGACAAAAATGACGAAAGAACATGTACCAGACTTAGGGTTCTCCAAAACCTAATTTTTGTATAATTCGATACCTTAAAGCACAAAACCTAATTTTTGTATAATTCAATACCTTAAAGCACAAAGGCGCTGTGTCCATCCAACTTCCACATTTTTTAATTTTTTTTTTAAATTTCAGAAAAACTCTAATTCAACAAAATTATTATCGACCTTATTGACGATTTTAGCTTGAAAATCTATTGAAGAAATTAAAATGTTTGGTGAAATAAGCCATTATTTTAGGAATAGTGCATTGGTGATCATTTCTTTTGGAAACTCCGTTTTCGGACATGGCGCCTTTGTGCTTTAAGGTATCGAATTGTGAAGTTGCGCAACTTAAAGCGTTCAAAAAGCCAGGTTGCGCGCAACAAAAAGAATCGGTTTTGGTATGAATTTTTCATGAAATTTAACGTATAATCCGAATTTGTAATAAAAAAAGGGGGGGGGGTCCATTTGAAAAAATCATGTTAATGTAAATTGCATGCAATTTCGCGCAAGTATTTTGCACGAAAGTATTTTTCCTGAATTCCTCACAAAAAATCATGAAGAATAGCGTTGGTCCCAATTTTTTACGTTGTATTATGCGAAAATGAAGGGGGTGTAACCTTTTCGTGAAACACCCTAATACAGAATCTTCCAATTCACAACTTTCAAACGAGGGAATCTAGTTGGTAGAAGAGAAATTTTCAGGGAGTATGGATATTGTTGCACTTGTAAAAATATGCTACTATTTATCTAGACAGCCCTGGGTAGAATAAATTAATACGTCTACTAGGAATATCTTTAATTACATAGCAAGTCCAACTCCTCACTTTATACGAATTAAGATTCACTGTCATCATCCAACAAGATAATCTTCATTCTACCAGAAAACTCCAAAGGATGATTAAGAAATCGTGTTGATTGGTAAACTGGATCTATCCGGTAGAGTACTGCTCAGTCGGTAATATTAGACTACAACTCACGACAATATCGCTATTTCAGACCATGAGCAGATTCGGTTAGAACGTCGAAAAACCTGATTTTCAAAATATTCAGAACAAGTCCAAATCTCAATTTCTTAAGAACCAAGGCACAACTCTACATCATCATTACAATCAGAACAAACATATCACATCTTCAAACGGTCGAAAGAGCCTGTGTTGATCGAAATGGTGGATTCTTGAGGTCTAGTTTTGTGCAGCCAGCAACATTTCCTTCAACTCGAAGGATCACATTTTTCTAGCTTGTTGTTGATTCAACTACAGCTCTTGTAAAACATCCAGTAAAAATTTTCGGTCTCGTTGAATCCCTTGAAAAATTCGTTCTTTATTCACGAGCCTCAAATCGCCTCTCAAGAAGAGAGAAAACTCGGGTTTTCGCCTGAGAGGTTCTCCAAAATGGAAACAGTTCACCACAGCCGTCTCAGTGCTGATGATAGAAGAGCGGCCGCCAGTGTTGGGCAAGACAAACGTTGGTCGCTTAGTCTTAGTCTTTCAAATCGTTTTGTCCCTCGGAGAAGTGGAGGTCGAGAAGGACGAGAGGACGGCTGAATTAATATAAACCCGCTATCAAGAGAACTCAATTCATCTTCCGCCTTTCTTGTAATGAGGTTCAAATCAAGCTTTCCTCTCTGGTTAGGGCGGACCGATTTTGAATTCATCGATTCGTCGAATTACCAGTCGGATCCTGCAGACTAAGTATTTCATATTAGAGCTCTTCTTAAACTTTTCAAACTGAAATCCTGGGTTTGAAAACGACTTCTGAGTCCGGTACGCAATAGCTTCCACGGTTAGTACAACTTGAACACACTTTTGGTTATCAAGGAATTATCTCGCTTCATTTTTCACGTACCTCAGAAAAAAATGCGCAAATAGCTCAGTTTTCCAATGGTAGAGTCAACAAATTTTCACAATCAAATTTAGTGGCGAAATTTGTATTTAAACGCAGAAAAACGTGAATTTGTTACAACGAAATCGAAGTTTGGACGGGAAAGCTGAGATTTTTGCGCTGTTTCTACAATTGAGGTATGAGAAAAATAGGAAATTTTACCAATTTGACAAAGATTACTTTACGGGCTGATATTGACCCCTCAAATAGTTTTTTGTAGGCACTAGAAATAAGAGAAATTTAAAGTTCTTTCCTATGATGTATTTTCACATTTTTACGGTTAGTTATTGCAATCTTAGTAAAATGAGGTCAAAAACATTGAAAAAAAGTCTGCCAAGTGGGTGTGGCTCATAGCTTCCTCGTATCCATAACCCGATTATATAGATGATCCGATGCATAGTAGTTAATTTCAATACATCAATCTTTAAATACCTTCCACTACCCTCATAGGAAACCATCTACACGCTAATCTGAACAATCCTCAGAAATTTCGTCGAAATAGGATGGAAAATGTAGAAGTTATGGCTGTTACGAGGAATTTACGTTTGTGCAAGCGCAGCAACTACTATTAGTCTGGGAGATATGCCATTCATAGGAGACCATGTACACCTCAATCTAAACAATCCTAGAAAATTTCATCAAATTCGGATGAAAAATGTTAGTGTTATGGCTGTTACAAAGATTTTACGTTTGGGCATGCGCAAGGCTACTATCATTTCGGGGGTAATGATTCGGGGGACCATCTAAAACTTAATTCGCATAATCCCTGAAAATTTCATCGAAATCGGATGAGATATATGTAGAAGTTTTGGCTGTGGCAAGGATTTCATGTTTGTGCATGAGCAGCTGCTACTATCAATCCGGAGGTAATGATTTTCATATGAGAACATCTACACGCCAACCCGCACAAACCCTGAAAATTTCATCGAAATCGGATGAGAATTGTAGAAGTCATGGCTGTGGCAAGGATTTCATGACAGACAGACAGACAGGGAACCAACATTGTTCAGAAAGGTCTAAAACGTAAAACGCGAGTGGAAATTTCGATTTTGGAGAATTTTTATTTCAACCTTGAAAAGTGAAAACAAAGCTTCCGCTACCTTGGTAGACTCGGAAGCAAAATATTAACATTGAAAAAACTTGGAAAACAAGAAGTTAAAACAAAATTGTTGACAGAAATTTTCCTATATTGACAGACTGATAAGTTATATAATCGGAGTTTTGCGGTTTACAACAAGGACTCTCTGTATACGTGCAATACCATCGATTGTAGCGGTGACAAATTTTTCCAAATGCAAATACAAATAATTGTTGTCAATAAAGCAAGTCTGGGTCTTTTAACATCACAAATTTTACTCGTATTTCGCGTTTCAGAGTTTTCCAATCAAATTTGGTTCCGTGTCTGGTGTTGTTGGACTGTACGCTAACCACCTTGTCCCGATAAAAACTATACCAACTTATAATGAAATGTTTTGGTGAGGATCAGTCTTCAGAAGCCCATACTAGCTACGAGTCGTATTATCATTACGAGTATATTAGGATTTGCAAATTCAGGAAACCTTTAGAATGATCTTGAAGATCAAGTTCCATATTTGGGAACTGTCTAGTTAGTTATTGAGAGTACGCTATCCATCCAGCTTCGGAGATTATGCTTTTATAATCCCAACAAGCTCTCTAAAATATCGGTAGCGTTCGTTTTGTTAGTGTTTTCAACTCCACCCAACCACAACATGAGACAGCCAAGTGCCTCGTTAAAAGAAAGGTCGTAGGAAGGAAGACGATCCTCATGTGACATAGCACGAACCTTCCCAACCTAATTTCGTTTATAATACACATTTTGACATTCAACCTGATCGCTGGTATTATTATGAAAATAATATCCATTGATAATAAACATTGAACGACGGACGATAGCAGTTCTTCGGGGTTATAAGGAACATTCAATAAACTTATCTAAAAACATATTGTTTAGTAATGCATGCATTTCAGGGGACGTCCCATTGGATAAGCATTAGATCAATTTAAACCAGTAGGTAAGCCATAAAACTGTTTCACTCGATGTAATTTATTTAGTAGGTATTTTAGGCAAGGTATTGCAGGCAAGCGAAATCGGATGAGATACGTAGAAGTTATGGCTGTGGCAAGGATTTCACGTTTGCGCATGCGCAGCAACTACTATTAGTCCGGGGGTAATGATTTTCACAGGGGATCATCTACACGCCAACTCGAAGGTTGATTTGAATAGAATTTTTTTTAAAAACGTAAATCCACAAAAATGCCATTTTTTTCATATTTCTGTTCTTTAACCCTTGGCGAATCGTTTGCATTTAAAAGGTCATGACGTCTCTAACATGATAGTAATCGCCCTTGAAAATCCTGGTTTCTTTTAGAAGGGCGTAAGTAACTTTTGGTAGCGGAAGGTTTCAAGGTTTTAAAAAAAAGTTCACCAAAATCAAAATTTCCACTCGCGTTTTACAATTTTGGCTTCGTATTTTTTGTGTCTGTCCGGGAGATAGCCTGTTTGTCATAAAATCCTTGAAAACTCCAACTTTTATGAAATTTTCATTGAATGAGGGGGTTTGTGGGTAGATGGTCTCCTATGAAAATCATCGCCCCTGAATCGATAATGAAACCGTTGTAACAGCCATATCATCTACCTTTTTCGATCGAATTCGATTAAATTTTCTGGGATTATGCTGATTGGGGTGTAGACAGTCCCCTATGGGGGTACTGCAGGGTACTTAGAGATTGATGTTTCGAGGTTAGTTACTATGTATCGGATCTTCTATAAATCGGGGTTATCAATACGAGGAAGCTATGTGCCATAACCTTTGGCAAACATTTTTTTTTTTTTCATTTCTACAGCAACTGTGTTCCATTATTTTACGACTTTCCGGGTTGCCAATGATAAATGGAGTAATTTATCATGGTTTCAGAAAGCCTGCAATTAATAAAAAGTCCATGGGATAGATAAGCGATTTTGAAGCCTTTAGGTGGGGAATAAAAATCTGGAAAAATACGTAAAACGCGTCAAATTGATTGCTGAGGCAGAGAAAAGGGTTTTTATCGATAGCACAGGAAGTTTTTCTTGATTTTTCGAAAGTATGGTTGCAAGGACTTACGACCTTTTAAAACAAACCGATTCATTTATTACTTCTGCGCAAAATTAGTATTTCAAACAAAGGTTTAAATTCAAGCTGTCAAATTTGGTACTTTTTGGGTTTGAAATAAAGTTTTCATAAATTTTGTGTTTACGAGAAAGACGAGTTTATTTAAGGAAGATTTTGAGAAATAATCGAATGAAAAGTATTAGTAAAGATTGAGCTGGAATGGAATGCGAATTTGGAAGTAGTGCTGTAATTTGAAAAGTAGAAAGTTGCAGAGAAGGGAAACAAAGAGAATTTTTGTCGACGGCATGTTCTCGATAGAAATGTTTATGCTCAGGACAGACAACTGTTCTTAAACATCCTTTTGTAAAACATTTATAACTTAATATTGGACACCTCCAATGAACATACAATAATTCCACGTAGAGTACAATTCAAAGGTATATGACCTCTCTGCTCTAGAATACTCATTTTTGCGGTATAGAGATATTGTAGGACAATTACTTGATCTCATTGAAATAAAATTCGATTCCCTCACCGGTTCATTATTCCGGTATTATCCACAATCAGTGAATTAGCCAATGTACGCCTTCCAGAGTGTTTATTAATAAACACTCTGGAAGGCGTACATTGGCTAATTTACTGATTGTGGATAATACCGGAATAATGAACCGGTTATTATTATTAATAATAACGTAATAGCAAATACAATTAGGGGCCTCACTCACGTTCGATGAAAACCCAATTACCATTTATATAGTCAATCATAATACGAAATCAAAGAAGAAATAAATGCTTGAATACGCGAGATGAAAGATTCCGGGCGAGAAAAGAAAAGAGAAAACTGGTGAATGTGAGAAAAGGCGAAAGAAGCTAACAAACGATTATGCTCCGTGACCCGTAATCCATCTTCCTTTTCCTCCGATACCTGGTTCGTTTCACACATTAGCAACACCTAAGATTCGAGATCCTACATTGTCTGATGTTTGATCGTGTGTTCTTGGATGTATATTCTCATATATGATTCCCTGAAAATGAATTATGAAAAATACCACACACCTTAGAGGTAGAAAATTCTGCCAAGTATGGTGGGCAGTATAGCTTCTCAACATAGAATAACATGGTCGCAAGTATAGAATAAGTTGATGCAAATATGCCAATTATTGAGATGATTTACCACTAATAAATTCAAATGTTATTTTTATGACTATGTTGCTGGTTTTCATGTCAACAAACAGCAACACGATTGTAAAGTTCGTTATTGTGTTGATGATTTTTCATTTCACGTGTTTTCGCATGTCAATTGATCGGGATTGTGGTAACTGGAAATACAACACCTTCTTCGCCGAGCTTTTGGTAAAGTTATTAGGTACCTTCTTCAGGGCTCAAAGGTTGTTTATTTAGTGATACCACCAAACGTTGATAAATAAAGAGAAGGTGGAGATAAATTTACGATAATTACAATCAATTAATAATAATAATAATAATAATAAATAATAATTAATAAAATAAATAAAATTAATAAAATTAATTAATTTTTCTATTTAATCTACGATCAATTGACATAGTCCGTTTTGTTGGGTCGATCTACATAGTTGCTGTTTTAACATGAAACTTTCTAATCGGGTCATGATGATACCAATGTAAATTTTTCCGGAGCTCAGCCCCAATCTTCCCAACATATAAGAGCAAAATCATGAAAAAATTATGTTTAGACACACGCATTTTTGTCCGTTATTGACGAATTACTTTCTATCGACACTGGAAATTCATCAAAATCGGACAATGAATTCTGCTATTTATGCCCGGGATAAAAACTGACTCCGACAGACACGGGACTAACGTTGTTCAGAGAGCTCTGAAACGCAAAATGGGAATAGAAATTTCGATTTTAGAGGACCCAGATTCTTTTGAAAGTTTCTTAGTGAGAAAGCAAAAATGGATGTTCTTTTTCTCTTATCAGTTGTTTTAACTCTCATTTAGTGGGACTCAGGAATAATCTGGGTGGATTCATTCGATTCGAAAAATTCAATTTTATTTTAAATTGACAAAAAAATAATACCTTTATGCTAAAATTTGTGAGCTAAGTGTTGACAAAATTCACCCGTTAGATGTGTTCGACACTAAACAAATGCTTCAGGGCAGAACTAGACCCCAAATGAAGCCCATTTACCAAATTTTCTGCATATATTGAAACGTAAACCATAAAATTTTGAGGGGAGGGGGGAGATTTAGACAGAGCGAGAGAGAAATAAATAAATATTTCTCCTTATTATTAATATTTCGAAACTCATATAGCTAATCTTGTAGATTTTTGATGGAAGTTCGATTGATTTACTATACATATACTTATTTTTTATATTATTAAAAAAACGTCTGCCAAGTTGGGTGGGCAGTATAGCTTCCTCACTCATTGTAACATGGACGTATAGAATCAGTTGGCGAAAACTCGGCGCTGCGCGCCTCGGCGGGGGCTTCGCCCCCTGCACCCCCGGATGATTTCCGCTTAGAGCCTAATGGCTAAAATGTGACATACCTTGAAAAGGTTTTTGCTCCCTCTCCCTCTTTATCTTTCTTCCACTGTAATATTTAAGCTCACTCAGCTGATCAGTGACCACTCAGGCACCTTTAGCATTCTCCATTGACCCGCCCTCTCAAATTTCAGCTTCCTGCGTTCAACAGGAGAGAAAATGGCCTTGGAGCTCACTCAGCTGATCTGTGATCACTCAGGCGCCTTCAGCATTCTCCATTGACCCGCCCTCTCAAATTTTAGGTTCCTGCGTTCAACAGGAGAGGAAATGGCCTTGGAGCTCACTCAGCTGATCAGTGACCACTCAGGCACCTTCAGCATTCTCCATTGACCCTGCCTCTCAAATTTCAGGTTCCTGCGTTCAACAGGAGAGGAAATGGCCTTGGAGCTCACTCAGCTGATCAGTGACCACTCAGGCACCTTCAGCATTCTCCATTGACCCTGCCTCTCAAATTTCAGGTTCCTGCGTTCAACAGGAGAGGAAATGGCCTTGGAGCTCACTCAGCTGATCAGTGACCACTCAGGAACCTTCAGCATTCTCCATTGACCCTGCCTCTCAAATTTCAGCTTCCTGCGTTCAACAGGAGAGAAAATGGCCTTGGATCTCACTCAGCTGATCAGTGATCACTCAGGCGCCTTCAGCATTCTCCATTGACCCGCCCTCTCAAATTTCAGGTTCCTGCGTTCAACAGGAGAGGATGTCAAGCATATTTGTCGTCAAGCATATGATAAATCATAGCGCTACTTTCCTGTCGCTTTTTCCTCTCGCTTTTTACTGTCGATTTTTCCTGTCGAAATTCACGTTTGCGCATTGGTCCGAAGGTGCTGAAATTTATAGGGGACCGTCTAGGACCTAATCCGCACAATCCCTGAAAATTTCATCAAAATCGGACCACAGGTTAGTATAGTTTTGCCCGGGACAAGGATTGACCACAGACAGACAGACAGACCGACAGACCGACAGACCGACAGACAGACAGACAGACAGACACGGAACCAAAATTGTTCGGGAAGCTCTAAAACGCAAAAAGCAAGTGGAAATTTTGATTTCGGAGGACATTTTTTTTTTCACTTCTTTCACGAATACAAAGCTTCCCTACCTTCGGTAGTGAGGAAGCAAAAAATATATATATACCCAAAAAACCCAATTGTTCAACTTATGAATACCATCAATCATCTGTCAAAAAAGGAAAACACTGAACTAAAAACAACCAATATTACTGGTATTAAAAGTATGGAGTTAGTTCCGCTAGTTATAAGAATGCAATTATTATTTACGTACCGTACTGGAGAATCCATCGTAACCAGCAAGTCGAGTACAGTGCTAAATTATTTACTTATATCTACTTCTAACTTAGGTACTATCTATCTTTTTTCGCCTCCTGTGCTCGACGGATTCTCCAATACGGTAACCAATATTATTGTTCCTTCTTTCCTCCGTTTAATTAAACTCATTCACTTAAAACTTTTTACAACATCCTGCTTTCTTGAGGTACTGTACCAGATCCAAAACAATTTCCATTTAGAATATTAATCAATTCCTGCATTGTCAGTCTACGACTTTTCAGGTGTATCTCTAGGATCAATAGACATTTCACATCGTACTAAAATTTTAATGAAGGAATAGTTGTCCAACAAGACCGGAGTCAAAGTGTTAAAAACTCGAATTCTGGAAGTCAAGAGAATTCTCAACTCAAAATAAATTGGACGATATTCCTCGATGCTAAATTCAATAAAGGGCCTCAATAAGATTGATGCGTACCCAGTTATTTGCTGACGTTTCCCATTTTCTTTTCCTAGTGACCCATCGACCGATTTCTGACTCCTTTATCATTTGAACCATACAAAGAATCGAAATGGGCAGTCACGAAATCAAATTTGTGCAGAAAAGCAAGAAGTAAATATACATTTTGGAGCACCTAAATGTTTTTACCTGATCCTTCACCTGAAATGAATTCAACATGAAAAGCAAGATCAACCTTTCTTACTAGAAATCGCCTACTTCAATGATTGTATTAGCCAAACTGTAATTAAAATTTGTAGGTTCGCCGGAGCTTGTGAAACTGTGTACTGTTAGCTGCGAAACGACTAAGTTTACTTACTATCACCCAGTTTACATAATTCAAGGGACCAATTTAGCGAGAGTTTTACGCTCGGGTAAATCCTGGCCTCGGCTTGGCGGCCATCAGGCCGGAGTTGATTTTCAAGGGGCAATATAAATTAATGTTGCGCATGAGTAGATCAATTCTATCCTGTACAAGCATCCAAGGTTATTGTGGTCCAGGATTTCATCAAGTAGGTAATTATTTAGAGAGGTAGAAGATCAGAGTTAGTGTTTGGTAGTTATGTGGAATAACGGTATTGCATAGTGGTTTAAATAGAAGAGTTTAGAATTGGTTGCCTAGAAAGTTTCAATAATACAGTCGGATTAAAGGAATGCAAACCAGGGCGAAAGTGGTGAACCAGACATTTTTCTCATTATTTTTCGTAGTAATTTCTGGGTACGTGTAAATTAGCTACCTATCGTGAGTGCAGAGGATTTGTTAACCTTGCCTTTCCTATAGAACAAGGATGTTCCTAGTAGAAATAAGCCACTACTCATAATTCCCTTTTGGCTTCACTATTTACGAACTGGAGCCAACAGCAAGGGCGTCAAGAAGAGTAGAAAAGTCAGAAGAGCGTCGACTCGCTAAAGCGAGTCGGTCTAAAGACCGACAAGAAGTCTCCCATTTGGATCCTTTCTCAATGTTGATTTGACAACAACAAAAATAAAACCTTTTTTAAAGGGGAATGCAAAGAGAGGGGATGCGTTGGACCATCTGACCCTTCTCTCTATATGGCGTTCAAAGCATCAATAAGAATGAAAGACTTCGACGGTGAGTAGTGACCGGTCCTGAATAATGGGAGCAAAAGGATCCCAACAGTATACTCAAACAACTTGAAATTAGCCTGAGAACTTCCAACAATGAAATGACGTCAGTCAATCTTGGAACAAAGACAAGAAGTGGTAGAGCTGTCTTGTGCAAACAAAATTATAGCTACCTATGATTCCGAAAAAAATAATAGCTACCTATAATTCCGACGAAATTATAGCTAACTATAATTCCGAAAAAATTGTAGCTACCTATAATTCCGACAAAATTATAGCTATATATAAGTCCGACAAAATTATAGCTACCTATAATTTTGATAAAATTATAGCTATACTTATATAATTCCGAAAAATTATAGCTACCTATAACTCCGACAAAATTATAGCTAACTTTAATTCCGAAAAAATTGTAGCTACCTATTATAGGTAGCTACAATTTTTTCGGAATTAAATTATAATAAATATAATAATAAATTATAATTATTATAATAATTCCAACAAAATTATAGCTACCTATAATTCCGACAAAATTATAGCTACCTATAATTCCGACAAAATTATAGCTAGGTACCTATAATTCCGACAAAATTATACCTATCTATAATTTTGATAAAATTATAGCTGTATATAATTCCGACAAAATTATAGCTACCTATAATTCTGTTTGGTTCCAGTTGATTCTCTTTGTTCTATCTAGAACACAAATCCATAGAAAATTATCGAATACGAGTAATACTACAACAAGAATTATCATTACTACCAAAAATGTATTTATTTATTACAGTTTTAAAAAAAATATAATTAAAATGTCTCCCTTGGAGGGAAAAACAATAGATCATGGATATGTCCATTGTTGTAGGTGTATTTTGGAAAAATTATGAAATAAAAGACGGACGAAATTTTATGAATAATTTATTAGCGTGAAGTAGGTTGATACTTTATTTACATTCACTTTTTCTATGAATAAAAACTCCCCGATCGCACGTAATATATTGCAGTATTCTCTAGAACGTTGCTTCATAGCTAACGAAATTTAGCTATGATTTTGTTTACTGGTATCGCGTTGCATTCCTTGTGGCAAAAAAAAAAAAATCAAACGCTTGCATACGAGTCTGCAACACATTGAAACATTTTCATGCCCCCCCCCCCTCCCCTCCCGACACATGAACTACATCGCCTCAGCTAATCAGGGAGCTCGATTTTCGACTCAGCTGATCTCGGAGCTCGATTTTCGCCTCAGCTGATCTGGGAGCTCGATTTTCGACTCAGCTGATCTGGGAGCTCGATTTTCGACTCAGCTGATCTGGGAGCTCGATTTTCGACTCAGCTGATCTGGGAGCTCGATTTTCGACTCAGCTGATCTGGGAGCTCGATTTTCGACTCAGCTGATCTGGGAGCTCGATTTTCGACTCAGCTGATCTGGGAGCTCGATTTTCGAGTCAGCTGATCTGGGAGCTCAATATTCGAGTCAGCTGATCTGGGAGCTCAATTTTCGACTCAGCTGATCTGGTAATATCAAACTGTAAAGTACCTACCTACCTAACAACTTCACTTCTGATGGTCATAATCATCATTGTGGCGACTTGGGACAAATATCGTTGCAACAAATATCGTTGCAACAAATATCGTTGCAACAAATATCGTTGCAACAAATATCGTTGCATCAAATTTCGTGACGATTTTTTTTTTATGTGCCATATGAAAGACATGAAAATGTCAAAAAAAAGTGTCGCTAAAAATTCCTAGACCCCCAGCCAAAAGACAATACTGATGTCAAAAAATATTTTTCATCATTGTCATGAACCATCATCATTCTCTGAATACTTATACCTTGGTAACTACTAAATTGTTGACACAGAAATGCTGAACAGTTCACCCATGTGGCAAGGAAGAAAACAAAAATTGTTTAGGTAAAAATCGTTCATGTTTGTGAAGGTCTGGTTTAGTAAATGTGAAACGCGAGTGGAACAAAATATCATAGATACATGTTTTGAACACAATCAGACAATGGAAAAACGAGTCTCCTCCCCCCTTCCTATAGTCGATGAATGAAATCCGAGGAAAAATGGGGACACCTTCTTGAACGTACGTGAGCTGAGTGTTGACTCTATCTCGAATTCACTATCTGCTTTTCCCGGCGTCGAGGGTCCTTCTCGGATGGATCGATATGCATCCAATCGGATTTGCGGACCCAACCAAATCATCCCATTACCTTCACCGTTGAACCATCGCAGGGAATCTACTAACCTAAAATTGGGGGGAAGAGGAAACTCGGAAAGAACGGAAATCACCTATGATGTGCCGAAAAGGGAGAATACGAGTACAAACACGTTGTGGGTCTGATGGAGGTCCATTTGTTAAGAGAACAGTGGTCATTCTTCATAGAAAACTGTTATTTACCACTGCTAGTTGCTTTTCGAACTCAATAACATTTGTTTCCATTTTTTCTTCGCTTTACTTGTTACCATGGACGAATGATTAAAAATGTTGGTATTCGGGCTCCATTAGAGGCCTATTTGTGCCCCGAAGCTTTTAGTTATTTTCATAAATTATAAGAGGTGAAAAATAGGGGTCAACTTTTTCAAAAGACTCTAAATCAAAAACTTTAGATATGAAAAAATTGTTTTTACATCAATTTCAAATAGTATTGAATTTTTACAATTGAGTGAGACAACTCAGAGCTCTGAAGAACCAACCGTTCATTCCCGAGAACTCCACTCACTTGAAGATTGGACAGATGATAAAGCGGGAAAAACTATGAATTCACAGACAGGAATAATGAGACCTCGATTTGCAAGATCTCGGCGGTCCAGAATCATAAGCTGGGGCTGCGAGGTCAGTAATCAGAAAGCACCTTTAGGGGATCCCAACAATCCCTGAAAACTTCATCAAGATTGGACTCTGGAAGTTATACTTGATAACGGATTTAAGTTTGCTCATTGGCGGAGGCTTCTATCAATATCTGGAGCAATGAATTCAATAGGGGCCATCTACATTTCGATCCGCACAATCATTGAAGATTTAATCGAAATTAGATATAACTTCGTTAAGTTTTCCCCTTGAGCAATAATATGCGATACACGAAATCACAGAACATAAATTAGATCTGACTCAAAGAGCTGAGTTGACAATCAACCACCACTCATCAGAAGCTCGATAGTATCTCATTCATTCTATCCACTCCAATAATCCTACATAATACTCACCAATGAACCTACATATTATAAGTGATCTATTGGGAACCTAATTACCTACGAACGGCGACCGCAGCTCCAGCCTAGGGTAATTGAGCCTGGCTTCAATCAATAGTAGTCTCAATGGATCTGATTTCCTCATTATGAAGGACTGATTAATGGAGAGGGTAGTCAATATTATCAGAAGGAATTATCAATAACTATCTAACGCTTCCAGCGGTAATCAGATAACATCTCCACAGTTCAATTCGTGACAAGGTTGGGGCATTTAATATTCAATTTCTATTAACTTGTCACCCAAAGATAGCTTTTTCACGTGGTCAGCAGTGTGACAAATAAAACTAACTCATGTCCTGTCTGAAGAATATCGGTAGTGTAACTGCAAAACCATGTAAGTCTCATTTTGTTTGAAAATGAGATTTTGAGCTTTTCTGGTATAGAGCAAGATAGTCATTGGTCTTGGAACTCTCATGAATCGAACATAAGTCAATTAGCAGGCGAATACAGACGAAACAAACTTTAAAATGGAATGCTCTCAGATCAACATGGTTTGATGGAGACTTACACGGATTTGAGCAGATTAACCCTTAAAAACCCTTAAAATACGAGGAAGCTATGTGCCACACCCACTTGGCCCCAGTTTTCCATGTAGTTTTGTCACTTAGGCAAAAAATACAAGTTTTTAACCCTTTTCACAAAAAGCGTGGCTCCTGCTGATCCAAATGCAATGAAATTTATAGAAACCCGTCCAGTCCTAATCCAAATTTCAGCGATTTTGTACAATTTGGAATTACCTAATTGAAAGGAATTCACATGAAAGCATGCACATACGCCACCCATTTATTCCCTGAGTTTTCCAGGTTCTCCAGGGTCGATATTCGTATTTTTCCAGGGTTATAAATATTAACTAAATTATAGATAAATGTGATCACAATTTCTCAAAATTCTGGTTTTAAAGGACATTTTGAAATTAAAAAGCACTATGTCTAACATTGTGATTTTTTGTTAAAATGTTTATTTTTCTCCTTGAAGTGCCTTCCTTAACGTTTATTTAGCAAAAATAACAAATAAAACTTTCAGTATTATAAGTACTAGAGCGTTTTAATTTTAGTCCCACCATATAATTATCAAAACCTTGTAAGTCCGCCTCAGTTCTTGCTCAGATTCTCGTGTCTTTGAATTTACGAAAAAAAATTGAATAAAAATAAAAAAGGATTAACATTTTTATGGAAACATTTAATGTTCCCATTATTAATCACATGGAAGTGATAAGAATATCATTCGGTTTTGAGAAAAACTGGAGTGATTATTTCATCTTGACGGATGCGCTGAAGTTTTAGGTGCCTCCTGAACATTTTCAGAAAAAAAGACATACCTACATGGTTTTGTAGGTACGCTATTGTTATGGTATGCATTCTCTTGGGGACGACAAAGTAATCTAAAGTAAGTCAGGGAAATAAGATCAGCTATGTGAACACAGATCAGAAAAGGTGAATTCTCTACTAAACATTTCAGAGCTAAAATTTGATACATAGCAACTTGAAGAAATTTGGATGTGATTTTAATGAGGCTATTGAGTTGTGTAAGCAATAGAACACCACAATAGCCACTAGGGCACTAGCCCTTTAAGAAAATTGCGAGGAAATAGTAGGATGACCGATCCAGTCGACACTACTAATTTCTTGAAAACGAGAAAAAAAGATGCCATAGAACGTCAAATACAAATATCTAAATAAATATGTTTCGTTCTGAACAGACACATTTCAATCGAATAGAACCGCAAGAGCAGCGGCATTGGAAATATCGAAAGAAATCAATAACAAAGAATTGAGGACCTCGATTTTTGCAGGTATAAAGAATTGGCGGAATCCAACTTTCCGCTGTTATATTTACAAGAAGGGAGCTCTCTATTTTCACGGAAATGCCGGGCTAAACTTCGGAAGACTGCGGATGCGATACTTTCAGTGAGGAATAAAAACAAATTTTCCAGTCGCCCGACTATGAAACTCGTCGACCCGCGCTAAAATGGACGACATTCATCGAGCCCTGAATTCCGTATACGACAACATATTATGGTAAAAACGAGCGCGGGAAAGAATTATTGAAAGCTTGCGGAAAGAGATAAGGTGTTAAAAGAGGGAAAGGAATCCATTTTATGAGGTGCCGCTTTTAAGCGAAGTATTATATTAATGGGGCATAACATTTCAACCACTCCTGCAAGTCAACTGAAATCAAGGGGAGGAAAAAAGTGAAAACTCAATTTGGATTTCCCCTTCACGCAAAAAAAGAAAAAGAACAACGTAATCCAATTCTGAATGACTGGCTTAAGCGTGGGGGTGCTTGCAAGAGGAAAGCCGATGCTCCAAAAGTGTAGGTTAAGGTATTAAAAGGGCGAAAGCATTTTCCGCGCCAGGAGAGTGAACTCCGATGACTGTTAACGGGTTACATGGCATACTAAATAGCGCGGCTTTCCGTCTTCCTGGCTATGGGTAGTTATAAGAAGCCCTTACGATGCATTTCAGAGCCGTGAAAAGGCTTAGTGACGGCTCTTTGTAAACTCGTTTGAGAGACCCTCCAACCGGTAAAAAAACCTCGTTAAATTACCTCAACCAGCTCCAGGGAACGGGGAGGAACTTGGAGGACTCTTTTAACCGTTTCAACACGTCTTGAGTTTAATCTGACATCTTGTACATTCCAGTCTGTAACTAGACGATCATTATAATCGTCGGTTGCATGCAAAAATCATATACTTAACCATAATTTTTGCCAGAACTACTGTTGATTGATTTTCTAAACTATAACCTTTTTGAATCAACCACAAAATTGTTTTGTGGGTACCTATATCGCTGTTGCTTCCTTACTATTGGAGAAAGGAAGCCTCGTATTTGTGTCGCAAGTTTACAAAATGGGGAGCTGGATAGATACAAAATGGAATAAAACCATGAAGCGTAACTCTGTACCATCCACAGAAATGTATGTTGGTACTACTTCCATTTATTCTTGAATTATTAGGTCATAAGTTTGTGCTAAGATGGCAAAATGATAAGTATTTCCAAAATCGGTATTTTGGCTTCCTCTAGTATGGTATAGTATATTCAAGACATTTCTACTTCGATGAGGCGCCTGAACCCCCTTAAGTGGTATAAAAAATGATTTGTTCATTAATTTTTAAATTGTAATTAAAATATAGTTAATCTGGTGACAGAATGGTGTGGAATTCCTAAGATGTTTTTGGTGACACTAGTGACACCATGGTCCAATTAGGGTTAAGCAACTGTAGAAAAAACAGTAATATGAGAGTATTTCCCGATTTTTGAGAGGTTGGTAAACTTTATAATTGTTGCCCTGAAACATTTTTAATCCTCGGTCGGTCGCAACTGATCTGAGAAGCACAGACGAAGTTCCGAGAAAGGTCTTTCCGCCCTTAGTGACCTTTGAGCCTTACCGTGCCCAGTAGCTTCCTGACTCGGCGCGAAGTTCCAAACCCCCCTACTCAGTGACTCCTCCGACGTTCGAGCGAGTGGCAAAAATGCCATCTGTCTCAGCCACGCCAACTACATGTGCAGGGAGTGCCAACTTGTAGCCCCCAAAACTTTTTCTGAGGGGTCTGAATCAAGCGAGGATGAGGTGATCTAAGTTGATATGAACCTAATTGAATTTACCATGTACAAAAAAAAAATTTTTAAACGTTTACATTATATTTTTGAAATTGTCTTGAATTTAACTGGGGGAAGGGCTTAAAATGACTTGTTTCGGATTTTGAATATTTCTTGTGATAAAAAAATTTTGTTCATCCAATTATTTGATATGAAGCCTTTATATAGATCCTTAAGAAGGTCAGTGCGGAGCAGGGAACCCCTGGCTGGAAGGGGACCGAAGTTATGGCAATTTAAATTGTGTGCCTGTCAGGCTCAGTGCGACCGAACTCGAGGTGCTAGAAGTTGCGACCGACCGAGGGTTAAAAAGTGACATTATCACATTCTGCCTTCTTAGGACAGAATTATTATTACCAAACATACTCGCAAATAGAAACATTTAGCTTTCTTCGAGTTGCATTCGGTTTTGTATCCTTAGCACCCATTTGTAGTTACGACAAGCATAACGGACGTTATATAACGTTCATTCTGTCTTAAGCTTCTGTTTAGCCCAAATGGGTGCCTGAAAGAGACCAGCTGATGGCAGACCTGGAGTTAGCTCCCCAGAGTTCAACACCAGAGGATGTTGTCAGCAGGATGCTGGAAGGTGAAAGGACTGCTGTGGCAGAGTACACAGAAAGCATCCTGACGAGGAAGATACTATAAGAACGGTAAAGGAAGAGGAGGGAGCATCTGGTCCGCCCCCTCACACAGAACTGCTCCAGGATGCCCCAGGACTCAGCGCGAAGTAATGTGTTAAACGGTTCCGGGCTGAGCTCCAACGTGGGAGAAAAGGAGGTGTTTTTTCATTGGGTTTGAATCCCACATAACCGGAAGATGCGGATCCTTCCAGTTATCTTACAAGATCCAACTCCACCTATGGATCTTAAAGATTTTCTCACCTGCCTGCCGAAAAAAAAGCTTTTGACTAGTGTATCAGGTTCGTCTTTTCAAGTCTCACTAAGGTTTTACCTTACTTGTTTTATATTCAATGTTACCTTCTGATTTCACATAGACTTCTATAAAATTAACTTTGTACTGAGTACATCATTTACATACTCGTAATAATAAGATCTTCTTTAACGATGAATTCCAATATATATTTAATGCACAATTTAGGTATTTACTTTAACGTAAACTAATACTAAAAACGTTAAAACGTAAACTAAAACAGGAGGCCTCTTAAAACTGGTACCCCATTTATGGTTTTTAGGCGGCATGCAGATCCTCCAAAATCGGAATTTATAATCGCATTTGGCGTTTCAGACCTTTCTGAATGGTTTTATTTCATAATCATTTCATTCATGTTCATTTGAGTCAAAAGTGTACAAAAATATGGTCGGAAAGAATTTTCATGAAATTTAAAGAATAACCCCTATTGCTGCTACACGAACAGTAGCGTAGGCATAGACCCTAAATTCCTATGAACTAAGACAGTCATTATTAGTCTAAAATTCGGATATTTTTCAAAGTTTAGGCTCTAAGACAAATGCAATCCGTAAAAGTTGTAGATTAGGAAACACTAGAAAAACTTCGAATCTCTTTTCCCGGGATAGAGTAATCTAGTAAGATTCGATTTTGGAGTGGGCTGTATAGAACTTTCCAAAGGAGTGGTTAAATATTAACCGAGCAGAGCGAGCGGACATACTGGTTATTTATTTATTTTTTTTAATTTATGGCGTGCCCCCTCCGTCACAAAAGACAATTTGTCTTTGAGGGGAGTTAAAAAAAAATATATAAAAAAAATAAAGCAACCAAATGTATAAAATAGGTATCTATTGTAAATTACGCCATCCAAAACTTGGAATGCTGCTTCTTACTTAACATATTATTTACCCTTATTGAAACGTCTGCCAAGTGGGTGTGGCACATAGCTTCCTCGTATCCATAACCCGATTATACATATAGATGATCCGATGCATAGTAGTTAATCTCAAAACACCAATCTTAAAGTACCTTTCACTACCCTCACAGGGGACCATCTACACGCTAATCTGGCCAATCCTAGAAAATGTCATCAAATTCGGATGAAAAATGTAAATGTTATGGCTGTTACAAGGATTTTACGTATGCGCATGCGCAGAGGATTCTGTAAATTTTAAGGCCTTGATTTTCATTGGGGACCATCTACAACCTAATCCGCGTAATCCCTAAAAATTTCAACGAAATCGGGTAGAAAATGTGGAAGTTATGGCTGTTACGAGGAATTCACGTTTGCGCATGCGCAGCGGCTACTATCAGTCCGAAGGTGGCGATTTTCACAGAGGACCATCTAAAGACTAATCTGTAACATCCCTGAAAATTTCATCAAAATCAGGTAGGAAATGTGGAAGTTATGGCCGTTACAAGGAAATTCCCGTTTGCGCATGCGCAGTAGCTACTATCAGTCGGAAGGTGATGATTTTCATAGGGGACCATCTAAATACTAATTTGTAACAGCCCTCAAAATTTCATTGAAATCGGATGAAAAATGTAGAAGTTATGGCCGTTACAAGGAATTCACGTTTGCGCATGCGCAGTCGCTTCTATCAGTCCGAGGATGATGATTTTCATAGGGGACCGTCTACACACCAACCCGCACAATCCCTGAAAATTTCATAGAAATCGGACAATAACTTCGTATAGTTATGCGCGTTACAAGGAATTCATGACAGACAGACAGACAGACAGACAGACACACAGACACGGAACCAAAATTGTTCACAAAGGTCTAAAACGCAAAACGCGAGTGGAAATTTTGATTTTGGAGAACTTTTTTTTTCGTCCTTGAAAAGTGAAAACAAAGCTTCCGCTACCTTGGTAGACTCGGAAGCAAAAACAAAACAAGTGGGTGTGGCACATAGCTTCCTCGTATCCATAACCCGATTATATAGATGATCAGATGCATAGTTGTTAATCTCAAAACACCAATCTCTAAGTACCTTCCACTACCCTCATAGGGGATCATCTACACGCTAATCTGGACAATCCTAGAAAATTTCATCAAATTCGGATGAAAAATTAAGTGAGTAGATGTATGTGATTGGATCAAAAAAAATACTTAGCCTCGGCTGGGATTCGAACCCGCGACCCCTGGGGGACAGTTGAAGTTACGGCTGTTACAAGGAATTCACGTTTGCGCATGCGCAGTCGCTTCTATCAGTCCGAAGGTGATGATTTTCATAGGGGACCATCTAAATATTATTCTGTAACATCCCTGAAAATTTCATTGAAATCGGATGGAAAATGTAGAAGTTATGGCCGTTACAAGGAATTCACGTTTGCGCATGCGCAGTCGCTTCTATCACTCCGGGGATGATGATTTTCATAGGGGACCGTCTACACACCAACCCGCACAATCCCTGAAAATTTCATCGAAATCGGACAATAACTTCGTATAGTTATGCGCGTTACAAGGAATTCATGACAGACACACAGACAGACAGACAGACAGACAGACAGACACGGAACCAAAATTGTTCAGAAAGGTCTAAAACGCAAAACGCGAGTGGAAATTTTGATTTTGGAGAACTTTTTTTTTTCGTCCTTGAAAAGTGAAAACAAAGCTTCCGCTACCTTGGTAGACTCGGAAGCAAAAATTGAGAAATTAAGACCTCCAACAGAGCTCCAGCTATTCTTAATTCAGAGGAAAGAAAAGAACAGTCACTGGTTGTAAATCATCGCCTGCTTCACATTCGTCAAGCTTCGATGACCGCAAAAAAAGATAAAAAAAGATAACCAAAAAACAAACAAGAAAAAGATAACCGCAGAAAATTCATTATTTGAATAAGTACCCTCCTACTGTGGTGCTCGTAAAAAAAGTTCTGAATTTCGATCGGTACGTGAAATTTTGGTAAATTTAGCGAAATATACGTACTACCTAATGTTCATCATTTAATATCTAATTTCTTAACATAATGGGGAATTTGCCTCACATTTTTCTTTTTTTTTCGAATGAGGGTTTATTTTTATGGAATAAAACCATAGTGAGCTGCTCGAAAACGCATCCAAAAAATTTAGAGAATTTAAGGAAGATGGAAATTTTAAATGTGGTGGCAATGTGTAGGAGGCAGCCATGTTCGAAACGTAACGGATATTCTACCAATCTGACTTCAAAGGAGGTTCTGTGGCGCTTACCACAGAAGCGGAACATACACGAACTTTTAGCTTACAAGTAGTGCGCACAAGAGTGCGCCGCGAACTGGCAAGAAGAACCCAGACACAAAAGTGACCAAAAGAAACAATATTACTCACTTTTTTACAATACGATTCTACCAACTAGTTTATCAAGCATTATTAGTCTTCATCTTCTCTTATTTAGTTTCAAGATTTGAATCACATTATTCGAGTAGCCATTTCACTGGATCGTTTTGTGTGGCGGTGCTAGAACTCTGTCTGTTGTCGGAGTTGTTTTCGCGTCATTTTTTTTTTCGTATGACGTCAACAATATTCCTCGATTTTCGCGGTGTTTTGTAACAGAGGCTTCACTTGTTTAGGCATTTTCTCCTACGGTAATTTTTTCCCCTTGGTTATTTCTAGTGTTAAACGTTATTCTAGGGCCCTATTATAGGATTTGACTTGAAATTCCAGAATCTAAAATTGAGGCAAATTCCCTATTGTCTCCTGTAATTTATTTTAGATTTCTTACCTCATAAGTGATTGTGTTCATCACATTGTCTTTATAATCCTCGCAACCCACTTAAACAGTTTTAATCACTAGAAAAATGTAAAAAAATGTTGTACCTTAGAGGCCGTGAGACTAAGGGATAGGTAATGTCAACCCTAAAACAGCATTAGGTGGCCAGACCAAATGGCGGCAATCAAACACAAAATCAATTCCGTCAAGAAAATATTTATCATCCCGACGAGGTTTATCTTGTGCCTTTACAGCAGTAAAAACGACTCCCGATCCATTTCATCCGAGCCCCGCCACCTTATGATTGCGCTAGCTTTCCTCAGACTCTGGCGTTACAGAAGGTATAGTGATAGCACCTTGGTTTTGTGGTAGTAAGCAAGGGGATGCCATCTGGCCGGGCCCTTCCATTTTATACCGGGACATGAACCCAATAGCCCGTACGCCTTTCCGCTCGGATACTATGTATTCGGAATTACTATAGCCTCACCTTACCTTTTCGCCGATCTAATTTTCTCTCCCTTTCCCATTGTTGTGAGGCCGACATCCTAGACATGGCGTTCACCTTGTTATATGCGTCCATTTTTCTTCCCACGTGGGCTCCAAGGTCAAAAGGACGCGCTAGGCAGATGGAGCGAAAAGATGGCAGGAAATTGTGAAAGAGGAGTTTATTGGTAGGAACATAAACACGGAAATTATAGACAGAGGAGTAAAATTCTCTTCGAACGTTCAGAGGAATACTTGTAGTTTGATATTTATCATCGAAATATATAATTGCTGATTATGTCGTATTATTCTTACTATTTCCATACTGTTTATACAAGAATCTAGATCCAAGGCAGGGCAGTAGCCAGGGGGAGACGAGCCCCCCCCCTCCCCGTTCCAATAAATAAAAGTGATAAAATCAAGTTAAAAAATATCTTACAATATTAATAATTAATTTGAATTTTTAAAACAAAATATGCGTCCTAAGTTTCACCTAACTTCATCTAATATGCTCATCCATCCTCCGTTTGCTAAGCTTATTAAAACCAGTGAGTACCTTATGGTATAAAACTCGGATTAAATATTGAAGGTAACATAAATAAATGCCACGCGCTATTGCGGCCATTAACCCTCCAATTGTGGCCATTAAACTATTTCATCATGCAGTTCGGATTCAAGGAGAGCTTATAATTTATTTTATAACATTTCTTCGGTATCAATATAGGGTAAAAGCACCAATTACTGACACTTTAAGAAAAATTTTGTGGTTTTTCAACAATTTCTCTCGTATTTATTAATCTTTCCTCACAATTGAAACTTTTCCCCTTAGGCCAACATCAGTTTCTTCAATTTCGCTCATTAGAATTATCAAAACGACAAATCAATTCATTAATTTGCTTAAAATTTGGATGCATCTTTTTTCTCCTATTACCGACATGCATTCACCAGTTACTGACAGTGTGAGGAACCAATTACTGACACCCTGTATCAGGTTCAAATTATTTTTATTTCCAACTTTAAAATAGAAAAAGTAATTTACTTAGTAGGTACCTATATTTTGAAATCACAAAGCACAAGTTTTCGTGTTTTCAACCTTCTTTCTCGAATTTTTCGACAAATTGAAGGCGAAATCAAGCTTTCGAAGATGTCTTGTCTTGCGAGTAAACCAACAAGTTTTCGTGTTTTCAACCTTCTTTCTCGAATTTTTCGACAAATTGAAGGCGAAATCAAGCTTTCGAAGATGTCTTGTCTCGCGAGTAAACCAACAAGTTTTCGTGTTTTCAACCTTCTTTCTCGAATTTTTCGACAAATTGGAGGCGAAATCAAGCTTTCGAAGATGCATAAATTCGAGACTGTTTTTTAATGATAGAGAATAAGAATAGGAGGAAAAATACGAGTAGGTTCCTACCAGGGAGAGGGGTGTCAGTGACTGGATATGCTCAATGTTAGTATCTGGAGTGTGTACATCCCAAATACTGACACTCCCATAACTAGTTACTAACACCCCTGTTAGGATATGGATCCCGTGCTTTTTTCAAAAGGCGGGTAGCAACATCGTATTCTACGTAAAAACCCAAGTTAATTAGGCTTTGGAACTAAAGATTTCGGAAAACCCCAATTACTAACACAAGTGTCAGTAATTGGGTAAAGGCACGTTTCTGGGTACCCAAATCCTAACACTGAGGAAAAAATGTTATTTTATCAGTTATTTGCACTGTAATTGTGTATTCTTATTAGCTAACATCAATACTGGAGCGGTAAAAAGTAAATTGAATGTAGAAACAAAGATGAAACGGTTATAATAGATGAAATTGCGACTCACCTCCTTAGCAAAACCGCTAACGATCGGACAGCAGGTGTTAGACTGATGATAAAACTTCATTCCCGAACCCCTTATCGTCAATGTCTACTAGATTTTGGCGAGAATCAGTAGAAAATAACTGTGACATTGATTTGGCGCCAAATTTGAATCCCTAGGTGACCAGGAACGCTTATTTTTCAAGGAAGAATGAGCTTGTGTTAGTAATTGGGGTGGTGTTAGCAATTGGTTCCTTCACCCTATCATGTTGAATATTTTGATACTTTGAACATTTAATACTTGAGACATTATTGTAAGTTATATAGTCCTTTTTATTTATTGTATATTTTTGTACATTACATTTGATACGTTGGACATTTTAATGTATACTACGACTGCATCCTAGCTTGCACGGTTATTTCTTTAGAGAGATTAGGCAGAGTATTTAAAGGCACTCAAATCGACTGAATTTTTGAAGGTATTGAAAATAGGAGATAGAAAGTTTCTAAAAGGAACCTTCCATACGTTTTTGCAATCTTTCCATGTTTGAAAGCCAGAAAAATCAGCTCATCAGAAATAATACTCGTACTTACCCTTATTTCTGCCGGCTATGTTAAGGGGGTCTCAGCCGGTCGCCGTTCATTCCTAGTTCCGGGTTAGTATCTAGCCAACTCGAAGGCGCAAAAACATAAAAAGTTGTACTTAAATTGGAAATTTTAAAGGATTTTAGAAATTCATTAGTGCACGGACCTAGGGAATTGAAAAACTGAAATATTTCCGCTGGAATCATCAAAATCGAACAATAATTGCCAAAGAAATAAGGGAAAAACATGGAAAACCCCGTTTATTCAAAAGTTTTCTCATTTTTCTTTGGCAATTATTGTTCAATTTTGATGACACCAGCGGCAATATTTCATTTTGTTTTTCAATTCCCTAGAACCGGGCACTAATGAATTTCTAAAATCCTTTAAAATTTCCAATTTAAGTACAACATAATATTATAATACGGTCGCCGTTCGTTCCTCGTTCCGGGTTAGTATTTAGCCAAATCAAAAAACATAATAATATTGTTTTTTGACTTGGCTAAATACTAACCCGGAACGAGGAACGAACGGCGACCGACTGAGACCCTCTTGAATGGTGACTTTTACTTACGATTACTCGTATGAACCCATTTTTTTTGTTTCGATAGTCAAATATCGTATAGTTATTGGTAGTCTTATGTCACTGCCATTATGTTCCAGCGTCATATTAAGTAACGAAGATGCATACATGCATACCCGATACATGCATAGAAAATTTCCAAAAAATGCATGTATAGTAGAGGTCACTAACCTACTCCCCTACTACTAACTGGAGATTTTTATGAATTCCATAACAATTCCCTTTTTCTACTGTCATAAACTTACGTACTATTTATATGGGGATTTTTTTGGGAGAAGATGGTGTTCACACCATTATTTAACCCGTTTTCGGCCATTGGTAGAAAAAACATAAAAATTTGATTTTTTTCTGAAAAAAACTCTTCAATTGGATGTTTAGAATATATTAGAGACAGCAAAATAATTGTCATGTACTTCAATTAGAAAATAGCAATTGTTGCGTTTACGCAACAATGGCAGGAAGTGGGATCACGCGTGAAATTGTATGAAACAGTCTAGGTGAAGGTGAATATCACATTTTTCACACTTATAAATGTTTGGATTGTTGCAGTTTCGACATCTTTTCCTTACAGTTGGGTTGCTTCGAATTATGAGGTGGCCTTTGTCGTCAGATTTTTAAAATGATCGATAAATTTGCTGGCACCGCGGCCCCTCTGCTGAAATTCTTCCTCTGACTCTGAATCTACACCTCCTGAGGCTTCTTCCGTGAATTTTATAAGTTAAATGGTGACTGCTGAGCGAAATTCGATCTGCGAGATTTTCTTGTCGTTCACAATTCGGTGGGTTTTCCAAGCGTTTACCACACAGCTGTCAACGGCATTTATGAACAAGGGCCACCATTTTTTTCCTTTGATTCGAATTCTATAGTTAGCGATGCCATTGTCATGTAAGTCCACGAAATGCTGAAGTAGGCGAACTCACAGCGTATGGCAAAAACTGGATTAAATACCCATCTGAGGAGCACACACACCATAATTCGAAGCCAAACCTTACAGGCTTGCCTCGGATCAATTTTTTGGCAGTATGACGTCCGAAATAAGGGACCATTTCTTCGTGGACTGATAGATGAGCAGCGAATATCCCAAATTGCAAAAATTTGCCGTTCAGGTGAAAGAAAAGGGGGCATCAACTTCATTCGCTTCTTCGTCAGGAATGTCATTTAGAAATATTCCCTGGATTTCCGCCAGTGTCCACGCGGAGATTTTTTTCTTTGAATTACTCATCACTCTGGCCCCGAAGAAAACAAAGCAAGAACTGAAAAAAAACTTGCGGAAACCGACCTAAAAATATCCCCTCTCCCTGAAGATTTGGCGCAAATGCCTAGCGAAATGGTTTCTGTCCGAACTTGCATCAAAACATTAGCACTCCTGCCTTCCACCTCGGGCTGCAGCCCAAGAGGCCTGACCTCACTTTCCGCCAACGTTGCGCTCATGCAACGTTAGCGCGTTTTTGAATCTTCCCATCTTCTGAAGTAAATTATGACAATTATTGAGGTGTCCTCATAATCTGGAGATCTCGAACGACTAAGGTATGGGGGCATTATGGATCCTGATGAGCAGCAAGTGGACTATAACAGGAACTGAAATAGCTGAATTTGGAGCGATAGAAATTGACTAACTTCAGAATTTTCCTAGTTGGGCAGAAGTCTCAACGGGCTTTCATAGGATACTTTCGAAGTTAGTTCTGCTTCTAGATATTGGATTGCAATTGAAAAAAAGGTAATTTATTCATGAACTAAGATATGAGAAATTCTCAAAGATAACGTTGCGCATACGCAACATTGGCCAAATATGGGTTAAGATGGTCTACTCAAGTTGAAGTAATTGTCATAAACATCTAAAATGAGGTAAACGAATATTTTATAATAGATATATATGTAACCATAAATAGTAAAAAAATGCCCCCCTCTCCTCAAAACCAAATCCTGGCTAAGTAAGTAACCATCAATAGGAATAAAATATTCATTACGAATATTAATTTTTTTAAATTATTTTTGACCATGATTTTGAGTATTTTATTTTGGAAAATTCCCCCCTCTCCTCAAAACCAAATCCTGGCTAAGGGCCTGATTCATGATCATCTTGTAGAGCTCGCTTTATCTTACTGTTAGAGTGGGTTGAAGACATCAGTCCTCCATTTGGAATTCCTTTGGATCACAACAAAGGGGTCCTGTTTGCCTTGTCTGACAGAGTTCATTGGTTGGGGCATCCTAATATGAGCTAGATCTACAACCTTACTGATACCTAATCTTGTGGTTTTTCATCCATATTAAAAGTCACAGCTTGTGGCTCCTTGCTGTGACTGCACCAGTTGGATTTGTTCTATTTGATGCTGAAATCAAGGCTCCACGTTCAGGGGTTTCCTCTTAGAAAGTACGTCTCGCGTTGTGCCTCATAATTTTCCTATATGGACCAGTCAGAAGCCTCGGTTCTGTCCAAATGGGTGTATTTGAGCACTCAAATAACTGAATCTTAAATCACCAATGCTAAAATTGTCTCTAGAAAGTGTGCTGAATGGATGTATTCCTGTTCGAGTGGTTATATACCTATTAGGTCACGGTACCTTCCTAGTACTGGATGATGTTGGTCCAGTCCACAGCGTCCTTAATAGGAACGCGTGATTGAGTTCCTCGTCCCATGTCATCTGTCCTATGACTCATTTGTTGTTCCTTCTGGTTGCTCTGGCCATGGAATTGAGCGATTTGTTATGTTATGTTGTTGAAATCATGGCTATCTTCTCAGGAATCAAATTTAATACATCTAAGACCAGAATTACCAAATGTGATTCACCTGGCGCTTCTTCCTCGTCAGAATGGCCTAATTAGAGCTTTCATTCACATGAATACCTAAATCCTAAATCCCTTTACTTGGGCTCGATTTTGATCCAAGGATTAGACGGATAACTTCATTAGACGGAAGGAAGGATCATTTTGGCTCCTTTATGTACAAATCTGACGATAGTGTAATTTGTTTTATGTAAATTCGTTCATTTATAATACAATTTTTGTGGGACTGATGTTCGTTCTATCAACAATCTAATCCTAATATTTTAAAGATCCCTAATATTTATTCGGAGCCAGCTACTATGTGTATTGTCCCGCGGGTGTGCTAGAGGGTGACAGGGTCGTTTGTTCAACGCCGGAAGACCAACATTATAAAGAAGGCTTTTCCTCACTTTGGAACGATGCAAAAGCCTGGAAAAGTCATTACTTTCCTTCCTCCATAAAATGTCATTGAGAGTGAATATCTGGGGAAACTCATAAATATGTATTAGTAGGGAAGATCGTATATACAGAGTCATATATTACGACGTTGATATCCAAAGGTTTAAAACCGCTGACCGTACCTAATAGAAATTAGGGGCCGTGGGAGAAGTAGCAGACATCCAAAACAATATATCACAGCGATGAAAGAGGAAACTCGTTCTGAAGGAAAACTAAAAAATTCCTACCTGAATATGAGACGGAAACCCAAGAAAGGGTTTATAAACATGATGGGACGTAGATTGATGGAGTTTTCGGGCGAGGAAACCTCATTCAATAAAAATGTTAACCAACCCGTACGGCTGAAATCTAATATTTATCAACCACATCTCTTTGTTCTTGTTATGAGGTAGGTACTTACTGTTTCATGTTACTATCACCCAGTCTTTTAGGTTTATTATTTTTAAAAATGAAACACTGGAATCGAGCAAGAAAAAACTGTTTTTAACCCCCATTCAAAATTTGATGTTTTACGTTTCATGGTACTTAGAATCCGAAAATCGAATAAAAATTTGGCCGTCCGTCCGCCGTACGCGGCACTTTTCTTAGTAACCATGGATCGATTTAGTTGAAATTCGGAATAAGGCTCCATTCGGGGTCTACTTGTGCCGCGAAGCTTTTGGTTGATGTCAGTCACTTCTAAGGGTAGAAAATTAACTTTAATTATTCTAACTAACTATAGCTTGTTATAGGAGTTTCAATGTCTGTTGTATGGTTTGAGAAAGAGCCAGTATAACGCAAGTGAAAACAAGATGTACCATTTCCAGATAAGCGTTTCTATAACGGTTCAAGCAGAGTTACGGGAAGAAAACCTTCACGTGTTATGCAAAATGACGGTTGAACTGCGATTCAGCAGACCAAAAATAACTGGGTTATATAGAACGTTTAAAAAAAACATGATTCGAATCATAGGTCTTGGTGATCTCATTCGATTTAAAAATTCAATTCTATTTTAAGTGACGAAAAACCCTCTATATCGAGAGTTTTCGAGCTAGCGTTAAATTTTTTCGTTAAATAAGATACTTTTTCCCTCTGTTAACTGTAACTTTCAAGAAGTCGATAACAGGGCTCAGGAATAAAATTATTTCAAACCCAAAACCCTATGCACTTCTAGGACCGCCAGTGTGCCTGGAGAAAGGCCAGTGTGAGCTAGAAAGATATGATGAAAACTCAAAATTAGTACATATCCACAAACGAACTGAAATTTTACTGAAGATCTGCATAGTAGCCTGGTCAAGGTTGAAAACTTAGCTCTCGTTATTCACACCCTACTATATTACTTATAAGAGAGGTAAAAAAAAATAATCATATATTCCCACAACGGAAAACGGTTGAAGAAGTTGAAAGGTACCCACTTACCGGGAAAGACACGCTGAAGCGCTTCAGGGGAATTTTTACACGATATTGATCTTCCGTTACTCTCAAAACCCTCTGCCGAACACGACCAGCCATCCTTGCTATCCACTTTCCCGCGGACTAGGGCACACGTAAAAAAAAGAAAACGGAAATTTTCAGCCTGTTCCACACTGATAAGAAGCGTTAAGTAGTACAGTAAACAAAACTGCGACGCGCAGCCCCCACCAGACCCCATTCTATAGCCCCCCTTTCAACGGCTTATTCCTTTCCCATGGCTTGACCTTATTGCGAGAGAGTTTCCTCCTCGAGAGAGCTACTACAGCTTTTATCCGTGGCAAAAAAAAATACTAGAAGTATACCCGTAAGATCTTGGAGCTGTTGCACCATCCACTAAAGTCCTTATTATCTATTATCTCTCATTAGTTGTATTCTAGGCAGAACGTTAGCATAATGTTTTTTTGTAATGTTGCTTTCGAGTCCACCGAAGAAGAAGAACCATTGTTCTAACTTGAAAAAATCCTCCAAAATCAAAATTTCCTCTTGCGTTCTACGTTTCAGGCCTTCCTGAACAGTTTTGGTTCCGTGTCTGTCTGTGTGTTGATGGGTCTGTGTTTCCGTCATGAAATCCTTGTAATGGGCAAAACTATACGAAGTTATAGTTCGATTTCGATGAAATTTCAGGGATTATGCGGATTGGGGTGTAGAGGGTCCCCTATGGAAATCATTGCTCCCACACGTCAATTTTTTCTAACAGCCGTAACATTTACTTTTCCCATATGATTTCACTGACATTTTCAGGATTGTACGGTTTGGGGTGTAGATGTTTCGCTGTGAAAATCATGGCACCCAAATTTACAGTAGCCTCTGCACATGCGCAAACGTAACATCCTTGTAACAGCCATAAAACCTACATTTTTCACGGAATTTGATGAAAGTTTTTAGGGTGGTTCAGATTGGCCTGTAGATGGTCCCCTACGAAAGTCATCGCTTGGAACTGATAGTAGTCAGTGCGTATGCGCAAATGTGAATTCCTTGTAAAAGCCATAATATTCAGAGATTGCGCGGGTTGATGAGTAGATGGTCCCCTATGAGGGGTAGAGCAAGGTATTTAGTGATTGATATTTAGCTACTATGCATCGGAATATCTATACAACCGGGTAGTGGATATGAGGAAGCTATGCGCTACACCCACGGATTTTTTTTCTTCAAAATGTGCACCAATTAACAAAATTAATACAAACAAAAATACTATGTTACTAGGAAACGATTTTCTGGTGAAGAATTTATCTTGTTCTTGAAATCTGACGTCTTTGGTCATCCACGTAGGAAGAGTCGTTAGTACGTAAAGTGATGCACTCTGATGCAACAGCGTATAGCTGAGGCTCTTCAAAGGCGAAATACACCAGACGACGAGTCATCGCCGTAAATGCGAGAAGGGCGCATTTGCATGGATTGATGGCAGTAACCTCTTTATCAACCTCAACTGAGGGAGGACGTGAGCTCTTCTCATCTCCCCCTTCTTCCTCTCCCCTTCTTCCTCTTCACTTCACCCCAGCGTCGTCCTGCTATTACATTCCGCATCCGTGTGCATATTGGGTCGCGACGTCGAACGCCCCCGGGGTCCCCTTTTACCGAGAAAGATGATCATATTTCCGGAATTTTCTCAATTTGACTAGACCACAAACCCGGGTATCATATTTCCCCTATTCCACAGTCAAAATGTGGTAATGCTTTTGTTGCTGGACGCCGTTGCCAAAGACGTTTCCGCTCCAATTTCCATATCTCCGTGTTTTTCGCTTTTGAAAATAGGCAATAATTTTTCGTTTTTTTTCTCTCTCCCGATATGTTTTATCTTAACTTTGAACAACAGAAATTGTTTGCGGCAATCCTGACAAATTCTGTATGCGCCAATATTTTGTTATGACGCGGTGATTATATAAGATTCTGATTTAGTGGGAGGAAAGTCACCGGACGGTATTAGTAAATCATTACTCGACCTCGAACGAAACCTATGCTTGAATGTAATAAGATTCTGATTTAGTGGGTGGAAAGTAGCGAAATTGTGTGAAAAGCGTGAGCTAAAACACATTCTGTGTTTCAATAATTTGAAACACGCGGAGCGCTGAGTTTTAACTTCTTAGTTTTTTTCGCGTTTTCGACCTTACGCCATTAAAACTGTCTTGAGGGATGTGTTTTATAATTTGACTGTGATATCATTATTTGTTTCACTATGTTCACAATGTTCATCTAATTCGTATACATTTATCAATATACAGGTACTTTCCTGCCAACAAGATCATCAGATCATCTCTACAGTTTTGGATTTTATTGAAAGCAATGGAAATTACTTTAAATGTAAACGTAGGTATCCATAAAAAATAGTTTGAGTGACTGTATAAAGTTTATAACTGAAAACCACTCAGTTTCCCTTGAGCATCGAAGGAACTGAAGTTGTGACTGAATACAATCTTTCCTGAAACACTGAGCTTTGAGGGAAAACTTTTCTATCTCCCTCGGGGAAGAACCTCTAATCTCCCGTCCACAGGCTCCGCGGATTCTAGGAACTATAAGGCAAGAAGTACGGGGAAGAGATTTAAATAAGACGAAAAGGAAATATTGCGGAGATACGTTATTTATGTGACTCTACAAGCTACTTTACGAAGAAGGTAATGTACGAGTAGGTATGTAAGAGTCCGATGTCGCAGAGACTGCTCAGGAAACGAACTATCTCAGGGGAGATTATGACCCCATCTTCATTTTCTTTGATATTCAGGGATGTTTTTTGTGGAAAAAAACAGTTCTGCCAAGTTGGGTGAGCAGTACAGTTTCCTCACACAGAATTACTTCAACGTCGTTATTTTCAGCAGTAATTATTATCAGCAGTACCTCTGATAATATTTGAGACGGAATTTTCACTATCGTGTTGATGGTCTTCTACGACAACAAACATCAACAAGTTGTGGAGTTGTTCACTAAGTATTATTAGGCCCAGCCCCAAACCTCACGGGCCAAAGTTGTTCAAAACAGATCGAGAGAAACGGTTAAGTAAAATCATTAATCCGTACACACTGCCTTTCGTCCTATGTTGATGAAATTAAAAAACGACCATTTCAAGACTAACCAGTATCAATCCTGAATTTAGGGTGTAACACCTATGTTCCTGCCATAGCCTAGGGATTGATGTTACAAGTAATTTGTAACTTTTTTGTACTTATCTTGACTTTTTACACTTTTAAGATTTTTTCGTGTTTTCTACCTTGTACCATTAAAATGTTGAGAACTGCTTCAATTACGCTAAGGCGATTTGCGGGGTTCGATGAGAGGGGAAGGCGGGCGGCGCAGGATCCAGCGAGGCCAACCGAAACCCTCAGATCGTCTTAGCCAGAGCGCCGATTCCGTTGAAAAAATTCATGTTTTTCCACATTCAAACACAAATTTCTGTACGAAATCCTACTTTAAAGATGAAAATGACTAAACCATTGGAAAGCTAACATTTTGGCGCATCTTTCAGGTCTACTGGTAAAAATTCACGTGCCAGATACAGAACCTATGAGCGGTTGAAGAAAGTTGAGATTGTCAAGATTTGACAATTTTTCCTCTTCAATTACATTTTTCACCCGTTTCGCTTATTTATTTAAAAAACTTTGGTTATCCATCAGAGAGATAGAAAATGTAACGCTCTTTTCAATGGTATCGTCAAATTTGAGTTTATCAAGTAAATTGAAGAAATTATTAACATTTTAATGATACAAGTTCGAAAACACGAAAAAAATGTTGAAGGTAAAAAAAGTCGGATTTTTGGGAGGTCAAAAAGAAGTCAAGAGATAAAAAAGGTCACAAATTACTTGTAGAATCAATCCCTAGGCTATGGCAGGAACATAGGTATTACACCCTGTCTAGTTAAGTCCGGATAAGATTGATTTAAGACAGATACGGAACTTTAGTGGCACAAACAAATCTGGAACCCAAGGCGCGAATAATAAGTTTTGATTTTGGAGGACCCCGATTTATTTATTTGAATAATCAATTACTTCTAAAATAAATGTGTAAAATCTGCACTCAATTCGCCAAACGGAAGCTTTCTCACTAATAGAGCCCTCCTTCCTAATTAATTTCCACTCTCAATTAGCTACTGACCATTCCACAACCACCTAGAAGCTACCGACCACCAATTGTATGTCAATTTCAATGGTGGTATTTTGCATACCCTGTTGAAAGAACTCACTTCAGAGGTCCTTGGAGTGAAAATCGAAAAACTTGTCTCGGAGAACCGACTGTAAAAAAGTTTGTTATTGTGGAACTGTGAAAAGAGGGACGAGGTCTTTTCAGCTTCTGACCGTTACTGTTCTCCTTTTTGTCCATTTTATTTATCGACACGGAGAAAAACTTCTTGAGTTTGTTAGCGAAACAACCGTTGCTGAATAGAAATGATACGTCTTCTTTATTCATGGATTTTCTTAGCCCATCTCTTCCGCAGCAATTATTGTTATTTACAGAATTTAGATCTTATAAGTTTGGAATCGAAACCATAGGGTTTTCACTACCGAAAATAAGGAAGTTTAGAAAGCAGCTGTTCTTTGGTCAATTTCTTTTTCTGAACATAATATGTTCATATAATAATATTATATATATATTATTATATATTATTATTATCATATATTATATTATATATATATATTATATTATATTATATATATATTATTATATTATTATTATATATTATTATCATATAATAATATTATATATATATTATTATATATTATATAATATGTTATTGTATATTATACAATAATGGTCAAATTGGACGGCATCTTCATGGATGATGAGGGGGTGGGACTTAATGGATCTTGAGATCCATTAAGAACTCCATCACCGACGGACTAGAGCACACATGTGATTTCACTCAACTGCCGATTTCTTACGACTATATCGCCCAATTTTGACTAAATTGGAAGGCAGTTTGAGGCACGATAGGATTACTAGAAAAGCACACAGTACAAACGAAAAACAAAAACGCTGCGAATTATTACACAAAGGTTTATTATTTTTCTGTAACATTCCTCTACAAAACGCTGCAAATTATTACACAATGGTTTATTATTTTTCTATATAGATCACTCATCTACAAAATCACCAACCATCCAATATAAAGAAAAAAAAAAAAAAAAAAAAAATCAAAAAAAAAATTAAAATCACCAACCATCGATTGCATTTTGGTCAGCTCTAATTTGAACGGAGATTAGGCCTCTTCCGCGATTCACACTCGTGTTTTGATTTATTTATATATATATATTTCAATATAAACCCTTAAATTTTCGTAGGGAGCGAACGGTTTGTCCTACAGAGCTCCGCGTGGTCTCAAAAAATTCTAAAAATTCTATAGAATCTTAAATTGAAGGAAAAACAATACCTTTATATCAAAATTTTTTGAGTTAGGGCGTTTTCAAAATTTCAAAATTGATTTTGGAACCCTTAGAAGTGACCTACATCAACCAAAAGCTTCGGGGCACAACTAGACCCCAAATGGAGCCTACATACCAAATTTCATCAAAATCGGTCAATGCTAAGTGGCAAAAGTGCCGCGTACGGCGGACGGCGGACGGCGGACGGCGTACGGCGGACGGCGGACGGACGGCCAAATTTTTATTCGATTTTTGGATTCTACGTACCTTGAAACGTAAACCATCAAATTTTGAGGGGGTGTTAAAATTTTTTTTTTCTTGGTCGATTCCAAAGGTTCATTATTGAAAATAATAAACCAAAATTGTAACTTTGCCATTGTCACTACCAACCTACTACATACCTACTTCACAATTCGTTGGGAAATTTGAATACTGGTTGCTAAGGAAGCGAAACTGTGTACAACTCGAAGAAAGGAACAGCGATCGCATATTGGTCAGTTAAATTTCAACGGAGATAGGCCTCTTTTGCGATTCACTCTCGTGTTTCTGATTTATTGTGAGGGACGAACGGTTTTCCCAACGGAGCTCCGGGAGGTCTCAATCGATTCAACAAATTAATACTATTTCAAATCGGAGAAAAAACAATACCTTTATTTCTAATTTTTTCGAGCTAGGGCACTTTTGAAAATAACAACCTCTATTTCTCATCCCTTAGAAGTGATTGACGTCAATCGAAAGATTCGTGGCACAACTAGACCTCCAATGGAGCCCATATACCAATTGTCATCAAAAACGGTCCATGGTAACTACTAAAAGTGCCGTACGGCGTAAAGAAGGATTTAAAAAATTTTATTTTCGGATTCTACATACTTTGACCACCAAATTTTGAGGGTTAGGGGGTTACATTTTTTCTTGCTCGATTCCAATGGTTAATTATTGATGATAAACCAAAAGCATCAGCAACAATAATCACAATGCAACTTGTTATGTCGGCGTGTGAAGGCGATTGTCTTCACGTCGGCTTGTGGAATTCTATTGGTCCCTACTCAACGAAGGTGAAGGACGGGACAGCACTTTCTGCCCGGCGCGGGTTACTGCCTATTGCATGCAGGAGTGCTTAAAGACTCCAGCTCAGCTACGTACCTCGGCGCGATTGCTCGCCGACCGGAGGGAGTTGGGGGCAGACAACTTCTAGGTGAAATGGGAGCAGAGGCCGGCGCAATGAGCTTATTGCCTACCGAGACCTCTGAGGAACTGTGGGCTTCGAAGAGAAGGCAAGGTAGAGCGAGAAATAATCAAGTCGAGTTTTTGAAGACAAATGCATGACGGGGAAGCCCTGAGTCCTCCTTTTATATTGGTTAAACTAGGTAAGGGGAGAGTGGGGGAAGGTGACGTCAAGTGACGTGTTTGTTCCCCGTAGGTACCTCACCTTACCTACCTGGCATGATGAGTCACTCAGGGTTTCCCTTGTGTCCTTTATTGGAGAACTAACATAGCTAAGAGTATGAGCCATTACACAATTTCTCAATTGTGTTGACGTTTTTCAATTTGGAAAATCATCAACTGGTAAAACGATCAAGGTGATTTTTACGTGTTCCCTAGGGTTTAAGGGCTCTTGGCAATATTCTATCGCAAGAGTTAACTGTACTATCACGTAGGTGAGCTCTAGACGAGTCCATTGATGCCAAAAACTCAATTTTTCAAAAAAAGTGGAATTGATTAATTTTCCAGATAACTGACGATATTTAAACTTATTGGATCAGATTAAAATCCAAGGACACCGCCGTGACCAGAAAAATAATGGTAGCTTGAAAACTTTCTGTTAAATTGCGTGAGCTCACTTGGAAACGCAGCCACTGAAAATGTCCAACTTTTGTATTTTGGGGTATTGGAACTTTTCCATGCCGAGCGTCGATATGGGAGGACATCAGTGGGGCAGCCCTAATATTTATACTAAAAATTCTATGTTTCCATATTATCATGTGTGAGGGAGTTATACTTTCCACCTAACTTGGCAGAAGTTCTTTAATGAACATTGTTGTGTTAGTATTTAGTAAATTCATGTCCACATTCCCACTAAATTCATCAACCCAAGAATTTCTCACACAAATTTGATTCAGAATGGTTCAAAATCAATGTGCACGTTTTTTTGTTGAGTGCCCACACTTTTGACCCACATTGGAAACAAATCGACATCCTGCACAACTTAGATGCAACCTATAAACAGTTATTCTATAAGTTATTCAAGGAATATTGAATGGGATCATAAAACTACACAACGTTGTACCTACGTAAATTAGAGCTCTCTAAAACCTAAAGGTAAATTTAATCCATTCAGAGTCTACATCGTCTATTCATGATAAGTTTGTTCGATGCAAAATGATAATCCCACTTCCATAACACCGTATTTGACTTCCATTACGTTAATTGGTTCTTCCACCATTGGTTCCACTCGATGGGGAGAAAGTAATTATTGATATTACATTCATCCATCTGTGAAAAGCCTACTCCTTTCATTTCACTTCACACAGTAAAAGAAAACAACCGCTCCTGTTTCTCTGCTATTCATAAACAACACTAGTAATTACAATAATAGTTCTGTCATGAGTATGATAAGGAATGTGTCCACTGAACATGCATAACTATTAGGACATCACAAGGAGTTCAGTCTCAAAATAATTCAGATTTCTTTGATAGATAACAATTATGTCATGTATCAATAACAAACTTCATCATACTATGTTAGGTACGAGGAAAATATTATATCTATGATAAAATCGTTCTTTAAAATAATTTATTAGCTATTTAACGTACCTATTCAATATAATATATTGAATAGGTACGTTAAAGTCCATATTATGGACTTCAAGTTCAAAATACTATTGAACACTAATCATATACAGGGTGTCCCCGAAAACGATCCCCCCTCACCACTGCTAAAATCGCTCAGATAGTGGTAATTTTTGCTTCCGAGTCTACCAAGGTAGCGGAAGCTTTGTTTTCACTTTTCAAGGACGAAAAAAAACGTCTGCCAAGTTGGGTGGGCAGTATAGCTTCCTCACTCATTGTAACATGGACGTATAGAATCAGTTGGCGAAAAAATTATGATTCAAAGAGTTATTGAATACCAAAATATTGGCGATAATATGCGGGATAGGGTTGCAGGTATTAATGTTTATCATGGAGTGTAAATTCGCATTGTAAAATCCTAGTTCGGCGCATTCAAAAAACGCGAAGTACCAATTTTCATCTCAAAACTAACCTGTGGACCACTAACTCGATGACAGAAAGAAAGATGCAAAAGAGACTGTGATGAGGGGTCAATTTGGTTTCAACATTAATTGACCTGCAGACCACAACATTTGATCACACAATAAAAGAAGCAATTTACACGGGAACCTGGAAGTAAGTGTGGGCACGAGTAGAATGATATTTGTATTTTCAACGTAGAATTTTATTTAGCGGTCCACCGTCTAGGACCTAACCCACACAATCCCTGAAAATTTCATCGAAATTGTTTGAATAGTTGCGGAGTTTTGGTTGTAACAATAAATTTAAAGTTCGCGCATGCGCAGCGGCTATTGCGTGACCAATTTGAATGAAACTTATAGGGTGTCTCTTAGAAGTTAGTCCCTAACTAACCTCCAAATTTGAGCAAAATCGGTTCATTAGAAACCGAGAAACCGAGGTTCTAGGAAATTCACGTTTGCGCATGCGCACTCGCTCCTATTGGTCCGAAGGTGCTGAAATTGATAGGGGACCGTCTAGGACCTAACCCGCACAATCCCTGAAAATTTCATCAAAATTGGACCACAGGTTAGTATAGTTTTGCCCGGGACAAGGATTGACCACAGACAGACCGACAGACCGACAGACAGACAGACACGGAACCAAAATTGTTCGGGAAGCTCTAAAACGCAAAAAGCAAGTGGAAATTTTGATTTTGGAGGACATTTTTTTTTTTTTTTCACTTCTTTCACGAATACAAAGCTTCCCTACCTTCGGTAGTGAGGAAGCAAAATGACTAGGTGTAAATAGGAGTCACTAGAATACAACTGGTAGGTTATAAACTGGAACCTTGGATAATTGTAATGACAATCAGGAGTCGTTTTGCGTTTTAGACCTTTCTGAACAATTGTGGTTCCGTGTCTGTGTGTCTGTCTGCCTGTCTGTCTGTCATGAATTCCTTGTAACGCGCATAACTATACGAAGTTATTGTCCGTTTTCTATGAAATTTTCGGGGATGTTACTGAGTAGTGTTTAGATGGTCCCCTATTAAAATCACAGAGAATGATTTTTCATAGAGGGACTCATTCATAGAGGGATGGTCCCCTGTGAGAATCTCAAATCCTATTCAGTGCATCACTAGGCCTCAATAGCTCAGAGGTTGCGCATAGAATTATCCCCCAGGGGTCCTGGGTTCGAATCCCAGCCTAGGCTAAGCATTTTTTTTGTCCAATCACATACATCTACTCACTTACATTTTTCATCTCAATTTGATGAAATTTTCTAGGATTGTCCAGATTAGCGTGTGGATGGTCTCCTATGAGGGTAGTGAAAGGTACTTAGAGATTGATGTTTTGAGATTAACTACTATGGATCGGATCATCTATATAATCGGGTTATGGATACGAGGGAGCATTGTGCCACAACCACTTGGCAGATTTTTTTTTTTTCAAATCTTCATGATCTTTTTCAAGGATTTCAAATATTATCACGGTGCGCATTGCACACTAACTTCGTTTTTTCGAATGGGACCGCCCATTTTTTTGCAGATTCGTATTCTACGTGAAATTTCAAGAACGTTTCACCCCTCAACCGATTTATGCTTCCGAGTCTACCAAGGTAGCGGAAGCTTTGTTTTCACTTTTCAAGGATGAAAAAAAAAAAATTCTCCAAAATCAAAATTTTCACTCGCGTTTTGCGTTTTAGACCTTTCTGAACAATTTTGGTTCCGTGTCTGTCTGTCTGTGTGTCTGTCATGAAATGCTTGTAACGGGCATAAGTATACGAAGTTATTGTCCAATTTCTATGAAATTTTTAGGGATTGTGTGGGTTGAAAATCACCACCTATGAAAATCACCACCTTTGGACTCATAGTAGCCACTGCGCATGCGCAAATATACCAATAAGTCGGTAGGCTATGTGTGAGTACCTATCACAGTAAATAACAATACGATTCCTTACCTTGTAGTAGAATAGACAGGGAGTTGAACATTCGAAGCATCGTGGAAAGATGAAATTCATCCTGATTTGACAGATGAATTCGATTAATGAAGAGAATATCTGATATTCTTTCCATTGGTCATTATTCCATGATGTGAAAGCACGAATCACAAGGAAAATTCCGTTCTTACGCGTCACTCCGATGTAAATTCACCACGGCAAAATATCTGAATCAGTTATCCGACATTTTGTTTCCGATACAAACTGAGGTGAACTTCAACTACCCGTGATAACAATCACCATGAAAACTGATATCAATCCGTCTTCCCGTTGGCTAAAAATCATGTGATGCTACCTTTCGCTCGCCCTAGACCGAAATATTGTCGGATCACATAGCGATTTCGTTATTTTGAAATGTAACGACCAAGCTTCGCTATGCCCGATTACAGAATTCCAATTTCGTTATCGACCTGTCGTTGCACGGGAGGGATACCGAATCCGACGCCATAACGTCAACCGAATAACGAGTTACAGAATCGGCCTACAGCTCCGATAGTTGATATTCGTTATACCGTGGGTCGATTTACACAACATCTTATTTGATAACCCTTGATAACAGGTGGTGTAGGCATAATACTGAAAAAGCCATTTGCTAATTAAGGTTCTGCCAAAACCTGAGTGATCAAGATGAGCATCAGACGACTTAATGGCTCTCAGAACTCTTCAATGGTTCTCTAACTGGGTTTTTGACGAAAGCACGGTTCCTGATGATATCAGGCTTTCTAATTACGGATATTCAAGTATTGAGCAAAGCTCAACGTGATATCTCCTCCGGTTGACATGGGCTTTCTATGGACGAAAAGGTTCATTCGAACGGTATGAATGAGCGAATTTTCAAAGCAATCTTCAAAGCTATGGCTAAGAAACTCAAAATATTGGCTATACGACTGAGCAGTCAGTCTTTGTGGATGGCACATAGCACGAATCGTTAAAATTATACAATCAACCTCTTGGTTATAAATTTAAAAAACAAAACCTCAAAAATACTCTCCTCGTCACCCTTCATAGAGTTCTGCCTAAATATAAATTGTGACTTTGCTTCCGAGTCTACCAAGGTAGCGGAAGCTTTGTTTTCACTTTTCAAGATTACAAAAAAAATGTTCTCTAAAATCACAATTTCCACTCGCGCTTTACGTTTCAGACCTTCCTGAACAATTTTGGTTCCGTGTCTGTCTGTCTGTCATGAAATCCTTGCCACAGCCATAACGTCTCCAAATCTCGTCCGATTTTGATGAAATTTTCAGGGATTGTGTGGGTTGGTGTGTAGATGGTTCCCTATAAAAAGCATCACCACCGAACTGATACTGGCCGCTGCGCATGTGCAAACGTGTATTTCCTTGTAATAGCCATAGTATTAATTAATTCCATCCGCTTTCGATGACTTTTTCAGGGATTATGCGGATTTGGTTGTAGATGGTCCCCTATGAAAATCATTGTCCCCAGACTGATAGTAGCCACTGCGCATGCGAAAACGAGTATTTCCTTGTAACAACCATAATTTATACATTTCTCATCTGATTTAGATGTAATTTTCTGGGATTATGCGGGTAAGGGTGGAGATGGTCCCCTATGAAAATAGTGGCCCGTAAATGGTGGGTGCGCCTGATTTTTTTGTTTTAAATTATTAATCCAAAGTAGACCTCATTTTGAGCATTTTGACACCAGCCGTTCTCTTTGTGGATGAGTAGATTTTTGACATTTTATGTCTTTACTATGGCACATAAATGAAAAATCGTCACGCGGGGATCGTTACGCGTTACGCGGGGAGCGTTATGAGAGGAGCGATACGCGGAAATTTCTGATGGTTACCGTACTAAAGACATAAAATGTCCCAATGTGTTGCAGACTCGTATGCAAGCGTTCTTTTTTAAAATGATTTTTCAAAGTTTCTAATGTTCATGACGCCACGCGCCCCTCCCGCCTGGGCGGGACCCCCCTTCCAACTGTGACGTCATAAACATTCGAAACTTTGAAAAATCATAGAAAAACTTCTTCTCAAGCTAGAAGGTCGCGGTTGGTGTCAAAAGTCTCAGAATGAGGTCTAGTTTAGATTAAAAATAACAATAAACAGTTTTTCCTACCCACGCGCACACCCAATCGAAAGTATTTTGTGCGCAAAAAAAAAATGAAAAATTGAAATTCTTCAACAGTCAAGACTCCTACATTTTCCGTCAAATTTCGAAGAAATATTCAGAGATTGTGCGGTTGACGTGTACGAGATGGTCCCCTATGAGGGTAGTGGAAGGTACTCAGTAATTGATGTTTTGAGATTAGCTACTTATGCATCGGATCATCTATACAATCGGGTTATGGATACGAGGAAACTATGTGCCACACCCACTCGGCAGACTTTTTTCCTAGTTTCTGTATACTATACCGACATACTGTTACAGTATGTACGCGAAAGTACAGTACGCTCAGGGTATGTTTTGTAGATGATGACATTCCTTAATCAAGTTCTACTCCACGAAATCATAGAGTACCCACTCGGCTGTTGCATTCTTGAGTACCTACTTGAGTATTAGTAGTTTTAAAATTCCAAGTGGGTGTGGCACATAGCTTCCTCGTATCCATAAATCGACTGTATAGATGATCCGATGCATAGTAGTTAATCTCAAAACATCAATCTCTAACCACCCTCCACTACCCTCACAGGGGACCATCTACACGTCAACCCTCACAATCTCGGAATGTTGTTAGAAAATGTAGAAGTTATGGCTGTTACAAGGATTTCACGTTTGCGCATGCGCACAAGATACTTTCAATTTGGGGGCCATGTTTTTCATAGGGGACCATTTCCGCCCCAACCCGCATAATTCCTGAAAATTTCATCGAAATCGGATGAGAAATGTATACGTTATGGCTGTGGCGAGGATTTCATGACAGACACACAGACAGACAAACACGGAACCAAAATTGTTCAGGAAGGTCTGAAAAGTAAAACGCGAGTAGAAATTTTGATTTTGAAGAACATTTTTTTTTTACCTAGGTAGACTCAGAAGCAAAATGTCAACAAAGGCCATGTTGAAAATTTCGAGTCCATTGTAATAGGGATGGGTATCGATACTCGATATTTCAAAATATCGATACTTTCTTTCCGATACTCGATATTTTAGTATCGATACTGCAGTATCCGATATTTTTGGATATCGATACTTTGGATCCGATATTTATAAATATCGAATATCGATACAGTTCTCGCGGAAAATTCAACATAATGGCTAAAAAATGAAGAAGGTAGAGAGGCTTTTGGGGTCATTACTCTTTGGTTGCACAAATAATGTTAATGTCTTGGAGCAAATCACTTTGCTTGGACTCTTGATAGTGAAAAATGAATAAATATTGTTGAAAAAATTTTATTTTTTCTGGGAATATTCGATAATATTGATAGTTTGCGACACTAAAGTATCGATACTCGATATTTTAAAATATCGATACTCACGCCCAACGATACTTGGGACATCGATACTTGGATTACGATACAGTATCGATACAAAATATCGATACTTTTGTAACGATACCCAACCCTACATTGTAATAGCTTGATATTCCTTCGAAATTCGCTATAAGGTGAAAGTATCAATCAATTCGCATGTCCCAGCTGATCCTGAGAGTACCACACGGATCGCGAAACTTCAGGAGTCGTCGGTGATTGAACGAAAATAACGTATTCAAAATCAAATTTCTCATCAGCTTTTAGTTTATCAAGCTTTCTGTGCAATTTTGGTTTCGTATGTGTCTCTGTGCAGTCCGGATCTGTGTGTGTTACTTGTCCGGATAGCAACGAAGCGAGTGATATAGCATAAAAATAAATTTCTCACTATACATATTACCTACTATTAATAATACCGATAACATGTGTGATAACTGCACTATACAGCCAACGGTTTATCTATCCGGTAGCCATTGCGTACGTGAAAGTGGAAAATCTTCAACGTAATCGGGAATGACTTTTCAGTCGTAATGATGTTCGTCAACTCAGGGAACAGTCAACATGATCGTAAATCAAGTATCGTACATAATGTATTTAGAAATTCATCCTTTCTATGTATGTTACTTTATGTGAGGAAGGTATACCGCTCTACCAGTGTGGAAACAGAACATCAATATACAACAAAATATAAGCTTCACTTTCTGTGGGTGAAGCCGTCAATAACTATAATAATATAAGCAGTCATTCCTACTTACTTCACAGGCAGGTACCACAAATTTCGCTTGTTACGTACCTGAAACACAAAATAAAATTGTTTTATTATCAACGTATACCTACTGTTAGTTACGGTACACACTAATATATCATGAGTAGAGCTCGGAATTTTCATATCTTTTATTATGCGTTATATCTTTGTATTTGAACGTTTTGAAGGTTTCTGAAGGGTATGCGGTGGTTTAAATTGAAATTGAAATTGCATATTTTTGCATATTCCGGTCATTTTGGGGATTTTAGCATTTTTTTGGCCATTTTGGGGATTTTTGCATATTTTGCAGCAGATTTTACCAGTTTTTTGCGTATTGTGGATTTTTTTTTTAAGTCAGTGCTGGAAGTTGACAATATTCGAAATCGAATGTTGGAATGTTTTGTCCCCTCACTCACATCACCCCAGCAGGTAAATTCTCAAAGGAGAAGACAGCTCATGGGACTCTCCCTACTCTCCAAAAGAGATTTCCACTTTTAAATTCTTACCTATTGTATCTTGCGATGTAGAGAGATCGTTTTCTGCATTGAAAGAAATTTCAAGTGACAGGAGACACTGTTTTACACCTGATAATTTTGAGCGTGTAATGGTTGTCCAATATAATATGTAGTTCATCTTTACAATTTATGCCTAGTTCGTATAAATGTATAAAAGTAAATGAAAAATGTATAACTGATTTTTTGAATTGCTTGTTTACTTTACCTGATGCTTCATAACTTTCTTCTAGGAGAAAAAAGGGCTAAAAAAATGAAATAATATGGAACATCCTTTCTTAAAATACTGAAATTCCAAAGTTGTATACAGTTTTAAGGGTAAATGCATATTTTGCATATTTTTCCAGTTTCCGGTGCATATTCTCGGGAAATTTTCGTGCATATTTTCCGAGCTCTAATCATGAGGCATTTTATAGTAATTATTCGGGTGTATTTTTTTGGGAGCGGGTCAGCTGGACGCTCATAGCTCCGTTCGACTGCTAAATTGTGAAAGTTATTGGTAAAAGTAGCCCAATACGGCCAAAAATGTTGGATATATCGATAAGACTCGTAGAGGAATTCAGACGGGAGTAATATTAAGCAGGGGCGTGGCGTCCATAAAGCCACACTGGGTCCAGCTCCGGCAAAATTTCCCTCTCTGTAAGCTAGATTTTCACCTCTAAATTGAAAAAAACTCGCTTCGAAAAGTGTTCCCCAAAGTAAAAAAAAACCCTAGGAAAAAGTTTTTTCCCTCAAAACTCACTGATCCAGATGATCCATGAAAGCATGGATCTTTTACAAGTGTGAATTAATTTTACACTGACTTGTAATTATTATGTTAAATATCCATGGTAGAAGTGAAAAGAAGAACTAGGATGGAAGTTGGTCACCAGAGGCTGTACCCACGACAAGCACCATGGACCTGGAGAGAAGAAGGAGAAGAAGTAGGATGAAATCGATAGAAAGGAAATCGTATATCGATGTAATCGTATATATCTGGAAAAATAACATGTTGCTAAGGAAACTCTGGGGCAAAAACAATTCTGCCCCGGAGTTGCTATGGTTACATAGGTTTTTTTTTAGTTTTTGCCCTGTCCACGCATGCGCAGTAGTGTAAAAATGCAGGCCTCATCCGTTTACCCCTCCCTTCTCGGCCTCAGCCGGGGAGGATGCAATCGATTTGCGACTTGTCTTGACCCTGATGTCTCCTCAGCTCAAACTGTGAGTTCCTGATGTCTCCTTATATCATACTGTGAGTTTCCCGATGAGTCGGTAGCTCAAACTGTGAGTACCCGGATGACTCCAAAGCGCATACTGTGAGTTTCCCAATAACGCCAAAGCTCAGACTGTGAGTAACCTGATGACTCCTTAGCTCAAACTGTGAGTTTCCCAATAACGCCAAAGCTTAGACTGTGAGTAACCTGATGACTCCTTAGCTCATACTGTGAGTTTCCCAATGACTCCGTAGCTCAAACTGTGAGTACCCGGATGACTCCAAAGCGCATACTGTGAGTTTCCCAATAACGCCAAAGCTCAGACTGTGAGTAACCTGATGACTCCTTAGCTCAAACTGTGAGTTTCCCAATGACTCTGCAGCTCAAACTGTGGGTACCCTGATGTCTCCTTATCTCATACTGTGAGTTTCCCGATGAGTCGGTAGCTCATACTGTGAGTACCCTGATGTCTCCTTAGACAAGACAGTGAGTAACCTGATGACTCCATAGTACAAACAGTGAATACCCCAAGGACTCCGAGGCTCAGACTGAGTGCCCTGATGACTCCGAAGCGCAAACTGTGAGTTTCCCAATAACTCCGCAGCTCAAACTGTGAGTACCCTGATGTCTCCTTATCTCATACAGTGAGTTTCCCGATGAGTCGGTAGCTCAAACTGTGAGTACCCTGATGTCTCCTTAGCTAAGACAGTGAGTAACCTGATGACTCCTTAGCTCAAACTGTGAGTACCCGGATGACTCCAAAGCGCATACTGTGAGTTTCCCAATAACGCCAAAGCTCAGACTGTGAGTAACCTGATGACTCCTTAGCTCAAACTGTGAGTACCCTGATGTCTCCTTATCTCATACTGTGAGTTTCCCGATGAGTCCGTAGCTCGTACTGTGAGTACCCTGATGTCTCCTTAGCTCAGACTGTGAGTAACCTGATGACTCCGTAGCTCAAACTGTGAGTACCCTGATGTCTCCTTATCTCATACTGTGAGTTTCCCGATGAGTCGGTAGCTCATACTGTGAGTACCCTGATGTCTCCTTAGCTAAGACAGTGAGTAACCTGATGACTCCATAGCTCAAACAGTGAATACCCCAAGGACCCCGAGGCTCAGACTGAGTACCCTGATGACTCCTAAGAGCAAACTGTGAGTTTCCCAATAACTCCAAAGCTCATACTGTGAGTAACCTGATGACTCCTTAGCTCAAACTGTGAGTTTCCCAATGACTCCGTAGCTCAAACTGTGAGTACCCGGATGACTCCTCAGCTCAAACTATGAGTTTCATATTTGAAAACCACAGATTATGATCTTACGAAGGGAGCCAACAGTACTACTCCAAAACTTACAAAGGGAGCTAACAGTACTACACCAATCTTACGATGTGAGCCAACAGTACTACTCCAAAACTTACGATGGGAGTCAACAGTACTACTCTGAAACTTACGATGGGAGCCAACAGTACTACTCTAAAACTTACAAAGGGAGTCATCAGTACTACTCTAAAACTTACGATGGGAGCCAACTGTACTACTCTAAAACTTACAAAGGGAGTCATCAGTACTACTCTAAAACTTACGAAGGGAGTCAACAGTACTACACCAATCTTGCGATGGGAGCCAACAGTACTACTCCAAAACTTACAAAGGAAGTCAACAGTACTACTCTGAAACTTACGATGGGAGCCAAAAGTACGACTCTAAAACTTATAAAGGGAGTCATCAGTACTACTCTAAAACTTATGATGGGAGCCAACAGTACTACTCTAAAACTTACAAAGGGAGTCATCAGTACTACTCTAAAACTTACGATGGGAGCCAACTGTACTACTCTAAAACTTACAAAGGGAGTCATCAGTACTACTCTAAAACTTACGAAGGGAGTCAACAGTACTACTCTGAAACTTACGATGGGAGCCAAAAGTACGACTCTCAAACTTATAAAGGGAGTCATCAGTACTACTCTAAAACTTATGATGGGAGCCAACAGTACTACTCTAAAACTTACAAAGGGAGTCATCAGTACTACTCTAAAACTTACGATGGGAGCCAACTGTACTACTCTAAAACTTACAAAGGGAGTCATCAGTACTACTCTAAAACTTACGAAGGGAGTCAACAGTACTACACCAATCTTGCGATGGGAGCCAACAGTACTACTCCAAAACTTACAAAGGAAGTCAACAGTACTACTCTGAAACTTACGATGGGAGCCAAAAGTACGACTCTAAAACTTATAAAGGGAGTCATCAGTACTACTCTAAAACTTATGATGGGAGCCAACAGTACTACTCTAAAACTTACAAAGGGAGTCATCAGTACTACTCTAAAACTTACGATGGGAGCCAACTGTACTACTCTAAAACTTACAAAGGGAGTCATCAGTACTACTCTAAAACTTACGAAGGGAGTCAACAGTACTACACCAATCTTACGATGGGAGCCAACAGTACTACTCTAAAACTTACGAAGGGAGTCAACAGTACTACTCTAAAACTTTCGATGGGTGCCAACAGTACTACACCAATCTTACGGTGGGAGCCAACAGTACTACTCTGAAACTTACGATGGGAGCCAACAGTACTACACCAATCTTACGATGGGAGCAAATAGTACTACTCTGAAACTTACGATGGGAGCCAAAAGTACTACACCAATCTTACGATGGGAACCAACAGTACTCTCCAAAACTTACAACGGGAGCCAACAGTACTACTCCAGTGCTTCTACTCCCTTTTTCTCGGACCACTTCTGATTCAAAACAGGCACCTCCGTTGGGTCCGCACTTTCTGGGCGACGGGACGATAATACACCTCTTTCCTCTGCTTCATATTCGATTTCACTTTTAGAAAGGAAAAATGTTAAATTTTTGAGTCTGTATTTCATGTAATTATTGAAATCTATTCAGTGTAGGTGTTTTTGCATAAAGAGGAGTGTGTGTGTGTGAGGTTTTTTTGGGTGATTGTGTGGGTGTGTTTGGTTACACGACGTTTTGTTAACGCCGGATGTTGTTACCACCTCCTAATGATATGCAGAGGCGGAGGAGCCGACGGAGGAGGAGCTGCGGGAGGAGGAGCGGGGGGCTACAATTTGGAGAAAAGGAGCCGTTGCCAAGCCCCGCAGTCGTTGTGGTCCCGCGGAGGTTTTGCCGTAAAGTAACCCTTTCCCTCCGTGGATTTACAAGAAAGCCTCCGCGCTCGTGGGGATGTAACCGTCACGCCGAGAGGGAAGGAAGGGATAACGGGGTATAACGGGGTATAGCGGGGAATAACGGGGTATGAGAGGGGTGTCGACGAGCCTCCCTTTTTATTTCGCACTCTCCTCGACGGAATATTCGCCCCGAAGCACCCGGAAATTCGTGACGTGTTCTCGCTCGGCACCCGCTGCCCGCTAAGAGACGAAATTCCGTGAATATCGAGCGCAGGCGGCACAAAACGCTACCAAACACCACAATTGAAAGTTCAACCCCGAATTAAAACGCTGCAAAATATTTCATAGCGGGTAATTATTTTTCTGTGAAGATTACCTGTCTGGCTAAAACATTAAATGCTTTTCCATTTTAAGTGGTTTGAAGTTACCTGTAGCTGTTACTAACTACAAATTGGAGGAGAAGTAGCTCATGAGTAACAACTGGTGGTGGGATCTACTTCCGCTGACTTCTTTTTGAAATAAAGCGAAAGTCGCTCTTAAACGAGTAGGCACTGTTCTAACATGTCCCACGACGTCCGTTGCGAAAAGCACGCAAGAGTACTCACAGCCTGAGCTTCGGAGTTATTGGGAAACTCACAGTTTGAGCTTCGGAGTCATCACGGTACAAACAGTCTGAGGTAGGAGTTATTGGGAAACTCACAGTTTGAGCTTCGGAGTCATCAGGGTACTCACAGCCTGAGCTTCGGAGTTATTGGGAAACTCACAGTTTGAGCTTCGGAGTCATCAGGGTACTCACAGTCTGAGGTCGGAGTTATTGGGAAACTCACAGTTTGAGCTTCGGAGTCATCAGGGTACTCACAGTCTGAGGTCGGGGTTATTGGGAAACTCACAGTTTGAGCTTCGGAGTCATCAGGGTACTCACAGCCTGAGGTCGGGGTTATTGGGAAACTCACAGTTTGAGCTTCGGAGTCATCAGGTTACTCACAGTCTGAGCTTCGGAGTTATTGGGAAACTCACAGTTTGAGCTTCGGAGTCATCAGGGTACTCACAGCCTGAGCTTCGGAGTTATTGGGAAACTCACAGTTTGAGCTTCGGAGTCATCAGGGTACTCACAGCCTGAGCTTCTGAGTTATTGGGAAACTCACAGTTTGAGCTTAGGAGTCATCAGGGTACTCACAGTCTGAGGTCGGGGTTATTGGGAAACTCACAGTTTGAGCTTCGGAGTCATCAGGGTACTCACAGTCTGAGGTCGGGGTTATTGGGAATCTCACAGTTTGAGCTTCGGAGTCATCAGGGTACTCACAGTCTGAGGTCGGAGTTATTGGGAAACTCACAGTTTGAGCTTCGGAGTCATCACGGTACTCACAGTCTGAGGTCGGAGTTATTGGGAAACTCACAGTTTGAGCTTCGGAGTCATCACGGTACTCACAGTCTGAGGTCGGAGTTATTGGGAAACTCACAGTTTGAGCTTCGGAGTCATCAGGGTACTCACCGCCTGAGCTTCGGAGTTATTGGGAAACTCACAGTTTGAGCTTCGGAGTCATCAGGGTACTCACAGCCTGAGCGTCGGAGTTATTGGGAAACTCACAGTTTGAGCTTAGGAGTCATCACGGTACTCACAGTCTGAGCTTCGGAGTTATTGGGAAACTCACAGTTTGAGCTTCGGAGTCATCAGGGTACTCACAGCCTGAGCTTCGGAGTTATTGGGAAACTCACAGTTTGAGCTTTGGAGTCATCAGGGTACTCACAGTCTGAGCTTCGGAGTTATTGGGAAACTCACAGTATGCGCTTCGGAGTCATCAGGGTACTCACAGCCTGAGCTTCGGAGTTATTGGGAAACTCACAGTATGCGCTTCGGAGTCATCAGGGTACTCACAGCCTGAGCTTCGGAGTTATTGGGAAACTCACAGTTTGAGCTTAGGAGTCATCAGGGTACTCACAGTCTGAGCTTCGGAGTTATTGGGAAACTCACAGTTTGAGCTTAGGAGTCATCAGGGTACTCACAGTCTGAGGTCGGGGTTATTGGGAAACTCACAGTTTGAGCTTCGGAGTCATCAGGGTACTCACAGTCTGAGGTCGGAGTTATTGGGAAACTCACAGTTTGAGCTTCGGAGTCATCACGGTACTCACAGTCTGAGGTCGGAGTTATTGGGAAACTCACAGTTTGAGCTTCGGAGTCATCACGGTACTCACAGTCTGAGGTCGGAGTTATTGGGAAACTCACAGTTTGAGCTTCGGAGTCATCAGGGTACTCACCGCCTGAGCTTCGGAGTTATTGGGAAACTCACAGTTTGAGCTTCGGAGTCATCAGGGTACTCACAGCCTGAGCGTCGGAGTTATTGGGAAACTCACAGTTTGAGCTTAGGAGTCATCACGGTACTCACAGTCTGAGCTTCGGAGTTATTGGGAAACTCACAGTTTGAGCTTCGGAGTCATCAGGGTACTCACAGCCTGAGCTTCGGAGTTATTGGGAAACTCACAGTTTGAGCTTTGGAGTCATCAGGGTACTCACAGTCTGAGCTTCGGAGTTATTGGGAAACTCACAGTATGCGCTTCGGAGTCATCAGGGTACTCACAGCCTGAGCTTCGGAGTTATTGGGAAACTCACAGTATGCGCTTCGGAGTCATCAGGGTACTCACAGCCTGAGCTTCGGAGTTATTGGGAAACTCACAGTTTGAGCTTAGGAGTCATCAGGGTACTCACAGTCTGAGCTTCGGAGTTATTGGGAAACTCAAGTTTGAGCTTAGGAGTCATCACGGTACTCACAGTCTGAGGTCGGAGTTATTGGGAAACTCACAGTTTGAGCTTAGGAGTCATCAGGGTACTCACCGCCTGAGCTTCGGAGTTATTGGGAAACTCACACTTTGAGCTTCTGAGTCATCAGGGTACTCACAGCCTGAGCGTCGGAGTTATTGGGAAACTCACAGTTTGAGCTTAAGAGTCATCAGGGTACTCACAGTCTGAGCTTCGGAGTTATTGGGAAACTCACAGTTTGAGCTTCGGAGTCATCAGGGTACTCACAGCCTGAGCTTCGGAGTTATTGGGAAACTCACAGTTTGAGCTTCGGAGTCATCAGGGTACTCACAGCCTGAGCTTCGGAGTTATTGGGAAACTCACAGTTTGAGCTTAGGAGTCATCAGGGTACTCACAGTCTGAGCTTCGGAGTTATTGGGAAACTCACAGTTTGAGCTTAGGAGTCATCAGGGTACTCACAGCCTGAGCTTCGGAGTTATTGGGAAACTCACAGTTTGAGCTTAGGAGTCATCAGGGTACTCACAGCCTGAGCTTCGGAGTTATTGGGAAACTCACAGTTTGAGCTTAGGAGTCATCAGGGTACTCACAGTTTGAGCTAAGGAGTCATCGGGGTACTCACAGTCTGAGGTCGGAGTTATTGGGAAATTCACAGTATGCGCTTCGGAGTCATCAGGGTACTCACAGTTTGAGCTAAGGAGTCATCAGGGTACTCACAGTTTGAGCTAAGGAGTCATTGGGGTATTCACTGTTTGAGCTATGGAAACATCTGGTTACTCAAAGTCTTAGCGACTGCATGTAGCATATACAATACTGTCCATTATCCTCCTTCGACGAATCCAGGGCTACACAGAAGAAACGTTTGGAGGCTACCAATGTGGTTTTCACACGAATGAAGGAACTCTCGATCAAATTTTCATTTTGAGGCAAGATGCTGAAAAATTTGTGGAACATAAAACCGATTTGCACGTATTGTTTATAGATTATCAACAAGCATTCGATGGTCTTAGCAGAGTAGGGATAATGCACGCTTTGAAAACTGACCTCCGATCGAAATTACCCTTCAGGAATAATGGCACTTCGAGGGTTATGGTTGGTGAAAGCTGAACAGGGAGATTCGCTGTCAGCCACACTGTTCAAGCTGGCTGTGCATGAACGAATGCAGATAAGAAAGGAAAAATTGTCTTCAGAACTTGGCATATGCCGATGACATTGCTTTATTGGGGCGAAGTCTTGATGCCTTTCAGAAGGCTTTTGGGGTTTTGCATGAAGGGGGAAAGCCAATGGGTCTGCGAATAAATGAAAGCAAAACTAAATACCTCAAGATATCTCCCTGGAGCCGTGTCCAGCGGGTGCCCAGAGGGGTGACGTTGGGTTCTTATAAGTTTGATGAAGTCAGGTCCTTCACCTATCTGGGGAGCTTGGTCACGAATAGAAACCAAGTACAGGATGAGATATGCTCACGAATAATGGCACACAGCCGAGCATTTTATGCCAATATAAAACTCTTCCAGAGCCGTGTGATCTTCAGATCAACGAAGATGAGGCTATATAGATCCCTGGTGCGGCCTGTGGTTTGTTATGGATCGGAGGCTTGGAAAATGCGGGCAGAGGATGAGGCTAGACTGCGGATATTTGAGAGAAGGATTGTAAGAAGGATCTATGGAGCGGCCAGAGAGGGCCAAGGGTGGAGAGCAAGACAGAATGCTGCAATTGATGAATTATTAAAACATGTAGATATAGTCCGATTCATCAAAACTGAGCGCATCCAATGGCTGGGACATGTCGACCGCATGTCGGTGGAGGCCTGCCCGAGAATGATGCTGCGAGCTAGGATGGAAACTAGAAGACGAAGAAATCGTCCTCGGAGTTGCTGGCTTGATGATGTCTTGAAGGACCTCCAGGTGGTGGGATTGTGGAGGACTCAGGCGGGTGACCGTACCTGGTGGCGGAAGGGAGTTCGGGAAGGCAAGGGCCACATCGGCCTGTAGTGCTGTGTAGTTAGTTAGTGGAAACTACCTATTGCGTCAACGACCCGACATCTGCCAACAGTAGATTTAAAATTAGGAATTAGGATGCCCCCCTTAAATTTAGGTAATTTAGTCCATAATGCTAGGTAAGGTCCCCTCCCCCCCCCCCTTTAGTTTAAGGCGGCAGTCGGGCGTTCTGAGGCATAAGCAGTCTACCAATAGCAGCCCAATTTATATTTCTCTTGTGAACTCGAAAATACCAATAAAACTAAATTCCCAAGAAGTTGAATTTTTCATGTACAATTTTCCTATGTACCTACTCTTTTGGGTTCATGTTTTTTTTTTTCTACGGGGTTTCTTCTCTAGACCCATAAAAAAGGTGGCGCCCAACTATAATTTCGATTGAATTATTTTTATTTTTATTTTTATTTTTTTTAAAATTACTTTTGCAAATTTCCATGAGTTTGGGTTTACCAAGAGTATCAACTGAATAGGACCCACTCCACTGAGTGAAGCCAGGCCACCTATCAGGTGCGTACCTTTTATAACAGGTTTAACAGGGTTAATTTACAGGAAGTAATAATCTGAAACGTCTAGTTTGATCAAATACAAGCATTCCAGATTGAAACGTTCACTACAAATTGGCTTCGACTAATTGAAAATTCACTCACAATTTCATGCTGAGATGCAAAATTCCAACGTTCGCTGGTCGCATGTGATTCACATTCGACGCTCCTAGTGGTCGACTATCAGCCGCCTCCTGCAACCGTTTTACAAGTCCCTTCAGCTCTTCCCTGGAATTAACGCCGGCCTTCTCAGTTTTTCGGCCCTTTTAGCGCCCTCCTGCACCCTTCAACCCTTATTTAGAAGGCTACGTTCGCCACCGTAGATAATACTATTAGCATTCAAACAGCTCGCAATGACGTTAGGGATCTCCAAGGGGCGTCTTTTCTTCCCCTTCCTGCTTATTCCAGTTTCATTCGTATTCTCTCATTCCCCAGTGTTTCTCCTCCAGTTCTCCATCTCCCTCCTTCGCCATTCTATATTATGCAGAGGCTTCCAAGCTGAAGAAGCTCCTTCATTCTCTCCCTCACCCCGCCTACCATCACAGTTCTCAAACTTCATTCCCGTTCAACTCCGGACACGAGACTTTTTCAGCTCTCGTTTTAATGAAACATTCTTCCTTCTGCCAAATGAAGTTCAAACATCCAACCGATTTTCATTTCCATCGACAAGCCCTAGAAATCTTTTTCGTGTATTTTGTCGGTATCGGTTCTCTTTTATTTCATGCTAAACCTGTATCTCATTTGTGAACAGCTTGCAACAAGAACAACTTTCCTTTTTTTCGAATTTTACATAAAGTGGAACAAATCTCGAAAGGTCTAGAATAAAATATAGGTACGAGTAGATTATCAAATATTGTTCACGCCCGGGAGATCGGGGAGATAAAATGAACTTGCGAAGTAGGTATAGCTTTTTGCGAAAATATGTTCATGTATTTACAATTTAAAGTTTATCCTTTTTACGCCAATATACACACTGTTGGGTACAGAAATTCGATAGAATAGGTCGGCACATATAAAATTGTAGAGTATACAATAGAGACGGAGCTGATGCTCATAGGAATGAATGAATGAAATGAATGAAAATATGTTTTATTATTACGGATAAATTGAACATAAATATAGAAAGTAAACATAAAGAAATGACAATAAAGTCTGTCAGAGTTTGCGATGTTTAACTAACTTACAAAACTACTTGGAGGAAACATAAAAATAATTAATACCAGATCAACTTCACAACTAACAACACAAATTTAAGAAAATATATATGTACCCAAACTGATCGCGTACCAATTGAACTCCCTCACAAGCTCTGCGCGATAGAACCAGGCCCGCTGGCAGTAACCTACTAGATTTTTCAAATTTTGCCCATTTAAAACATTATTTATCCCCTCTTGAGTTAGCTCTCTTTTTCCGAAGGCCGCAATTCGAAAGTCCCTCAGCACACGACACCTTCCAAGGAAATGGGCCACATCTTCTGGCTCCTGGAGGTTGCACAGGGAGCACTCTTGCCTCAACCTTGGTTCTCTCTCATAAGGACGGGAGTTCAATGAAAGAAGTGCACTTCTCAATCTGATGAGCCATCTGGCTGCATGAAACGGATACACTTCATCCCCTGAGACTAGGCTGGCACACCGAAGGTCCAGGTTAAGCTGGCTGTACATGTGGTTTTTCGAATTGTACATAAAGTGGAAACAAATCTCGAAACGTCTAGAATGAAATACAGGTACTACGAGTAGATTATCAAATATTGTTCACCCCTGGGAGATCAGGGAGACAAAATGAACTTGCGAAGTAGGTATAGCTTTTAGCGAAAATATGTTCATGTATTTACAATTTAAAGTTTATCCTTTTTACGCCAATATACACACTGTTGGGTACAGAAATTCGATAGAATAGATAGGCACATATAAAATTGTAGAGTATACAACAGAGACGGAGCTGATGCTCTTAAGAGGTTAAATGTGAAGTAAAGTTACATTTTCCATTTCCACTTCGTTGAATCTAGCGGACACTAAACAAGTAAAGTGAGGGTCAGGTTGACAAGTTGGGGATCCAATAGAAACTTGCAATGCATCACAAATGGGGATAAGGTGAGTCTACTATCAAGTTAGCCAACTTTTCATCAATGTTAAGTTGCGCAACCTGGAGGAGGCCGCAAAAGAGAGTTGTCCATCCATTTTGACTTCACTCCCCAGTCAGCCTTACCAGTCTTGAAACTTGATTCCCTCGTCCGTGAAGCTCTCTTCCCCTGTATCTCGATACCATTCAATTGTATCGCCAACCTCCTGCCTCCCCAGTAATTAGGTTTTACTCAGTGGAAACCAGTGATTGTCCGTCCTGCCTCTCCTGGAAGAACCGTGTCGTCAGGGGCCTACTGCAGAATAACCTAATAATATTAGTGAATTTTACAAGTCTATTAGTTCTAATATTATTAGTGCTAATATTTTCTGTTGCACATTGCCTAAGAACTCACTAATCATATTAGCGAAGTTTTACAAGTCTTTGAACAAAAACGCTGCAAATCATTGCTCAAAGGTTTATTATTTTCTGTATAGATCACCCTTCTGTATAGATCACTGGTTCTCCATCAATAGCACCTACCACCATCTGTATTCTCCCTTGACCTTCCCTCTCAAATGTCAGCTTCCTGCGTTCAATAGGATTGAAAATGGCTTCGGAGCTCACTCAGCTGATCAGTGATCTGAGGAGTGAAGAAGATCTCCTCGAATGCTGGAGACGCCTGGAAGAGCACTTCCATTCAATAGGATTGAAAATGGCTTTAGAGCTCACTCAGCTGATCAGTGATCTGAGGAGTGAAGAAGATCTCCTCGAATGCTGGAGACGCCTGGAAGAGCACTTCCATTCAATAGGATTGAAAATGGCTTTAGAGCTCACTCAGCTGATCAGTGATCTGAGGAGTGAAGAAGATCTCCTCGAATGCTGGAGACGCCTGGAAGAGCACTTCCATTCAATAGGATTGAAAATGGCTTCGGAGCTCACTCAGCTGATCAGTGATCTGAAGAGTGAAGAAGCCTTTGAGCAATGATTTGCAGCGTTTTTTACCCACCAACATTTTTTTTACCTACCAGCTAGGTACTACCTACCACACCATACTGGCTTCACACCTTCACAATCAAGTTTATTAGAAAGAACTAAACGCTTCACAGTCGATTGGAAAAATAGAAAGCTTCATATGGAAATTTGATTACTGGTTACGCAGAAGGCAAAACTGTATACAAATCGAAGAAATGAACAGCGATCGCATTTTAGTCCGATAAAATTTGAATGGAGATTAGACCTCTTTTGCGATTCACACTCATGATTCTGTTTTATCGAAGGAAAACCTTCAAGTACTCGTAGGGACCGAACGGTTTGTCCTACAGAGCTCCGGGTGGTCTCAAAAATTTTTAAAAATTCAATACTATTTAAAATTGGTGAAAAAACGATACCTTTATTTCGAGAGTTTTCGAGCTAGGGCACTCTAGAAAATTTCAACCCTTAATTTTCACCCCTTAGAAGTGACCTACATCAACCAAAAGCTTCGCGGCACAACTAGACCCCAAATGGAGCCCATATACCAAATTTGAACCAAATCGGTCCAGTGTTGCTAAGAAAAGTGCCGCGTACGGCGGACGGCGTACGGCGTACGGTGTACGGCGGACGGACGGAAATTTTTTTATTCGATTTTCGTATTCTACGTACCTTGAAACGTAAAACATCAAATTTTGAGGGGGGGTTAAAATTTTTTTTTCTTGCTCGATTCCAAAGGCTTATTATTGAAAATAATAAACCAAAATTTCAGTCAGCTGATCGAGATTGCTCAGGTTATTTTTGAACTACTCAGGTCACTGAGGCGAAAGCTGCTGTTACTGTTCTCTGTTTTGCCTCTCCCTCGCTAAGTTCTCCAAAAGAATGTATCTTCCTCAAGAATACATTTCAAAATTCTACAAAACAATTGCTGGTTTGTCGCCATGTTCTATTGCCTACTGCGATGGTTCCAAGACATCACGTGGAGTAGGATGTGCGGTGCTCGTAGATTCTGGAGTTCACAAATTTTCTCTTCCTGGGCAAACTTCCATCTTTACTGCAGAGCTTTTTGCCATAAATAAAGCCCTGTCTTTGGTATCCACTGACAATAACTCCAATGTCGTAATCTGCTCAGATTCTCTAAGTGCAATCCAAGTCATTAGGAAAGGTGTTGATTCCCACCCACTAGTGAAGGATGTACTTGTTAAAGTGAGCCGATTGATGGATCTTGGGTCTTCTGATATACTTTCCTGGGTATCAGGACACATAGGAATCGCCGGAAATGAAATTGCTGATCGAAATGCAAAAATCGCAACTGAAGAGCCCACTTCCACATTTCTGTATGTATGCGCGGACTACCAATGTTTAATAAAACGAGAAGTATGGAACAGTTGGAAAACCAAATGGCAGAACATGAGTCACCAAAAGCTATGGGCTGTGAAGAAGGCTGTAAAGAATTGGTCGTCGTCATGTCGTACAAAGAAGCTCTCGGATGGTACTTTGCTTAACCAACGCCAAGAGGGAGTGGTCCTCACTCGCCTCCAGGTAGGACATACCCGCCTAACGCATGGCCACCTCATGGAACGAGAAGCAACACCTCCCCCCAACTGCTCAACCTGTATATGCCCTCTGACTGTAACCCACTTGCTGACTGATTGCCAAATTTTTAATAACCTCCCACCCGAAACTCCGAAGAATTTAGAAGAGCTCCTGGGTAACAATTCAGTTTGGTTGGACGTCATTTTCGATAAATTGAGATCTTTATCACTGTTCTATAAACTTTAAATAGCTTTTGTTTTTCTCACTTTCTCAATTGTTAATCAATAATTTTTTGTAACCATTTAATTTGGCGCCCATGACCACTTCAAGGTTGCATGTGCCTTAATAAAGAAAAGGAAAAGAAATGTCTTGCCAATCTTGTTCCTACTTGTTGCCGATCGATCCTACTTGTTGTACCTACTTACTTCACAAAATGAAGCGGGAAGATAAGCGAAAATTAAAGTTATGTGATATTTTGTCTAATCAAAGTTCTTAGTTCATTATTCATTCTGAATAATATACCTATGCATTCGTAACGCAAATAAGGGCCCCGAAATTTGTCTTTTCACGTATTTTTACGCTTAGTGCACTTTTTCGAGTTCGATGAGCGAGGAGGGGTCCGACTTTTACCACGATTCGCTGCACCTTGACTGGACTTGGAGAATCTCTCCTTAAATTCGAATTCGGTCAAGAAACAAAAATGTATCCTTAAACACTTTCCTTCGTCGGTTGTTTGGAAACTGGTTATCTTCTTCTTGAAGAAGAAGAATTGAAAATGAAATCCTCCAACATGGCAAATTATGTTCACTAATAACTTTATTTACGAGAGAACTTAGGCTGATAAAAATAATATTTGTGTTTACTAATATTTCAGCTGTCACTTATATATTAGTGACATTTGCGCAACAGAGTCTAATAATATTAGCTCATAATATTAACGATTTCACTAATTTTATTATCTCTTGAATTTTTCGATTATGAAACAGAAGTTACAAGTTATTAGTAGTTTTACTAACTTAACATTATTAGTTCATGAAACATTGTGCAATAGGCCTCTGGATCGGAGAACGGTATCGCCAGGCTACTCCCCTCAACATCGCGCCTCTCTTCGATTCGGACTAGCTCCGAATCGAAGTAACCCGAACGTGAATGAATTGGCCAATTTAGGTAGAGGTGTTGTGGTTAAAGAACCTGTATCAAACTGTATTGCTACCCTATCATAAACTCTTAGAACTTGTATAGGAACTGTATCTTTATATTATATATGTATACTGTATCTGTATATTACTATATTCAAATTTTAGCTGACCAAAATGCGATCGATGTTTTTCTTCATGTTGGATGGTTGGTGGCTTTGCAGACGAGTGATCTATATAGAAAAATAATAAACCATTGTGTAATAATTTGCAGCGTTTTTTCTTTTAATGGCATCGAAATAAATTCATACGGTACTTAATGAAATGATTGCGTTAACAGTAAAAAATACTTAGGTTATAACTTAAACTGAAATATTCACTTTCATCATGACATTAAATAATAAATTATAAATGTCCATATCACATGCTCCAAGGATGGTATCCAAATTAAAAGGGCTCGTAATCTTCTGGTGCAGAACTGTCAGGAATGGATCCCGTGCAGTTTGGTGAGAGGAGCATTCTAATATCAAGTGCTCGGGTGTTTCTCCATACGAAGAGCAGTTGCGGCGTAGAGAGGAGTTGCGGCATAGAGAGGGCCACGTTGATTTTATGAAGGTATGCGTTGGTGTTGCAGTGATCGATCCGTAACCTACATACCGTTTTGTAGAAGGCCCTAGATTGCATTCATGCAACTGAGTTAAACCATGTGTTCTTCGATGGTAGGGGAAAAAGCTACTTGTATCTGTTGCCAGCTGTGTGGGCTAAATGCTCTTCTCTCAATTTCCTCAATACTTTAACATCGGAAGTCCGTTTGAGATCGGTATGCGGGTAGGTATGGGAAGCATCTGGTTCTGGGAGGGTGGCAGCACGTTTTGCTGCCCTATCATCATATCATCATATCATTCCCCGTCACGCCTCTGTGGCTCCTTATCCACAAGAAGAAGACGACCAAGAAGAAGACCTTCTTTCCCCTTCCTCTTGATGTTTCGATCTCCTTAGCTGTTTTGGTTTCTGTCTGAGTGAAGTGAGACGAAAGTTTGAGGCATGCAAACATGGATATGATGCTTCTAAAGTCGGTTATGATAAGGATTTTTGGATGCTCGTCATTGCCTCTGTTCGAGTATGTCAGCGCTTGGAGAACCGCGAAACACTCAGCCGTATAAATGGATGCTTGGTCCCACGCGCAACCTGTCTGGCCACTAAGGACTTAGCCATCAGTGAATATGATGAGGCTATTGGTCCATCGATTGCGGAGATGTTCACGGAATTTCTGAGGTTTGGTACGGAGGCCGTTGTATATATCATTTGGTACTTTGTGTGTTTCAACAGGTCTTTTAAAATACGAGTAAGGGACCGTGTACTTGATCGGGGGGTTGGAAACTTCTATCCTCTTTAGTACGTTACTTAAAACTGTAAAACTTTAGCAGATAATGTCTTGTCGTCTCATTAAACCTCAACCCATCTCAACTCACTGTACGAACACATCGTTTCCATAGTAATTCCCACCGTGACATTTCTATACAGTCAGCCGAGTTGCCGTTCTAATCGGATCATTACCCGGAAAGCTGGAAAAACTGTGTTCGTGTCATAACGCCCTTCCGTCGGGTAATGCTTTCAAAACAAACAACTTTTGAAAGGGCCGTTACAGGAGGGTCCTTATTACGAGATTACCAGAGCTCGGTGTTTCTGTCAGACCGCTCAACTCTGTCCTTTATTTCCTTGATTAAAGGAGACTCAGAGCTCCTCATATTTCAACGTACACATTAAGGCAACATAAATAACTCAACAACGGGTTGAATATTTCTGACACCCGTATACTTTATGAGAACATTTGGATAAGACGGTCCTCGTTAAAGCGAGTCGGGATATCAACTTGCGTGTCTTATCAACAAAATTAAGTAATACCAGAGAAGGAATGTCAGGGAAAAATCGTCAGTGTATCTTTCGGATGAGGGTGGGTGCTGAAAGAGTTTGAACAGGCAAAAAAGTCTGTGCAGCTGTCTACCTCGACGTTGCCCAGGTTCGATGAAGTCTGGGATGAGAGACTCAATCATAAACCCAGACAAATGCTTTCTGCAAAATATGCTGTGTTGCTCCGCTCCTACCTGTCAAATCGATATTTACGGATCAAACATGATGACGCATACTCGGAAGCAAACATCATGCTGGAGTTCTCCAAGGAAACAAACTTGGCCCTCTCTTGTACGTTCCATACGCTTGAGATCTACCCGAACACGATGGAAACACCCTGGGGATAACATCTGGGGATAACTCTGAATACGAAACTCCGCTGGAGAGTGCACGTGAAAAATAAGAGAACAGGACTGTACACCAAATTCCAAAAAAATACCAAAATGTATTGGTAGGTTAGAAGACGATCAATCCAGAACATATTAACCTTATACAACCATTCTAGACTCATGGTGTACACCTGTGGAGCTGCACCTCTCATAGCAGTTGTGACACTATACAGTGATTCCAGAACAAAGCACCTACAGCTGTCATTCGTTCATGCTTATCACAGATGAAGTCATCCAAACTCAAGCAATAGCCTGTCATCAAAGGATACAATGTCTTATCATCGAGGAGGCTGTGAAGTTACTGGGCGTTGATGATCAGTTCAGGTGTTTTCATGGAGTTGTTCAGTGAGTGTTGTGCTGTGAGCTCTTGTGAATCTTGTGTGTCAAAAGTCACTAAATAGCCGAAAATTATGAAGGTGTGCTATGTGCCACACCCTCCTTTCAATAACTTGTACAGTTTCCCGCCAGGCAAAGACCCCCTTAAACCACCATTTTGTTTTTTTCACACGGGAAACCATTTTTCTGTTGCAGTTTTGGATTCTACGCAAAATTTCATGAATTCGTTTCTCCTCGTTCGTTATTTTAGCGAAGTTGCCAAACTGACAAATTGAGCAAAATATGGATTTCAGTAAACCCCCAACTGTGAATTTACAATTTTTTTAAACGCTGATTCACGTGATGCTATCCATTTTTTATTTCACCTGCTTTTAGCGGAACAATGACAGAAATTGCGTTTTTATGTCAGTTTTTCATTATTTAATCTCCTATTTTCAGATGCTTACTGGGATTAATTTTCGAGGTTTGGTTGAAAACGCTGCAAATTATTAAACAATGGTTTATTATTTTTCTATATTGATCACTCGTCTGCAAAGCCACCAACCATCCAACATGAAGAAAAACATCGATCGCATTTCGGTCAGCTAAAATTTGAACGGAGATTAGGCCTCTTTTGCTATTCACACTCGTGTTTCTGATTTATCGTACGTCAGACCCTTGAATTCTCGTAGGGAGCGAACGGTTTGTCCTACAGAGCGGGCGGTCTCAAAAAATTCTAAAAATTCTATAGAATCTTAAATTGAAGGAAAAACAATACCTTTATAGCGAAATTTTTCGAGTTAGGGCGTTTTAAAAATTTCAAAATTCATTTTTGAACCTTCAGAAGTGACCTACATCAACCAAAATCTTTGGGGCACAACTATACCCTTAATGGAGCCTACATACCAAATTTCATCAAAATCGGTCAATGCTAAGTGGGGAAAGTGCCGCGTATGGCGCACGGAGGACGGCGGACGGACGGCCAAATTTTTATTCGATTTTGGTTTATTATTTTCAATAATGAACCTTTGGAATCGACCAAGAAAAAAAAATTTTTTACACCCCCTCAAAATTTGATGGTTTACGTTTCAAGGTACGTAGAATCCAAAAATCGAATAAAAATTTGGCCGTCCGTCCGCCGTATGCCGTGCGCCGTACGCCGTACGCGGCACTTTTGCCACTTAGCATTGACCGATTTTGATGAAATTTGGTATGTAGGCTCCAATTGGGGCCTAGTTGTGCCCCGAAGCTTTTGGTTGATGTAGGTCACTTCTAAGGGTTCAAAAATCAATTTTGAAATTTTGAAAACGCCCTAACTCAAAAAAGTTGATATAAAGGTATTGTTTTTCCTTCAATTTAAGATTTTATAGAATTTTTAGAATTTTTTGAGACCACGCGGAGCTCTGTACTACAGAGTCTGTAGGACAAACCGTTCGCTCCCTACGAAAATTTAAGGGTTTAATTGAAATATATATATATATATATATATAGATAAATCAAAACACGAGTATGAATCGCAAAAGAGGCCTAATCTCCGTTCAAATTAGAGCTGACCGAAATGCGATCGATGGTTGGTGATTTTTATTTTTTTTTGGATTTATTTTTTATTTTTTATTTTTATTTTTTTATTTATTTATTTTTTTTCCTTCATATTGGATGGTTGGTGATTTTGTAGACGAGTGATCTATATAGAAAAATAATAAACCATTATGTAATAATTTGCAGCGTTTTGGATTCTACGTAAACCAGAAACGCAAACCATCAAATTTTGAGGGGGTGTTAAACTTTTTTTTCTTGGTCGATTCCAAAGGTTCATTATTGAAAATAATAAACCAAAATGTAAAAGTAAAGATTAAACCCGTCTCCTGTAGTCAAGTGAAAAATTGTCTTAATTTCGAGAGTTGAAAAAGGCACAAAAAATGATTTTTTTTTTTTTTCACAAAAAATAATCAAATTTCCGTCATCAATTCATGATAATGCATGAAATTTTGCGTAGAATCCGTTTCAGCAATATAAAAAGGGGTTCCCATTTGAAAAAAAGAGGGGGGAGGGTCCCTTTCTGGTGGGACACCCTGTACTCATTGATATACCAATGTTGCTAATTATAATAAATTTAAGGTAGTTATAATAAGAACTACTTGGTACAATAAATATGAACTCTCTAACAATTCTTTTGCAGTCCAGAAGATTGACGTCAGAGCTACGATAAACCCTCATTAAACTCCAAACTCGGTTTTATGAAGGCAACCAATGAAAAGTATTGATTAGAGGGGGTTTGGAAGTAGCCTCATCAAAGACTACAAGACAGAGTTCATTAGCGCCCTACTCACCCTGAAGGAGACCCCTCCAAGATAATTTAAAAATTAACTCCTCATTGAGAATTATAAAGAACGAACAAGTTTTAACGGATTCAACATCGAACGTTTACTTCGGAGCGATACAGTCAGATTCTAGTAGGTGCTTTTAAATTATCGTAGGAAAGCTTTGAAGTCGTACATCAAGCCCGACTAACCTGGATCCTCTAAAATTGAAATTTGCATTCGTATTTTGTGATTCAGAGCTTCCTGTCGGTCACAATCAGATTTTGATCCAATGTTCAGGATTTGTGCAGGTTAGATTATTAGAATTTTTAATTTGACGCTAAGTGCCTCGTGTACCAGATGAGATAAGCTCAGGTACCTATTTCGACAAATCTCGAGATAATGCGAAGCAGGTGACTCAAGGGAAAAACGTGTTACAATCCCTAGCGGAGGATAGATGAACTAATGCTGCTGGTGTGTTTTAGATGTTTGTTAAACAGATACGTACACAAGACTATTTTGTTAGTTGCAAGGGAAGGGTTTAAGTTTGCAACTGATTATGATGATTGTGTATAAATGAATTGAATTGCGATCCATTGAAGATCAGCTTTGAAGCCAAAATGATGGAATGACTCTGAGAAGTGCTGCCGTTTCATGCTCTACGGGTCTACCACCTGTCCGAAATCCACTTTTTATTACTCACTTCTTGGCGGTAAATCCGTGCCTCTTCAACCGAGAAACCGTCCAGTTTATCGTTAGCGGTCACGATAAAAGTGGGTCGTAAATAGGATGGCGAAAAGAGAATTTTTTATTTCGACCTCCCCCACACCTCCAAGGGCGAGAAAGAGAAGAATATCAAAGTAGGTACGGACGAGAGGCTGAAACAAGAGATGGAGAAAACTCTCAAAGTGTTGGCAAAAGTTTTGTCGAAGATAATTCCTGGGAAGGTTCACCTACTCTTCTGGATTAGCGGGTTACTCGAGAAAGAGGTCTTCAAGCAAAGCAATATGCCGGCCTCCAGAGAGGTCCTCCGCCGCTTATGTGGGGAGATATTTAGCATATATATTACACTTCGGTCGCTCGGTGTAGGCAGGCAAGTTCCTGTGAAAAAAAGAACTTTGGGGGAGACGATTCCAAGGAAGAAAACCTGTCGCTTCAAAGCTAAATAAAACAAAAAAAAAAACTTTTCCGGGGAAGATAAAGAAATGGAATAAAGAGGCAGGAAGTACCTCCCAGTCATGTAGCTCCTCCAGTCAGTGGCTCCTTTTCGTATCTTTTTATTCCCATTTCCTGGATCCATTTGTTCCCGAGGTTCTGTTTCCTCGCGTTTTCGCCTTAAATGGGAAATTTATGGAAAAAATAATTTTCTTCCACGTCTTTGTACTGTTTATTGTAGTCAGATGGCGAGTAAAATTATGGTTTTCGGGAGAGAGGCGCATATTTGAAGACACCCACCGTAGGCGGTGAGAAACTCGGATTTCGAAGGAAAGCCTCTAGAAGAAAAATTGTAATGTTTCTTTTCGTAATATTGTTTCAGGCAGGTAAGGTTTCTTAGGAATATTCGGGTTTTGGGGCTGACTTAGTGATTTGCATAGAGATAAGGTATCGTTCAACAACAGCTTATTTATCATTGTGAAAGCAATCCATAATATCTTCCTTAATATAGGAATTTGACCAGTTTCCTCAATATATATCAAGACAACTTAGCCACTCCGCTCCATTGATTGGGAAACTGATACAACTGGAGTAGCAGGTAATATTTCCAATGGGTAGGCAGCTCTGTTCAAAAGAAGTGTCATGGGAGGAAGATTTGTTTTTCGTATGTCTACACCTCGAATTTCATTATTCTGTTACCAATCCATGATTATTTTTGGAATGTGTTCTGGCAGTATTCGTGGAGGTCGCATTTTAAACGGATATCATTTTGCTTGGAAAGTGCCTCTCCTTGGATTAGGATAGGCTGCCTGGCAGGTTTGTGCTCCCAGCACGACCTTCAGGGGCCGGACACTGGGTACAACTGGGCCTCGCAGGTATGTGGCACCCCGGCACAAACTATTGTCTATGTCATTGTCTCTTGGATAAAAACGTGCCAGGAGTCCATATGCCGGGATTATGCGGTGCTCTTGAGGTCACAAGATGAAGCATCTATTGGCGCCTCGGCCTTCCCCGAAATGTACCGCTTCATAATGGATGACTTCTCATATTTGAAGATGAGGATGAGGTTGAGCAAGCGGTCCGATGTCGCAGCTACGCCTGTTAGGCAGATGGTCCACGTTGAGATGGCAGAAGAAAGCCATTTCCTTCCGGAATGACAGGGAGTGCCCAATCTGCAACTTAGACGAGCCAGACAACATCCATCACTTCCTCTCAGCATGTCCTCACTTCCAACCTCAAAGAAGGCATTACCTGAGCCCATACATGAGTTTGATGGAAACCTGAGGTTGCTGCTGTTCACGAACCAGTATCACGTGAACAGTGTATTTTTGTTTACCATTATTGCCATGAATATCAGAATGTCATATGAAAACCCCTCATAGCTCAATTTACCACTCTAACCTGCTTCTATTCAGCTGTTGATGAGCCTTGCAGATATGCGGTTGCTACCCATAGATTCGTTAATGCATGTTGTTTTTCATAATCTGTTACCGGTTGTTATTGGCTTTTTTCTCCATTCTGAGATCTACTCTTTGTATAAGGCTATGCCCTAAACAAATAAATGATTTGAACTTTGAACTTGAACATTTTGCTTGGTTGAAAGTGTCGAAAATTAGTGAAAATAGTTGAAAAAAAACGCTGCAAATCATTGCTCAAAGGTTTATTATTTTGTGTATAGATCATCCTTCTGTATAGATCACTGGTTCTCCATCAATAGCACCTACCACCATCTGTATTCTCCCTTGACCTTCCCTCTCAAATTTCAGCTCCTGCGTTCAATAGGATTGAAAATGGCTTCGGAGCTCACTCAGCTGATCAGTGATCTGAAGAGTGAAGAAGATCTCCTCGAATGCTGGAGACGCCTGGAAGAGTACTTCCATTCAATAGGATTGAAAATGGCTTTGGAGCTCACTCAGCTGATCAGTGATGTGAGGAGTGAAGAAGATCTCCTCGAATGCTGGAGACGCCTGGAAAAGCACCTCCATTCAATAGGATTGAAAATGGCTTTGGAGCTCACTCAGCTGATCAGTGATGTGAGGAGTGAAGAAGAAATCCTCGAATGCTGGAGACGCCTGGAAGAGCACTTCCATTCAATAGCATTGAAAATGGCTTCGGAGCTCACTAAGCTGATCAGTGAGCAATGATTTGCAGCGTTTTTTACCTACAAACATTGTTTTACCTACCAACTTTTTTTTACCTACCAACTATTGGTAGGTACTACCTACCACACTATAATGGCTTCACACCTTCACAATCAAGTTTATTAGAAAGAACTAAACGCTTCACACTCGATTCGAAAAATAGAAAGCTTGATATAGAAATTTGATTACTGGTTACGCAGAAGGCAAAACTGTATACAAATCGAAGAAATGAACAGCGATCGCATTTTAGTCAGATAAAATTTGAACGGCGATTAGACCTCTTTTGCGATTCACACTCATGATTCTGTTTTATCGAAGGAAAACCTTCAAATACTCGTAGGGACCGAACGGTTTGTCCTACAGAGCTCCGGGTGGTCTCAAAAATTTTTAAAAATTCTGTACTATTTAAAATTGGTGAAAAAACGATACCTTTATTTCGAGAGTTTTCGAGCTAGGGCACTCTTGAAAATTTCAACCCTTAATTTTCACCCTTTAGAAGTGACCTACATCAACCAAAAGCTTCGCGGCACAACTAGACCACAAATGGAGCCCATATACCAAATTTGAACCAAATCGGTCCAGTGTTGCTAAGAAAAGTGCCGCGTACGGCGGACGGCGGACGGCGTACGGCGGACGGCGTACGGCGTACGGCGGACGGACGGAAATTTTTTTATTCGATTTTCGTATTCTACGTACCTTGAAACGTAAAACATCAAATTTTGAGGGGGGGTTAAAAATTTTTTTTTCTTGCTCGATTCCAAAGGCTTATTATTGAAAATAATAAACCAAAAGAGGTTTTGATTTCGTGAAGAATAGTCGTTATTCCCCTGTAACTTTCCACTGAGTCGTTTCCGAACCAATTGTGTATATTCAAATTGAAGGTCTTATTTTAAGCTTCAAAACGAAATGCTTTATGAGGGGTTTCCGATAACCGGAAGGTGCCGCGGAGATGAGGAAGCGGAAAATTAAACTGGGTTATTTGCGTACCTACGACCTTAGTGAGTTCCCTTACCAAATATGAGACAGTCGAACAGTTAGGTGATGAGAGAGTACTCCATCAAGTGGGTGTAGCACATAGCACTCTCGGCAACCAAGATTGAGTAGATGATCTGATTGGAAGTTGTCAGAACTAACCAAGAACCCGACCAAATATGAGGGATATCGGAAACAGAAACTGATCTGCGGTACGGAAACTGATCCAAACTACTAAGCCTGAACCTAGTTACGGTGACCAATCTGCAGATTACGTGAACTGATATAGAGCATGGAAACAGGTCAAGAAATTGTGGAGGAAATAATTTTTAAAATAAATTGAAGGATACTAAAAAGTGAAAAATTAAAGATAAAAATAATATAAAATGGAAAAATAATAAAATAAAAACCTTTTTAACAAAAAAATGGACCGACCTCAAAAATTATGTCCGTAAACACCAAAAAGGGAAAAATAATAATCTCAGTGAAAACGTACTTGATGTAGTAGGTTGTTGGACATAAATATCTAGTCAACAGATGTTATGTTGGAATAGATACTCATCTGTAGATTCTATCATCTAGATGCTATCTAGATAGATAGGTATCTAGGTACGCATTGAAGTCGCCGCCGTGCCCATCTGCAGACACAAACTAACCACCTTCCTTACTCGACGATCTGGTTACCATTACAAGAGTGAATACCATTGAGTTACAATGTGCTCCCCAAACTATCAGGTACCTAGTACGTCTCTGCTGCTGTATAAGTATGATAGTAAGTGTGAACCTCCCTAGGAATGGTTGTGACGAGTATTTGAGACTTTATTATTATAGGAGACAGTTTATTATATTGGTGGACATATTTTAATGTAGCTACGTACCGTCGGAAGCGTTGTTACCTAATTAACATTTAACACCTCCCACAACTTTACAAATATTTACGTTCATACTCGGTGTGGAAGCATGTTTGTAGTATGGGAGGTATGTATATTTACGAAAAAGAATGATATGTTGGTGAGTAGAAGATTTTGAAGACGTTTGTGTCTACAGATGAGCACGGCGGCGACTTCAATGCGTACCTACCTACCTATCTATCTAGATAGCATCTAGATGATAGAATCTACAGATGAGTATCTATTCCAACATAACATCTGTTGACTAGATATTTATGTCCAACAACCTACTACATCAAGTACGTTTTCACTGAGATTATTATTTTTCCCTTTTTGGTGTTTACGGACATAATTTTTGAAGTCGGTCCATTTTTTTGTTAAAAAGGTTTTTATTTTATTATTTTTCCATTTTATATTATTTTTTATTTTTCACTTTTTAGTGGTCTTCAATTTAAATCTGAAATTAATTTACCGGCAGTTAAATAAATCAGTTGTTATCGATCTGTTAATGTGGATCTGTTTCCATACTGTGAATCATTTCAGTAAGGTGAACCAGACGCCGTAGGGTGGACCACATTCTGTAATCTGGATCAGTTTCCATATGTATAGATGACTTTCCGTTTTTGGATCAGTTTCAGGAGGTATTTGGTTCACTTTGCTACTTAGCAATCTACTCTCATATCCCCTAACTGTTCGACGTCCCTCATATTTGATAGGTACTTGGTAGTTCTGACAACACAATTCAACAACTCAACCATGACATGATTGACGGGGACTTATCACCTAACTGTACTATATACCTCATATTTGGTACGGCACAATTCAGTTCTGACGATCACCTGTACCATTACCTACCCAACTATTTATGAATGACGAGGAAGCTATGTGCTACACCCACTTGGTAGAATACCCTCCCATCACCTAGTTGTCCTATAATCCCTCATATTTGGTAGGGCACTATTCAATTCCGACAATCTTCTATACCATTACCTGCCCAACTATATTATGGATGATGAGGAAGCTATGTGCTACACCCACTTGGTAGAATCCCCTCTCATCACCTAGTTGTCCTAAAATCCCTCATATTTGGTACAGCACTATTCAGTTCCGACAATCTCCTATACCATTACCTACCCAACTGTTTTATTGATGACGAGGAAGCTATGTGCTACACCCACTTGGTAGAATACCCTCTCATCACCTAGTTGTCCTATAATCCCTCATATTTGGTTGGGCACTATTCAATTCCGACAATCTCCTATACGATTACCTACCCAACTATATTATGGATGACGAGGAAGCTATGTGCTACACCCACTTGGTAGAATACCCTCTCATCACCTAGTTGTCCTATTATCCCTCATATTTGGTACAGCACTATTCAGTTCCGACAATCTCCTATACCATTACCTACCCAACTATATTATGGATGACGAGGAAGCTATGTGCTACACCCACTTGGTAGAATACCCTCTCATCACCTAGTTGTCCTATTATCCCTCATATTTGGTAGGGCACTATTCAGTTCCGACAATCTCCTATACCATTACCTACCCAACTATATTATGGATGACGAGGAAGCTATGTGCTACACCCACTTGGTAGAATACCCTCTCATCACCTAGTTGTCCTATAATCCCTCATATTTGGTACGGCACAATGCAGTTACGACGATCTTCTATACCATTACCTACCGAACCATGTTAAGGATGACGAGGGAGCTATGTGCTACACCCACTTGGTAGAATACCTAACTAACAGTACTATAATTATCCCTCATACGTATATGGTAGGAAAACTCACATATTCGAGCATTGATAAACACGTTTGATACGGCTCATGCAGGTTCTGAGCGAATAGCCCACTATAATTTCCCCCTTTCTCATCCCCCGCAGTACCTTTTAGTTATCGGAACCCCCCTCATATAGCATACCATTTTGAAGCTTACAATCAGACCTTCAATTTGACTATACACAAATAGTCCGTCATCAGCACAGTCGGAAGTCACAGGGGAAGAAGAGTGAATGCGGACCGATATTCCCGAAAACGGGAACCACGTTTTTCAACTTCTTTCACAAATTTTCGATACTTCTAACGAAGCGAAATGAAATCTGTTTGAAATGGGACCACCACGGATACTGGTAGAACAAATTTCAAAAAGAACCAGACTGATTGGTACCAGAATAAAGAAATGCAAGGTGTTCAGACATACAAAAAAAAAAAAAAAAAATCGTCGTCCCACGACAACCCGAATTGAGTACCTCCTCTTTCGCGCGCCTTCGGCGCGTTGAAGTCGGTCAATAAATAATTAAAAAATAATGAAATAAAACCTTTTCAACATAACAAACGGACTGACCTCAAAACTCGCGATGGCAAACCACTAAAAATTGAAAAATAATAATTACAACGTATTCAGATAGGTTTTGGAGTACCAAAACACGTATACCAAGGGGGAATCCTGGTATAAATCTGCAACTGGAAAGTCTTTCAAATTATTTCCTATATTATAGGAATCCATGCAATCGTTCTTATTTCCTACTTGGCGTAAAGACATGTTTAAAAGATTTCAAGCCGCCCAACTTCATGATGCGTAGTACAGACCCTGGACCTTATTATAGTACGAGGAGTACTATATATTATTTAAGATAATTACGATCTAATACATTTTCTAACTTCGGGTAGGGACGCTCCATCCCTAGTTGGTAAATAAATGTTTTGATTATCAACTCAAGGTAACTTTATTATTGCAGTTATATGTGGAGAAGGAAGCAGTAAGACCCAGTTCTCATTCGTCATTCATTTTACTAAGGCGAGCGCTTTTAGGGGAAACTGTGGCCCCTTTTGGTTTATTATTTTCAATAATGAACCTTTGGAATCGACCAAGAAAAAAAAATTTTTAACACCCCCTCAAAATTTGATGGTTTACGTTTCAAGGTACGTAGAATCCAAAAATCGAATAAAAATTTGGCCGTCCGTCCGCCGTACGCCGTACGCCGTCCGCCGTACGCGGCACTTTTGCCACTTACCATTGACCGATTTTGATGAAATTTGGTATGTAGGCTCCATTGGGGGTCTAGTTGTGCCCCGAAGCTTTTGGTTGATGTAGGTCACTTCTAAGGGTTCCAAAATCAATTTTGAAATTTTGAAAACGCCCTAACTCAAAAAATTTTGATATAAAGGTATTGTTTTTCCTTCAATTTAAGATTCTATAGAATTTTTAGAATTTTTTGAGACCACGCGGAGCTCTGTAGGACAAACCGTTCGCTCCCTACGAAAATTTAAGGGTTTATATTGAAATATATATATATATAAATCAAAACACGAGTGTGAATCGCAAAAGAGGCCTAATCTCCGTTCAAATTAGAGCTGACCAAAATGCGATCAATGGTTGGTGATTTTGATTTTGATTTTTTTTTTCTTTTTCCTTCATATTGGATGGTTGGTGATTTTGTAGGCGAGTGATCTATATAGAAAAATAATAAACCATTGTGTAATAATTTGCAGCGTTTTCAAGCCTATATTCAAAGAACTGCAGTCATACCTTAACCTCCAAAAGGGGACACAGTTTGCCCTGAAAGCGCTCGCCTTAGTTAAATGAATGACGAATGGGAACTTCCTTCTCCACATTTAACTACAATATGACTACAGCAGGAGTACATAGCAACTTTATTATTTAGAAAACATTGGCGTTGAGGATAAGTGGTTCTGATGGCTCCCGGTAGGTCGCAAACAACAAATCAACGGGGTCATATCGAGCCCTGACGTATTAAGTGCCGCGTTTATCTACACGCGGGGCACTCTGATTCAATTTTCGGAATAACCCACGGTTCTCTCTCCTCAGGCATGTGGGGTTCCAGTTATCCTCTTTCTACAATGACCTCTACGCGGAAATCACTCGAAATAATTTTTTGCGCACTTCAGTAGTCAGTTATCAACCGTCAAAGCCGGGAGATCCCCTCTTTGAGCACTCCTTACAGCCCGCGTGAAGAAAGGTGTGTATTTTACAACTGTTCTAGGATTCGGCAAAACCGTCCTTATTACGCGTTTTGTGCTGTTTTTTCAACGTTGAGATATTCGCCAAAATATTAGGTTACAGCAATATCAACCCCATTAATTTTCCTGAGTTCTTCAAGAGCTCTCCTACAAAGAAGAGGCAAATCATTTCTCAGACATAGTACGGAACAATTTTGTGGTCAATATTTATGAAAACTTCAATTCCAAAATTTTTATATAAGGATAAAAAAGGGTTACTATTCGTTATTTTACTAATGGTGGTGGTGCAGGGGAATTTTGAGAATTTTTGGAAAAATACCATAAAATAATGACCCTGAAATTTTGTGATAGTGTATTCGACTTCCATGGAACAAGTATCTAGTCAATTTATAAGTGATAAAATGTTCTTCCATAATGAATGAATGAATGAATGTTTTTATTTGTTGAGTAATACATAGTGCATTAACAATAGTCAACGCATAGAAAACAATGACTAACAAATGAATGTAACAAGTGATAATACCAGGACAGGTAACGTAGGTAATAAAAAAAGGGGGGAAAAAGGAAAGTAATAAGAAACCTCCGAGCCACAAAAGCAGCGGATCCACCCACCATGGCGGCTCCCAGACCGTATACATACCCAAATGGGCAACGGCCAAGTTTGCAATGCATTAATTACAAACGAGGGAAATCCACCAAAGGGGGCCGCTCCCGGGCCGGCCAAGAAACCCCGACTGGGGCACCGCAAAAACCATAAACCAGAAAAGCCATAAGCCATAGGAATTAAAAAAAAAATTGTGTTGTAGTAAGTGTACCCTTGTTATTTGTTCCCTGTTATTTGTTCCCATTTCCTGTACCTCTTATGTGCTTTAATTTGAAGTCAAATATTAATTTTCTCGTAGTACTTCGGGATCTGAGAGCCAATCATTTTTTTTTGGGTTGCACTAGAAATGCACTGGAGGCTTCCAGAATCATGCTAAAGTCAAAATACACGTGGGTGGCACCACGTATTTACGTTCCAGCGGAAGCCGCGTGTAGTTAAGGGTTAAGAAACTGTCGGCTTATTCTACTTAATGTCCATATTATCCTGAGACAAGGTCGATTCGACATATTCTAGACATAGTAGTGTCTAGAATACTATAGTAATTTTGAATAGTAAAGATCCACGAATTAAGGATATATGGACCATTCCAACCTCCATACTATTTTTTGTTCCAGTGCCGTTAAGACGGATATTCCGCTCTCTTGCATATACTTTCTTATTTTCGGTTGGAGGGGAAGGCTGAATATATGTCTGCCACAGTTCCCTTAATTCCCATCTCGCCCAGAAACTTTTTCTCTAACCTACTGGGATTGCGTGCCAAGATGAGCTGCGAGCTCAAGATGGATGCTTTCCAAGGTGGAAAGGCACCTTCAAAAAACGTGATCATAGAAATTTTCCATTGTTCGATTTTCTCGTAAAGTGAGCGTTTGGTTTTTCACAGTTAGGTCAATCAGAGACTCTGATTAAACCAATCTAAATCAAACGGCGCTGAAAATGTTCAGTCTTGAAGTTTGTGACATATAATTGTGTTTATTCAACGGTTAATCTACCACAATCCGCAATTAATTAATTAATTTTAGCAGTCCTGTAACATACTGACAGAATGCATAATCCTAACCTAAGCTTTTCAGGATGCCTCTGGGTCAGGCTAAACGCCTAGGGCAGCAATTCCGATCACATTCAGACTCGCTGTTTGCTGTCATTGGTCCACTGGATGTTCCAGAGACTGAGGATGTGTGGGTTTCCATGGGAAGTGAGGAGGAGCAGCACATTGGGGAGCTTTTCAACGAGTGGCGAACGATCTTTGTGGGATGAAAACTTACGGCGATACATTTCCCTAGAAACAGGTCGGTTGTAAGTGAAAATCATTTCAAACTCCCGCGCCACTTACGTGCCACGGTTTCGTCACGTTTTGCCCAGTTAGGTGATGGCTAAAGCATGTTCCATGCTAATATGCAATCTACAGTTTCTACATTGTTGACCTCTGTCAAGTCATTGTTGTTGATCATCGGATAAAGTCGTGAGAGGCAAGTAGGCAATCGAATTCCCCGAATCAATTGGAATCAATTGGTCCCAAGTACTTACATGGCCTATATACATCTAGGGCCCACATTACATTGGCATACGTATTTTTCAAACCCTTGCGTCTGTAATGATTGAAGAAAGTTACACAGATTATTCAACTTGGCCCCCGTCGGTTCTCAAATAACTTCGTGAACGAGACTTTTTTTCGTTCATGAAGCCAACTCGTTATCAGTTCGGGACCTAGAAGTTTCTCTAACTACCCTGAAAGTAGATGTATGCGAGTACATTTCAGAGGGCGGTTCTCGGCTCTCAATCGTAGTTTCGCACCTGGCATTACTCTCAGGGGAATCCTCGGCCCATCGATAGTCATCACATTTCATGGGGGAACATTTTCAATCGGCTTTGTTTCGACAGGGGAACAGATGTAGGCTCTTGTTCAGGGTATAAGTAGGCCTTGGAGACCGGAACTTTCTTGTTCGGGAGCCGTCGTAGCTATAACTTCTATTGTCCTCCACCAACTAGTTTGTCCAACGCATAATTCGCGAGACATTACAATACAATATTCCTCCTTTTCGTGTAAGGAATTTGCATTAAATTAATGAGTATTAGATCTTAATATTCAGAAATGCGTTCGAATTACGGTATGGTCACACTCCTAAAAGCCTTCCTGACTGCCATGGATGGGGGGCTACATTTAACGCCAACCACGCTTTTAGTTTACTAGAGAGGTGGACTAGTTATAAGGGGCCACGACTACGTACATGACGAATGTGTCAGAATGCCAGGTCTCCTTGCATGGATGTTGTTACAGAACCTGTAGCCGAAGATGGAAGCCCAGCTCACAGGGGACCATCTACACCCCAATCTGCATTATCTCTGAATATTGTTGGAAAATGTAGAAATTATGGCTGACACAAGGATTTCACGTTGCCGTATGAGCACAAAATACTTTCAATTGGGGGAAATGGTTTTCATAGGACACCATCTACACGCCAACTCGCACAATTCCTGAAAATTTCTTTGAAATCGGATGAAAATTGTAGAAGTTATGGCTGTGGCAATGGTGTTCACAGGGGTTCATCCACATCCCAACTCTCACGATCTCTGAAAATTTCATGAAATTGGGCGGAAAATGTTGAAGTTATGGCAGTTTCAAGTATTTCAAGGTTTCACAAGATGATTTTTATAGGGGACCATCTACACGCTAACCCGCACAATCCCTGAAAATGTCATTGAAATCAGATGAGAAATGTAGAATTGATGGCTGCAGCATGGATTTCATGACATACATACAGACAGACAGAAATGGAACCAAAATTGTTTAGGAAGGTCTAAAACGTAAAACGCGAGTGGAGATTTTGATTTTGGAGAACATTTTTTTTTTCGATCTTGAAAAGTGAAAAAAAAGCTTCCGCTATCTTGGTAGACTCGGAAGCAAAATTAGAATGATATTGATGAATAGTACTGAGTAAAATACTTGTTTGTAGTTCTGAGTGGATAATATATTTGGTATAAATAAAAATAAGGAACATATTTTTTTGTTCAAAACATTGTTTCCTACCTACCTAGTATTTTAGGAATTTTTATCAATTTTCTTTTTATTGTACGATGATATTTCTTGTTACCTTTACAGGTTAACAAGAAAGATAATCCCGAAATGCCCTAATGTAACCTTTATTTGTGAATGAAATTTATCAATCTCAAATTTTGCCATGTAAGAACGCTGTCCGTTTTAAAAGTTTGTTTTTAGTTTCCTCACTACCCCAAAACTGGTTACAAGATGTTTTAATGAACTTTACTCGCCTTCTGCGTACTATTCATACAGACTAGAGCGGCAAAATCGTCTGTGAACGAAAGAATGAGGTTTCAGTTGATAGGGCACGGCGCACGAGGTATACCCGACCCCCACGACCGCTCGGTCTTGATGGCATGTTTGCTCGAACCAGCTCCGTTTCCATCTTCTTCGCGGTATTCCAGATATGCGACATTTCAACCACTACTTTAACTTCATCGAATTTTCGAGTCTGACGATCTCTGAGCTAAATTTTTGATCAAACTGATGCACCATCAGAATTTCCGATTCAGTTGATCTGGACAATGAAAACCGCATTCTTTCAGTTTAAACCTAATAGGACCATGGTGTCACTAGTGTCACCGAAAACATCTTAGGAATTCCACAGCTGTCCAAGGTTTCACCAGATTAACTAGATTTAAATTGCAATTTGAGAAATTGATGGACAGAGCTAAATTTTTCGAACCACTTTTGCAAGTTGTTGGATGTCAAAAAATAATGACAAAAATTTTGAAAATTTGTTCATCGATTCCTTTGTAAACTTTTGTCATAATTTTATTTGAGACTTCCAATAGCCCACAAAGAATTCTGTTGCCCATTAAGTTTAAAATTGCAATTTAATTTTGGTCACTCAGGTGAATTTTGCGACAGCTGTGGAGTTCCTGAGATGTTTTCGGTCCAATTAGGGTTAACACTCGAGGAAAGCTACCCCAATGCACCGTGTTCTAGGTGGTCACTCTTCTTAGTTTCTATTTGCCCCCATCTCTTCGCCTATTGTAATCAAACAATATTTTATTATCGTGTGTTAATATAATAATTAAATAAACAAGAAGTGACGGGTTTTCGAGTTTCCCTGATTTTGCGCACATTTTTAACGTAAACACTTAACCCCAGATGGGAATTATTAATTTTAAGTCAAACACTATTTTTTGATTGGGTTAAAACTAATTAATTATTTGTCGAAGGACAACCTTAGGATTGAAATAGAGTTTGAAATATTCTGATGGAATAACCTACTCCTATTTTTACCCTATGTTTACTTACTAATCAACAGAAATATATAGATATGGATTGGGTATGGTTCAATAACAAATCGGAGTGTGGTTTAAATATATTGACTCTTTAATCTTATATAGGTCCGAAATGAAATGAAAATGGATTTTGGGTACCAAAGGAAACCAAAAAATATTTAATATTGTGAAGAAAGGGAAGACTGCCGATTTCGTTCCCAGTCTGGAAGCGTAACGAATCTTCCACAGGCAACGTTAGCTGAACTGCTACAGTATTCATTGACTGGAGACACTATTGTTATATTATTACTACATTTACAATCATATTGTCACCACCGTTTGTCCTACTAGGCAACAAATTCCTGAACTCATTTTCTCACTTTGCATTAGTTTGTTGAATAAAGCCTCAACTTGAAAGGTTTTCATTTCAATTTATTCAACAAACTAATCATGAAAAAATTTTTACGACCTGATAAATTGGAGTTAGAGCCATCTGCACCAAAAGCTTCTCATTGCTGGTCACATTGGAAGAGAACGTTTGAGAACTTCCTAAAGGCCGGAGCTGATGAAGAACCAGAAGAAGAGGTAAAACTTCAACTCCTGATGAACTATGTAAGTTCTGATATTTATACTTACATAGCTGACAGCACGACATATAACGATGCTATAGAAACATTGCACGCTCTTTATGTCAAACCCAAAAGCGAGTTATATGCTCGGCACATACTCGCCACAAGACGACAAGAAACGGGGGAAACCCTAGATCAATATTTACAAAATCTAAAAACTTTAAGTACGGATTGCAACTTCAAGTCTGTTACAGCAGAACAAAACAAAAACGATAGCATCAGAGACGCATTTATCGGAGGTATCCAGTCGACAGCCATAAGACAAAGACTTTTGGAAAATCTTACTCTGACTTTAGACCAAGCATTCGATCAAGCACGAACATTAGATTCAGCACACCAACATGCTCAAAAATATCAATCCAACATGAGTACACCCATCACTTGTGCGACAGATACTACAAATGAACAATACAGAAATGTGGACTCTAATACTGTTACTACAGCAGCAATACCTAAAAAACTATGCTATTTCTGTGGAGGTTTTAGGCACCCCAGACCTATGTGTCCAGCGATTGACAACGTTTGCAAGATATGTGACAAGAAAAGACATTTTCCCAAAGTTTGTCTCTCAAAGAAAAACAAGACCAAAGTTTCAGCTGCAGTCTTTGGCTCTCTCTCTTCAATTGCATCTACCACTTTAAGCAAGTCAACAATTACTGTAAAAATTAATAGTATTCATGCTAATGCTTTAATTGACACTGGGAGTTCTATGAGTTTCATTAAAGCTTCGATTGCCCGTCTAAACTGCTTAAAAACTCACGCTTATTCAGGAAAAATCACCATGGCATCTACTTCATTGGCTGCCACAATCAATTCCTTTTGCACAGTATCTCTTGAGATGGAAGGTTACACATATTCTGCAGTCAGACTGTTTTTAATGGATGACCTGTGCTCAGACATAATTTTAGGACATGATGTACTCAGCGTTCATTCGTCAGTCGAATTTTCATTTGGAAGACAAAAACCATCACTAAAAATTTGTGGGAGTGTTGAAGCAGCCTCTGTAGAACCAGTAAAAATTTTCAGTCATCTCACTAACGATTGCAAGCCCATAGCAGTGCGATCCAGGAAGCACTCACAACAAAATCTTACATTTATGGAATCGGAAGTTCAAAAACTACTAGAGAATGGAATAATCGAACCAAGCAACTCTCCTTGGCGAGCCCAGGCCTTCGTAGTGTCTAGTGCTCGAAAACAAAGAATGGTCATAGATTATTCACAAACCATAAATAAATTCACACTTCTTGACGCGTTTCCAATTCCCAGAATCTCAGATATAGTAGAAGCAGTTGCTAAATACAAGGTTTTCAGCCAGATTGACCTTAAAAGTGCATACCACCAGGTTCCAATAGCTGAAGAAGATCGTATTTACACAGCATTTGAAGCAGCTGGTCAACTCTTTCAATTCACACGGCTTCCATTTGGAGTGACCAATGGTGTCCCAGCCTTCCAGGAGTTCTTGACGAAGCTGATACGAAAGGAAGGTCTAAAAGGAACCTTTGCTTACCTAGATGACTTAACAATTTGCGGTATGAATGAAGCTGAACATGCTGACAACCTTCAAAAATTTCTTGATATGGCACGCAAGTATAATTTAACATTGAATAGAGAAAAAAGTGTTTTTAATCAAAAATCTATCAGACTACTAGGCTACTTAGTTGAAGATGGTCATTTCCAGCCAGATCCTGATCGCTTGCGACCTTTCCTCGAAGTTCCGCCTCCCACTGATTCAGCTGCTCTTCAAAGGATTCTGGGAATGCTTTCCCATTATTCTAAATGGGTACACAAATTTTCAGACAAGATACGTCCATTAGTAGATTCAAAAACTTTCCCACTATCACCAGACGCTATCGCATCATTAGAGAGAATCAAGAAAGACATTTCTGCAGCCACCTTTGAAGCTGTTGACCCAGAAGCTCCGCTAACTGTGGAAACAGACGCATCTGATGTTGCAATAGCTGCCACTCTCAGCCAGATGGGCAGACCAGTTGCCTTTTTTTCACGAACTTTGAACGCTTCAGAGAAAAATCACTCAATAATTGAAAAGGAGGCATATGCCATAGTTGAAGCTATCCGTTATTGGCGCCATTACTTAATGGGACGTCATTTCCATCTCATAACAGACCAACAATGCGTGTCGTTCATGTTTGACATCAAGCACACAAGTAAAATCAAAAATGAAAAGATAATGAGATGGAAATTGGAACTTTCGGCATACACTTTTGACATAAGTTATAGGCCAGGAAGAGAAAACACGGTCGCAGATACCTTATCCCGCATCTGCTGTGCTACCACAAGTCAAGACCTAACGAAACTTCACGAGGAGTTGTGCCATCCCGGAGTTACGCGGATGTATCATTGGGTGCGTGGACGGAATCTCCCTGTTTCTATTGAAAATATACGGAAAATCACTTTGGATTGTCGAGTTTGTGCGGAACTCAAGCCCCAGTTCTTTAGAGGTAGTTCTGCTCATCTCATAAAGGCAACCAAACCATTCGAAAGACTCAATTTGGACTTCAAGGGCCCTTTGCCATCTGCACAACCACCACCATACATACCACCATACACCACCATACATATTGACCATACATATTGATGATCATCGATGAATTCTCCCGTTTTCCATTCGCTATCCCGTGCAAGGATCTCAGTTCGTCTACACTCATTCAAAATTTGAAACAACTTTTCTCTATTTTCGGAATGCCTTCTTACATACATTCGGATCGTGGGTCAAATTTTATGTCAAAAGAATTCAAGACATTTTTACATACTAATGGAATCGCAACAAGCAGGACTACACCTTATAATCCACAAGGAAACGGTCAAGTCGAACGATATAACGGAATTATTTGGAAAACCATACAGTTAGCCTTGAAGACATACAATTTACGCACTGAACAATGGGAAGAAGTACTCCAACAAGCTCTACACTCAGTTCGTTCTTTACTCTGCACAGCAACAAATCAAACGCCCCACGAAAGAATGTTTGTACACCAGCGAAGAACTTCCAATGGAGAAGCATTGCCTTCATGGTTAATGGAACCTGGAAAAGTCTTGCTCAAGCGCCATGTTCGCCATAGCAAGTACGACCCTTTAGCTGACGAAGTGGATTTAATCGAATCAAACCCCCAGTATTCTCAGGTTCGCCTGCAAGATGGCCGAGAAACAACAGTTTCCACGCGGCACTTGGCACCACTACCGGATACATTGCAACCTCGACCAGGAGAACTGACAGAGGAAGCTCCAACAAGACCAAGTAACATTGAGCAGTCGACTGTTGAAGAACCACGCAGGAGTGGAAGAGTAACAAGACCACCTGCCTACCTAGCTGACTATGTTACGAACTGAAGAGGGGGAAAATGTTATATTATTACTACATTTACAATCATATTGTCACCACCGTTTGTCCTACTAGGCAACAAATTCCTGAACTCATTTTCTCACTTTGCATTAGTTTGTTGAATAAAGCCTCAACTTGAAAGGTTTTCATTTCAACTATGACTATGAAGTACTAATTCTGCTTTTACAGACTCGTAAATACATAAATTATATTACTGAATAGACTCATTGTGGATTGAGGAAGTTGGTGTAGGAAATTGAAACTGTACTCATATAATGGTAGAAGTGATGATGAATGAATAGTAATACCAAGTTTTTTTTTTACAGAAAATACATTGATATTAAAAATGATAATAGGACTAGATTGTGATTGTATTCCTACCTACTCGACCTTGTAGATAAGGTATCTGATAGGATATGATATCAGGTATAATGAAATCAACGATACAAGAAATTCGTACCAACTGTAAAAAAAGACTGTGAAAATCAACCAATCAATCTGCTTAATCTCAACCTGCCCGGCTACTAAGGACTTCACTGAAGTATAAAATTGTCATTCGTTTCATCCGCGTTAGCTTGAAGGGGGCGTTGATTGCGAAAACCTTGACTAAGTTACAACGTTTTAACGCTACGTCTTAATGAAAACTCGAAGGAAAATATCCTCGGAAATTAAATTCTCCGCTCAGACACAACTCGTGGTAAGTTCCACTATCTACTTGAATGTTCTTCTTCTAGAACTTGTAAAAAGAACTACAAAGCACTCACACCCAAAATATCGGATGATCATCACTTTCCTCTACTTTACTCTTAAAAACCTTTCTCGAGAATTTAAAGTTGAAAAAGTTTAATGGCTCATTTGAATTGAAATTTTTTTTTTCACATTTTCTATGAGTTGGATGATTCAATTGATATCTTGGAAGAGAACCTTTCTAGATTATAGAAGATATGAATCACAACTAAATGTTCCTCGAAAGTGTACCTGAGAATCTCTGAAGATCAAATTACGCGTAGTTTCACTGCATCCGAGAGAAAGAGTTGGTGGCAAACTTTAATGAAGTGGCAATCACAGTGAGCTAAAGACCGAACATTCTTCTGTCTTCATGAATAAACCAAAAAAGATGCTGGCTCAGCTCAATGAACGACGGTTAGCTTCCAAGACTATTCCTAGTTGGGGATACTGCCCGCCGGGAGTTTACCACGTTTATGTGGGTAATTCTGTTTACCCTGGCTGGGAGTAACTAAGCAGAAGCGTCTACTCAATCCCTAGATGAGTGCAAAATTTTCCTTTACTGGTTGTTTAACCAACTAATCCTACTTGGGAGCATATTTTCGGATAAGTCGGTCGCAGTTCCGCCTCGTCAAAACCCAGGGGGGTGAGGCCAATGGGAAGCCATGAGCGAAATCATCAGAACAAATTCTGATCTTCCCTTAGGAAGACAGCTGATAACGTCCGCGACGCCAGGAATGGCAGTCGGACGAAAATCCAACATGAAATGGTTGTTTACTTTCTTACTAACCATCTAATCAGATTGGAACTCATCCTAATAGAAAAAGGTGTTTCTAACTGCACATAAGTGCGGACCAACCCTGACGTATCGAGCACTGCCCCAACGACTAACATTAAAATCAAACAATTCAGTACTCTTCCAAATTCAATACACCAACGGGAAAGTATCCAATAAACTAAGCGACAACATGGCTCTTGGGACAGCGCCCCCGAAAATGCATATTCTAGGAGTTTATGACCCCTTTCGGGTAGAGCCGACATTTTTTCAATGTTTTGGTCGAATGGGATATTCAAATAAGATTACTTGGTTTATCGTCCGGGAATCGCTACCCAAATGAAAAGCCGAGCTGGCGGCAGGGAACCAATTAATCCCCTCGCACCAATCATCTCCCACCCTTCTGGCAAACACACAGCTTCGATTGCAGTATCGCACCTGAATATCGTTCCCGATGTTCACGGCCTGATGACTACTTCTGCTTCAGCCACCCTTAATTTTCCTGACTTTTCCGAATATTTTTCTAGAATAAACAATGTTAAATAATGCATACATTCCAGGGGACGTGCCATTGGATAAGCAAATGTATACAGACAAGTATATCGTTCACTTGATAGTAGGTACTTTCGGAGATGAATTTCCATCCTGAGTTCATCTGGTTTTCAATGAGCAACAAATGATCTTCGTCGTTGGTATCAGGTGAGGTAAAACTGATTGAATATTAATTAGATTGAATAAAACTGATGAATATTAAAAGCAGTTATACTGTTGGAACATATTTCTGAAATGACCAAGTTCACCATGAACGATATGTTGTTCCCAGTAATGATGACCATTCGTCCTTTCACAAAGATAATAGTTCTTATTCATAAGTCGGCGGCATCGCCAGTATTCAAATTAGAACCCACCGAAATATAATAAGATATCGAATCGGCTTCTCGGTGGATCGAATGAACGAGAAGCCTATTGAATCAGCAATCGATACTGGACGGGTGTATCGATGTATCGAGAGGGGGACAGGCAGTTCGGGAGAACCCCGCAAAGGGAGGTCGGCCTAGTTATGTTTGATATGTTAAATTCAATCGTAATGCTATTGTAGAGCAATGAAAGTCGCGTGATAATGTCGAGTTATGATTAGTGAATAACCCTCTTCGTCACATACAAGGTAGGTGACTCGGTATGCATCTATTCTGAGATCCATCCACTCTCCAAATTCAACCAAATTGAGAATAAGGATCGTAAAAAACCGACGTTTTTATAAAATTACGTGCATGCCTTAGTCACGACGTGAGCGACAACAGAATCCTGATCGTGGACACTTCGATATATCGTTTATTGACCTATAAACTGTTAATGATTGTTTGGGAAGTTCATGTTTTGATATCTACCTTGAATAGAATAAGGTTAGCTGCGATTGGGTTTCTGAACTAAGTGCAATCCCTTATCTTAGAGAGCTTTTAGTACTCTTCAATATCGACTATAGAGCCATTGTTGAATTATTCGGAGATATAATTAATGAAAAATTACTTTTTTAGTCGTGATGAACCTACAGTTTCTCTCAATAAATCATGTTAATGCTCGGTCTTGGAGGAGTTTGAGGGCTGACGTTTGATGATGATCTTCTTTTGTAGTCTGATAGGAATAACAAAAGTGCAAAAACCACTTGGCCTTTTAGCGAATTCAAGGAAAATGAAGCTAATGCAATGGCCTCAAAATTTTAAGAATGGACTTTTTCGAAAAAATTTCACACAGAAATCCGTTTTGGAACATTCATATGTATATGTATATATACATAATATGTATATATTATATGTGTTATTCCGCACAATAACTTGCGTAATTATTTATACATTTTTTTTTAAAGTTTTCGCCAAAATGTTCGTAACAACAAAAAAAGGTCAAGGTCGTTAGCCAAAAATTTTGGACAATCCAAAGTGGTCCAAATTTCAAAAAAGTCCAAAAGACGGGGTTTTCCAGTTTTTTTGTGTGGTTATTACCTTCACAATCATGGTAATATATGTCATATTCGAATTCAGCACGAAATTTCCTGATACAAATGCGTTTTAAAAAATGAAAATTGTCCGAAAATTAAGAAAAGTACGTATTTATTTATCTATATAATGAATACGTGCGTAGGTATATTTGTTGTACCCAGAAATGCAGTAGCCGTGTGGGTACTCTATGCGTTCGTAGAGACGAGTAGAACATGAATATGTACTCCTAACATCTTCAAAGCATACCCAGTGCATACAGTATGTTGGTATGGTATACGGAAAATCGAAAAAACCAACAATAGCCGTGTGGGTACTCTATGAGTTCGTGGAGACGAGTAGAACATGAATATGGACTCCTTATATATTCAAAGCATGCCCAGTGCATACAGTATGTTGGTATGGTATACGGAAAATCGAAAAAACCAACAATAGCCGTGTGGGTGCTCTATGAGTTCGTGGAGACGAGTAGAACATGAATATGGACTCCTAATATATTCAAAGCATGCCCAGTGCATACAGTATGTTGGTATGGTATACGGAAAATCGAAAAAAACCAACAATAGCTGTATGGGTACCCTATGAGTTCGTGGAGACGAGTAGAACATGAATATGTACTCCTAATATCTTCAAAGCATACCCAGTGCATACAGTATGTTGGTATGCAATACTGAAAATCAAAAAAACCAAGAATCGTGTAAAAAAAAAATTTTCTAAAAGAAATTGCAACACCATTGTTCTTTTTCTTAACCATTCCTTCAACTGAAAGATTTCTTTGAACATTCGCTCATTAATTCATGCTGCATGAATGGACTGCTTCTTGTTTCTGCCAAATTGTGCGGCTGTTACGTACCTGAATAACAAAAATATTATTTTACCGTTAACCACGAGTGTAGAGCGGGGAAGTTTACGAACCATTGATCCGTTTTCTTTTCAAATTCATTTACTTGTTGCAGATTAAAGATAAATAGGAGGGCCTCCCTTTCACGCGCCTTGCCCGTTTAACAGGAGCCATTCTCAATCTCACCAACTTAACGCGTTTCCACCCCCATCGCCGTCGGATGCCGCAGTTTCTCATAGCCGGAGCCAACAAGGCCGCCTCATCTACCTTTTCTTATTACAGAGGGCCTTCACTGCTGGTATCCACCGTCTTGGCACAATGTTGAAGCATCCATCATCATTATTGGTATCAAACGTAGAACACTGCAACCCCTCCTCCATCACTAAAGACTATAACGCTGCTGTTTCTTGGCGGTTTCCCCCTATCCCAAGCATTTTATACGGTTACGAGTCTACAAAACTTTGATGTGATCAAATTTAGCATGATCGAATGTACTTCAAGAAAGCGAGGCAAGAACAACAGAACAACAGTAGAACTTCAAGACTGTCCAAGATTGCACTCACTTTTGGTTTATTATTTTCAATAATAAGCCTTTGGAATCGAGCAAGAAAAAACAAATTTTAACCCCCCCCCCCCCCTCAAAATTTGATGTTTTACGTTTCAAGGTACGTAGAATACGAAAATCGAATAAAAAAATTTCCGTCCGTCCGCCGTACGCCGTACGCCGTACACGGCACTTTTCTTAGCAATACTGGACCGATTTGGTTCAAATTTGGTATATGGGCTCCATTTGGGGTCTAGTTGTGCCGCGAAGCTTTTGGTTGATGTAGGTCACTTCTAAGGGGTGAAAATTAAGGGTTGAAATTTTCAAGAGTGCCCTAGCTCGAAAACTCTCGAAATAAAGGTATCGTTTTTTCACCAATTTTAAATAGTATTGAATTTTAAAAAATTTTTGAGACCACCCGGAGCTCTGTAGGACAAACCGTTCGGTCCCCACGAGTACTTGAAGGTTTTCCTTCGATAAAACAGAATCATGAGTGTGAATCGCAAAAGAGGTCTAATCTCCCTTCAAATTTTATCGGACTAAAATGCGATCGCTGTTCATTTCTTCGATTTGTATACAGTTTTGCCTTCTGCGTAACCAGTAATCAAATTTCCATATGAAGCTTTCTATTTTTCCAATCGAGTGTGAAGCGTTTAGTTTTTTCCGATAAACTTGATTGTGAAGGTGTGAAGCCAGTATGGTGTGGTAGGTAGTACCTAGCTGGTAGGTAAAAAAAAGTTGGTAGGTAAAAAAAATGTTGGTGGGTAAAAAACACTGCAAATCATTGCTCAAAGGCTTCTTCACTCTTCAGATCACTGATCAGCTGAGTGAGCTCCGAAGCCATTTTCAATCCTATTGAATGGAAGTGCTCTTCCAGGCGTCTCCAGCATTCGAGGAGATCTTCTTCACTCCTCAGATCACTGATCAGCTGAGTGAGCTCCAAAGCCATTTTTAATCCTATTGAATGGAAGTGCTCTTCCAGGCGTCTCCAGCATTCGAGGAGATCTTCTTCACTCTTCAGATCACTGATCAGCTGAGTGAGCTCCAAAGCCATTTTTAATCCTATTGAATGGAAGTGCTCTTCCAGGCGTCTCCAGCATTCGAGGAGATCTTCTTCACTCTTCAGATCACTGTTCAGCTGAGTGAGCTCCAAAGCCATTTTCAATCCTATTGATCGCAGGAAGCTGAAATTTGAGAGGGAAGGTCAAGAGAGAAAACAGATGGTGGTAGGTGCAATTGATGAAGAACCAGTGATCCATAGAGAAGGGTGATCTATACAGAAAATAATAAACCTTTGAGCAATGATTTGCAGCGTTTTTGAACGATAACGAGATTTTCTAGAATATATAAATATAAAGCCCTGTCCACCACATTCTCCTGTTTTCTCTATATGTGCTTATGTCCGGTCGGCTTGGGCAACCATTTGCCGTCTACTTGGGAGCCAGACCCTGTAAATGACGTCAGTCAGCCGTCTACATTCAACATACGGTCCAGCCCATGGACGTTGGAGCTTTTGCGTCAAACCCTTTTTCCTGGATGAGTTGTACAACCAAATCTCATATCCTCTCTCGAATATCGGTGACTCAGCTAGTTCATACCTTTTCTTTGCTTCTTCCTCCAATTTTCACGATGCTTCTCTTCCCGTGCATGTGCGGCATCTAATTTCTATTGAAGAGCCGCTGCATATGTAGTGGCACCTACTGGATTCGTACACTTGCCAGGTGGAAGGTCTGCAGGCTGGTTCGAAGTCCTTTCACATCCGAGCTTTGGCGTCAAACCTTTCTACCTGGGTGAGTTGTGCAACCAAATCTCATCTCCTTTCTCGAATCTCGGTGACTCAGCTAGTACGTCATACCTTTTTTCGTTTCCTCCTTGGATTTTCACGATGCTTTTCTTTCCGTGCATTTGCAGCATCTAATTTCTGTCAAAGAGCCTCTGCATAGGTATTGGCACCAACTGCAGGATTCAGAGACATACCAGTTGGAAGGTCTACAGGCTGGTTAGAAGTCCTTTCACATTCCAGCATAGGTGACGAAAAACCGGTGGAACTGTGGAAAGACGGCCTTATATGCAAACAGAGCCCAGGAGAGATGCTGGTCCTTCGGGTGTTTTTCAGTTACCTTCCGTAGCATGTCCAGCAGGAAACGGCTGAACAGCTCTACAGCGTTCCACGGCCGGGCAGGTGTTTTCGTGTTTTGTGACATCCAAGTATCCGCATAGTTTCAGCAAACGTGCCTCAAAATGTTGGCTCTGATCCGTGTGCATTTTCCGAAGAACTCCAAACCTTGACACCAAGTTTTCTGCCATGCCACGTGCAACTGTCTCTGCTCTCTGGTCAGGCGCAGAATACGTTTCTGACTAATTTCAACGGCGTTTACAGGGAGTGCTCAGTATGTATGTTTGTTTATGTATGTATTACACTACAATCCTATAAGGGTTGAACTTTTTTTTTCATATAAGATGAAATACTTTTCATTTATACTCATGTAGTCATAAAATATTAACATATGGTAAAATGTTAGCGTATGGGTAATATTATAGAATCTTCAAAATAACATCTTCTAATATATAAAATCCCAACCGTAGGTACATGTACGTCGGCCGTACGTGGGAGACCAGTAATTTAACAAATTACGTGTTTGTATATAATTTTGTAGTTGACATTTAATGTCACGGTATTACGGATTACTTTTCATGATTTGATTTTACCTGCTTTTAGCCGGCTTTTCAGCTAGTTCCACAATAAGGAAGTGCTTAGATCAAATCACGCACGAACTAGACTAACTGATTATGTTCATTTTTTGTGGGGAGGTGAATCTTCTTCGAGCTATACCTAACTGTATTGAATACGTGATTGTTTATAAAGTTTATGCAACTTGATGTAAACGTAGAACTCGCACTGAATTTTATTAATGAACTCAACAGGTGAAATTAGGAAACAACGAGTGATGGGAGTTTATTTAAAATGAAGTGTCAACAACCATAGTGTCTACCACAGTGTTTATAGTTATTATTATTACTATTATTTTTTTAATGTCTGCATTTAATTGTTGGGACCAGTGTATGAATTAAAGTCTTGGCGAAAAGGAAAATTCATTTCATTCCTCATTTTAGGATTGGATAGGGAACTCGATGTATGGATAGAAACATCACTAGAAATAAATTGAATTGACCTTACTTCATGGACATCCAGACTCATCCGGGAAATCATCTCAACACCTTACAGATAATTCAACATGCAAGTGTTATTCTATGTGAGGCAGACGTGCTGTACAGATACAAAGCTCCCTCAGTTTTGTTGTTGAGTGAGAGAAAAACTTTTGACCAAAACGAAATCATGATTCAATAAATATTATGCTGTCTAACCAGGAAGCGTATACTTGTGAGGGGAACAAATCATATTGATGAACGAGCGAAGACCTCTTCGACGCGCAAAGTGGTCGAAACGGCGGGGTGCGAGTGGTGTTGTAGGTGGGGCAGCCCATCACTCCGATCCGCTCTCCACCTCGTCACATCAAGTTTTGCATACACAAGCTCTCTGTTAGCCCTGCAAGGCCCCGAGGGTTCCCAGGCATCATGAATCAACCTCCACCTACAGCTCATCATTTCCTCTCTCCCCTCCACGACCCGCACATTTCACCTCGGACGCGCGCTGGTTTCCAAAACACATCCAAACCCGACCAAGCGGCACCACGTTTGGGATGTCCCTGATTGCTCCACGTATCTCTGAATTTACTTTACATGACTGTATCTAATTTACAATCGTATGAACTTAGCGTCGCATGGGTTGGATCATATGGAGAGCATTGATATATGGGTTGGGGGAAACGAGCTGGTTGACTATAGCTTGAATCAGATTGCAGCAAGTTAGAAGTCAAGGGGTTAAGCAAAATGTTTGATTTTTTGATGATTGATCGTATCACAGAAATTTGTACGGGCTTCTGAATGGAGGAATTCCTCATTACTTACTGAAATACTTACTCTACTAAAAAGCCATATAGTCATTTTCTCCGAGGTGGGAGCAATCAGCCTCTATGCTATTCTAACCACAATTTAAAATCTTGAAGAATCTTAGAGATCTTATTGAGATGAAAATTAGTCTCTCAAATAATCAAAACAAATGAATGAAATCTTGCTGACTGTTTTGGTTTATTATTTTCAATAATGAACCTTTGGAATCGACCGAAAAAAACGTTTTTTAACCCTCCCTAAAAATTTGTTCGCTTACGTTTCAAGGTACGTAGAATCAAATAATCGAATAAAAAATGTTCCGTATTTAGGCTCCATTTGGGGTCTAGTTGTGCCCTGAAGCTTTTAGTTGATGTAGGTCACTTCTAAGGGTTGAAAAATGAGGTTTGAAATGTTGAAAAACGCCCTCGCTCAAAAAATTGTGATATAAAAATATTGTGTTGTGTATTTTTTGAGACCACGCGGAGCCCTGTAGGACAAACCTTTCGCTCTCTACGTGAATTTAAAGGTTGGACTTATGATAAATGAGAAACACGAGTGTGAATAGCATAAGACACCTAATCTCCGTTCAAATGTTAGCTGACTGAAATGCCATCGATGTTTTCCTTCATGTTGGTATATGGTAACAATGGCAGAGACGTGTTCTTTGCGGACGAGTGATCTATATAGAAAAATAATAAACCTTTGTGTAATAATTTGCAGCGTTTCTTCTTTTTTGCTCATTTATTCAGTATCTAACAATGCCTTTTACCTACATATAAATTTCCCGATTCGTATTTCATAATATAAAAAATGAAACATATTGCCCACTTTCGTTATTCACGTGGGTAGTGATCCCCGGAATGTAGAAAAATGAGTGTAGGTACAAGTAGGTAGTATATTTTTCTCCTCCAGGTGTGGAGAAGCTGGATTAACATTCGTTAATTTCCAACAACTATGACAGAATCAAATTTTTTGCACACTTTTTAATTCTTGCAAATTGAAATTCAATACTGAGGAATGACCGTGGCAGTTTCGCATCAAGCACCCGACTGTCCCTCGAGAAAGGATAAGCGACTTCATGCCCGCCCTTCTCCATTCGCCTTGTAGTCCTTATATTTCAGGACTCTACAATATAAAAACAAGTGAAAATTGGACGAAACTCCTCCAATATACCTAGGGGAGTTTCGACGTACAAACCGTGCTCCTAGCGAAGAAGTTTAATAAGACCTTCATTGTTCTCCATATCTCAATATCTAACCTGACGAATTTAGTGTGTACAGAATAGATCGATTGTAGTCATCCAAGAGCCACGGAGTTTCCACGATACTGGTGAAAATCGGAGGCAAAATCCTCACCACATCTTTGATTTACAGAAAGTTATTGCTATCGCTCTTCAATAATCAAAATTGTGAATCGTTTCTTCGCTCCTGTGAATTAAATCGAACTATTGTGTGCTAAGAAGTAAATGATGAAACGCCTTGCGTTAAATAAAAAACGCTGCAAATCATTGCTCAAAGGTTTATTATTTTCTGTATAGATCACTGGTTCTCCATCAATAGCACCTACCACCATCTGTATTCTCCCTTGACCTTCCCTCTCAAATTTCAGCTTCCTGCGTTCAATAGGTTTGAAAATGGCTTCGGAGCTCACTCAGCTGATCAGTGATCTGAAGAGTGAAGAAGATCTCCTCGAATGCTGGAGACGCCTGGAAGAGCACTTCCATTCAATAGGATTGAAAATGGCTTTGGAGCTCACTCAGCTGATCAGTGATCTGAGGAGTGAAGAAGATCTCCTCGAATGCTGGAGACGCCTGGAAGAGGACTTCCATTCAATAGGATTGAAAATGGCTTCGGAGCTCACTCAGCTGATCAGTGATCTGAAGAGTGAAGAAGCCTTTGAGCAATGATTTGCAGCGTTTTTTACCCACCAACATTTTTTTTACCTACCAACTTTTTTTTACCTACCAGCTAGGTACTACCTACCACACCATACTGGCTTCACACCTTCACAATCAAGTTTATTAGAAAGAACTAAACGCTTCACACTCGATTGGAAAAACGTCTGCCAAGTTGGGTGGGCAGTATAGCTTCCTCACTCATTGTAACATGGACGTATAGAATCAGTTGGCGAAAAACAGGAGAGGAAATGGCCTTGGAGCTCACTCAGCTGATCAGTGACCACTCAGGCACCTTCAGCATTCTCTATTGACCCTGCCTCTCAAATTTCAGCTTCCTGCGTTCAACAGGAGAGAAAATGGCCTTGGAGCTCACTCAGCTGATCCGAAGGTGCTGAAATTTATAGGGGACCGTCTAGGACCTAACCCGCACAATCCCTGAAAATTTCATCAAAATCGGACCACAGGTTAGTATAGTTTTGCCCGGGACAAGGATTGACCACAGACAGACAGACAGACCGACAGACAGACAGACAGACACGGAACCAAAATTGTTCGGGAAGCTCTAAAACGCAAAAAGCAAGTGGAAATTTTGATTTTGGAGGACATTTTTTTTCTTTTTCACTTCTTTCACGAATACAAAGCTTCCCTACCTTCGGTAGTGAGGAAGCAAAATAGAAAGCTTCATATGGAAATTTGATTACTGGTTACGCAGAAGGCAAAACTGTATACAAATCGAAGAAATGAACAGCGATCGCATTTTTAGTCCGATAAAATTTGAATGGAGATTAGACCTCTTTTGCGATTCACACTCATGATTCTGTTTTATCGAAGGAAAACCTTCAAATACTCGTAGGGACCGAACGGTTTGTCCTACTGAGCTCCGGGTGGTCTCAAAAATTTTTAAAAATTCAATACTATTTAAAATTGGTGAAAAAACGATACCTTTATTTCGAGAGTTTTTGAGCTAGGGTACTCTTGAAAATTTCAACCCTTAATTTTCACCCCTTAGAAGTGACCTACATCAACCAAAAGCTTCGCGGCACAACTAGACCCCAAATGGAGCCCATATACCAAATTTGAACCAAATCGGTCCAGTGTTGCTAAGAAAAGTGCCGCGTACGGCGTACGGCGGACGGACGGAAATTTTTTTATTCGATTCTCGTATTCTACGTACCTTGAAACGTAAATCATCAAATTTTGATGGGGGGTTAAAATTTTTTTTTCTTGCTCGATTCCAAAGGCTTATTATTGAAAATAATAAACCAAAAATTATTAATTTGTCCCACCTAAGGAGTGGAATAGTGGACTCTATTAGAAAACTTGGTGAGCCACAAGTTCTCGACGTAAGAATGGGAGGCAACACTTCCAACTCGAAAGAACAAAATCTCATAATTGCAAAGACAGCACAAAGAGGAATGAGTTGCGAAAAAGAATGGACAATTATCGATTAATTTCTACGTAAAGTTGTTTACAATTGAATGTTTATTGTACAATGTTGATGCGTGGAAAGGGATTCTCGATGCCTTAGGGTGCCATAGTGGTCACTACTTCTCCAGCTTTCATATAAACTTAATTCGTCAAAGTACATAGATATATTCCAACCAACGAGCATTGTAGTGATTACTGTCAGTGTGTTCGACTAATTAGCGTAAATAGCACCTCCGTCCGCTAGTCCTTTACAGCTGTTGCGTTGCGTTCCTCCTACAAGTTTACTAATCTTCTAATGTGGTGAAGTTCGTCGGGCGTCGGTGATCACGGCAAACAAGAGTATTTCATCAGTTAGGAGGCTGCAGAGGGATGGAAAGCCAAAGGGACGAAAGTTTCAGGCTCGGGCAACTTGGTTCTGATTCCAGAGGCAGAACTGCCGGGAAGTTAGTGGGGCATCCCGTCTTGAAGTGATTTAGACGTCACAATGACCGCTCCTTTGCTGTATCTCATCAATTCTGACCCTCGCATTCACCTCGTTCTCGGGCTACTTACTTACCGGTTCCATTAATGCAGTGCATATTCGAGTGATATGGTGGCCAAGGATGGCCGAACATGAGCCACTTTTGGAGGTAATGATGAATTGACATACTCGTACATCCTCCCTATGAAAGGTGCAGTATAATTACTACACAGAAGATTTTAAGATGTACGTTGAGGTACACAAAAAATAAGAACAAATTGAAAAAAATTTGCTTCGTTTCATCAGATTTCCAACGGTATAATCAAAAAATATTTTACAATCGAATTTAAGGGAGAAATTTGTGTTTACATGCGGAAAAACGTGGATTTCTTTGTACGAAATCTACGGTAACGGGAGGACTCCGGGGTTAAACCTTCGATTTCGTTAAAAAACATTCTCGTTTTTCCGCGTTCAAACACAAATTTCTCCCTTAAATTTGATTTTAAAATATTGTTCCATTATACCCTTGGAAAGCTGATGAAATGGAGCAGCTTTTAAGCTTTTGAGCCCCTCTGTCAAATACTTTATTTTAATGACGAAAAATGATCCAATATTTCAAACATATTGTTTAGTAATGCATGCATTCCAGGGGACGTCCCATTGGATAAGCATTGGATCAGTTTAACCAGTTGTTAAGTGATAAAACTGTTTCACTCGATGTAATTTATTTATTACTTTAGGCAAGAAATACTGCCCCCCCCCCCAATCATTATCCACCTTAACATTTCTAGTGGCATGGGAGCCTCGAATCTGAAGAGCATTTTAAAATCCATGATCTACGATACCCAACATGCGAATTCGAGTTCCCCCCCCCCCACAACCCCACCCCAACGCCAACAATGGTGCCAGTCTGGCACCAAAGCGGAATTACGTCGTAACATTGAACTTTCATCTGTTAGTTTTAGTAGGCGGTCCGTCGAGGTTCACATCCGTATTCAAGGTGAAACACACAAAAAAAAAAAAAAAAACACGAAATATGCGGTTTATGGTGTCCTGGCACCATGGTGGCACCACTATTAGTTCCAACGTCGTACAGAGAATAATTCATGAAAATCCGGAGGTATAATGAGAATTTTTCCTCAATTTCAAAGCTTGGGGACAGTTAGTAAGCAGTAAAAGAACCGAAATATTGAAAAATCGGATATTTTGTGAATATTATCCCCCCACTCGCCCCCTCCCCTTGCGAATTTTGGTACTCGGGTGAAATTATGTACAACTCGGAAGTTATTTGAGTCAATCAAAAAAAGAAACACGCAAATCGGTTGGAAATTGAGGCTAGGGCAGAGTTTACAAGATTACGCCCGCAAACGCACGTTTTTTAAGCATTAACCCCCCCTTTCCCCCCCTTAAAAAGCAAAATTCAAAATTCCGGCGCCGTAGTGCACAACTAGATAGTTTTCCGCGTTGATGAAAAAATGAACTACAAAAATCGTTTGAGAACTAAGGGCTGTGCAGAGTACACAAGATTATGCCCAAAAACGCACGTTTTTTGAGCATTAACCCCCCCTTTCCCCCCCTTAAAAGGCAAAATTCGAAATTCCGGCGACGTAGTGCACAACTAGATAGTTTTCCGCGTCGAACAAAAAAAGAACCAGGAAAATCGGTTGAGAACTAAGGCCTGTGCAGAGTACACAAGATTTTGTTACACACACACACACACACACACACATACACACACACACACACACACACACAGACATACACCTATGGTTTTTTTCGCGGATTTGGATTCAGAATGGTCTAAAACGGATTACTGTGTGGTTATTTTTTTTCTGTTGAGTGTTGTCCAACTTCACCCCAGATCGATCGCATAAGGACGCCCAAGTCTTACTGTGGGACGTCCTAACAACAAAAAACAGAAATTGACAAATTTTTAAGTTTGAGGTAAACAATACTACTCTAGCGTTCAGTTTTTATCGACTGGTAAACGGCTTATCTATTGAGACATTTTACGCTCTTTCCAACGGTATCCTTAGTTGTAATTTTTGTGTGTAATTTAAGGGAGTTAAGACCGTTTTAATGGTGTAAGGTCGAAAACACTCAAAAAATCTTAAAAATAAAAGAAGTCGAATTTTTAGGGGGCTCAAAAAAACTCGAAGAGGCATTTTTTGTTGCAGATTAGTTGTAAAAACTACTCCCAAAGTTTGGTGGATAACTAATGGGACACCCTGTATACCCGAAATTATTTGGTTTACTTAGTTTTGAGTCTCCATCCCTATCAAGAGCGGCTCGTTAATGCATACCTATTTTTTCAAGTTCGAAAAATAGTCGCATTTCTGAGTTTTGTCAATAGGAGGCCGCTAAACTCGACTCCGATTATTCAAGAATTATGTTATGAAACCGCGCCAGGGAAGGGAAATGCCTGAGGGTAAGGAATTCCTCAGCTAGATAGTTGACAGAAGCCGCAGAGGACAGAAGCTCTGTGGCGAAGCACTCGACTCGGTCACAAAGGAGCCTCCCAGGTTGCGGAGGAAATTGCCCATAAGTTTAATGAAAAGTTGAAATTGGAGTGGCCTCTCAGCAAACGTGATGTTAGCAGTTGGTGGCTTTTAAAGTTAACCCACGTTTCCCCAGGGTTAGGGAATGGAATTATTCCTCAATTGATTAATAAAAGTTACATAGGCAACAGAAAACAAGGTAGATAGATAGAACTGAATTGTTTCTTCCTGGTCCAATTTCACTACTGAATCCAATGAGGATTGATCGTAAGGAGGAACCAGATTATGCACCTATTGTGAGGTTCCTCGGTACTTTCCTGACTAGAATAACCCAAAAACGATGCAAGTTATTACACAATGGTTTATTATTTCATGTACAGCTCTAAGTGGTCTCATTCTGTTCGTACATCGCTATGAGAGTTGTGGACGCCTTCATAACTGGCTTATTCGTTGCTCAGAAAGCTAAACTAGGAATCTAGTAAATGAGAATTCCCCATTCAAAAAATATAAAAAGAAAGTATCTAATTAATTTCACAATCAATGCTAATTAAGTCCTACAGAGGTCTGAGAGGTTACATTCGATCCTAGAAATGTTCATATTTCGAATGAATGAAAAGTGGTATCATTCAATTCTAGAAATGTGAGAAGTACCGATTTTGAAATATCTAGGAAATAATAAACCTTTGTGTAATAATTTGCAGTGTTTTAAATTCTAATAACTGGAACTGGATGCCACACCATCCTGTGTTCTACTGAAACTTATGCTTTACATCCTATCTAGCTTACATGTGATAAGCCTTGCCAAAGTATGTGACATGGTGACAGCATTTACTTACCGGAGGAATAATGTAATTCAGCTATGGAAAATACCTACTACATGTACCCCATCAACCTAACACCCAAATTATGTTTTTTTTTTTTTTTTTGAAACTCCCCTCAAAGACAAAATGTCTTTTTTGACGGAGGGGGCACGCCATAAATAAAAATAAATAAATAAATCAAATATAATGGGGAGGACGCCCAGGACTCACCCGACGCCGGCCCTAGGGATAAGGGAAGATGAGGAAGGTGGGGGTGGGAGAGAGGGATGAAGGGAAGTGCCTCTATAAAACGACCACCAGTTCAAATATGAGCCGAGCAGGACACGGGTGGTGATACCACGGAGTACGCCTACTGAGATGCCCAACTCGCGCAACTCCGTGGCACTTTCCCCGCACCACACCCCGCGCCATGACAATGAAAAAGAAAAGATGTGTAAGAAAAGTTTTACTCACCTAGCAGAACTGTGTACTTCCACTTCATGGACCTATAGAAGCAATGTAGGAATGAAAACCTACAGCAATACGATGACCAATATAAATGCAAACCTTAAGCAAGTGTTCTGACGATACTACTGGCGAAAACTAGCTCGTTACGAATATGTTAATGAAAACTGAGGATCAGCCGCTTCTTTCCTCCCCTCATCACCAACCTTGTCTACAAAGAAGGCAACACATTATGAGAATTGCAAAGAATTTGTTCGTTCGATAATATTCAGAATACCATTGAAATGTGATAATCTGTGTATACGAAGGGCTGGTTTGGTTACCAAAAATGTAGGTATTTTATTATTAGGTATTTTATATTTATAAAATACCTAATAATAAAATACCTACATTTTTGGTTCATATCCGTTTATCCAGAAATGCGTTGGGCTGAAAATACCCCTTCCCAAATATCGACTCCATTGTTTAGAATTCCCGAACTACGCACATGAATGAATTTTAACAAAAGCCGCGAAGAGAGCCACCAGGGAAATGCGGGCCGATGTAGTCTAACAACGTTACGCACCGGTAACAAAACAATATTTGATTATACGGCAAAAAGGAAATTTGTAACTTCCGTTGGGGATTCAACTTGAAACTGTTGGGTCTCCCTCATGCTTTTCAGGCCCTAAATATTTGAGACGACGTCACCCTTCTCTTAAGTCCCGGAAGAATGGAATTCTTGAGTTACGGAGTGCCAGATAAAGTGGAGGAAGGTTTATACGTTACGATTCAAGAACAAAGCATGTCTTTTGTCTCTTGAACGCAAACAGCGGGTACGGGTATATCAACTTGGCACAGAGGCAGGGAATCCGCTTTGTATCGACCGTTTATTTTTGTTGCGCGTTTTGAACCTTCTTACTGTTTGAGACAAAGGAAGCCTCTCCTTATCCTGTTGGAGACCGGTAAGATCAAAGACTCGACAGGAGACCTTCTATCATTCCGGAGTAGAGTAACAATTTTTTCGCCTTCTTATTCTGAAACGTGAATGAGATGGGAAAAGTACGTTCAAATTGAGTGGTAGCAGAGGGATTGTTCGTAACAAACATAACGCTCCAGAAACCCTCACAGATCGAAGTGTGCGAAAGGGTTTTTTTCAAATTCCGTTATAGGTATGAATACAACGGCAGAGGAAAAGTTATAAACGGCAATTGGAAATGCTGATTTTGAAAAACACTTTTCAAATCTCAACAGCATATAAATAGTACACAGTCTTGAAAAACAAAAACTTCATGATTCAAACTGTTCAGGTTCTCAAATCTGTGAAGTACTAAAGTGTTACCAAATCTCCTTTGATGAGTGAAGACCGGAGAAAGTAAGTCGGAAGTGTGAAGCACCTTCGAAGTGAGTCTTTCAACTCGAACTATCTTAGTCTCATCGTTCTCCTCAGCTCATCCAAAACCGCTTCCGCCCTAGAAAAAGTTGGCGATGCAAATCAACTTCTTACTTATTCAGCCCCCGCTGTAACGACTGAAAAATGGATCTCGCGAGGATCCACTACCGCGTGTCGACACCAACTTTGGAATAATATTGTGATTAGGCCTGGTCACAAGACTCTATATTTATACTAGGTCAGAAGTTCAATATTACAAGGAAACTTTGGTACATTATAGAAGTCCTGAAGAACATGAGCAGTACAAATATTGTTTATGAGCCTACCAAGGTAGTGGAAGCATTGTTTCTACTTCCCAATATAAAACAATGTCCCCAACCGAAGTTTGCACTCGCGTTATATGTTTCAGGTCTACCAGAACAATTTTGTTTTCGTGACTGTCTGTCCGTCAGTTTTGTTTTAGGTCAGTGTGCTTTTATGTGACATTATCAGGGGTTGTTTGGGTTGGCGTGAAGATGGTGCCCTAAGAAAATGATCATTCCCAGATTGATAGTAGCCTCTGTCCATGGGCAACATAAGATGGGAAACATAACTTCTGCAGTTCGCAGGAGGGTACTTGGAAATTGAAGTTTTGAGTTTATCTTCAAAGCTCCGGATCATCTGTACAATCGTGTTATAGATGCGAGGAAGCTATGTGCCACACCCATTTGTCGGAATTTTTCGATTCAGTTAAGTAGTTTACATTCACAATCCAGTGGACAGCAAAGATTCTGTATCCTTGAAGACTAGAACGCCAGCCTAGTACTGATAGCTTATCGACGGCCATTACCTGGTTTAATGAAACGGTTCCCGTGAGAACATCGAATTTAAGGTCAGTCGACCAAGGAGATTATACGGATTGTTGACAGCTCGCGGACGGTATCGCACGACTTAATAGTTTTTCTAGTTGGGCCGTTGGTGAAACCCTGTCCACTTAACAGGGTGAGGGAATAAGTAGCAAATTATGTACTCTATCTCTATAAGCTGCGAGTTGTGGTTTTTGTGTAGTTTTATTGTTATGTACCAGAAGCCGGTGTTTCATTCATTCTTTCATTTTACCATTAAACATTTTATCTTCTATAATTGTGGTGGCGTCTCCACCTTATCTTTTTATGTGGACGATTGGTGGTTTCACTAAATAAAACATCCCTCGAGCCCTGAAGAATTTGACACCAGTCCCAATCAATTGACTTAAACAAGTAGCTATGAGCGTAATCATCAGTACTAATACTGATCTGCCCTTCAAAAGACAGCTGGAATGGCAGTCGGACTAAATTCAACCTGAGATGATTTTTGACTTTACTTACTCGTCCTTCACTTTACATGCACGGGTAGCTCCAGTTACATCCTTGTATTTCTTGTTAAGATATTAACACTACTGCACTTGATTAATGGTGCTACAGGAATCATGATGTCGATAAAATGTCGATTCTGATTAAAGCTCCTCAGTAACCTCTCATTGATTAGTGGAAGAACCACTTCACTTATTACTTATTACTTATTATTTACTTTGGCACATGAACTAATATTGAAAATAATAAACCAAAAGCATTAACAAAAAGCGTTAAGTTTGGTTTTATGATGATTTCCGCTTACAACCGAGTCGTTGCTAAGGAAATGGTACTTCGTCGTTTTTGATCCCACAAAATTCGTTGACAAGCTCTCGACTTATCACGCATTTCTTTCGCACTTGTTCTTGGTACTTATGTCGTCATTATATATTTATTAATGTTATTAATGGAAATAGTAAGCAATACCGCTTGTTTAGTTGTTACTTGGGAACTAAAGACATAAAATGTCCCAATGTGTTGCAGACTCTTGTGTAAGCGTTTATTAGGGATCATTAGGGATTAGGGATTAGGGATCATTATGAAAAAATCGATTTTCAACCGATTTTTAAATCGGGTCTATAAGATCGATTCCCTAAAAATTGAGTGACAAAAAATCGATTTTAAAATCATGTTTACTTTTTTTTTAAGAAACACGATTGAAGAAATAATAATATGAGAAGATGAGATCCTTGGCTCAGAATTTTATTAATATAAACTCACCTAACTAAGTTCCTTATCATGTCTGTTAATGCTAAATACTAATACCTAAGTTAGAGCTCAGTAATCACAGTTTTCTTTCATTGATAAAACATAAGTATCAAGTAACCTACGTCATGTAACTTGGACCCGATGGTAAAACGTTGCAAATTATTACACAATGGTTTATTATTTTTTCTATATTGATCCCTCGTCTGCAAAGCCACCAACCATCCAACATGAAGAAAAACATCGATCGCATTTCGGTCAGCTTTAATTTGAACGGAGATTAGGCCTCTTTTGCGATTCACACTCGTGTTTCTGATTTATCGTACGTAAAACCCTTAAGTTCTCGTAGGGAGCAAACGGTTTGTCCTACAAGGCTCCGCGTGGTTTCGAAAAATTCTAAAAATTCTATAGAATCTTAAATTGATGGAAAAACAATACCTTTATATCAAAATTTTTTGAGTTAGGGCGTTTTCAAAATTTCAAAATTTATTTTTGAACTCTAAGAAGTGACCTACATCAACCAAAATCATCTGGGCACAACTAGACCCCAAATGGAGCCTACATACCAAATTTCATCATAATCGGTCAATGCTAAGTGGCAAAAGTGCCGCGTACGGCGTACGGCGGACGGACGGCCAAATTTTTATTCGATTTTTGGATTCTACGTACCTTGCAACGTAAACCATCAAATTTTGAGGGGGTGTTAAAATTTTTTTTCTTGGTCGATTCCGAAGGTTCATTATTGAAAATAATAAACCAAAATTGAGGACTTGAATTTACAAAAGTTAGACGTGTTTTATTAATAAATTAATTCATAATAAAGGATAAAAGGTATGTATGAATAAAACGCTGCAAATCATTGCTCAAAGGTTTATTATTTTCTGTATAGATCATCCTTCTGTATAGATCACTGGTTCTCCATCAATAGCACCTACCACCATCTGTATTCTCCCTTGACCTTCCCTCTCAAATTTCAGCTCCTGAGTTCAATAGGATTGAAAATGGCTTCGGAGCTCACTCAGCTGATCAGTGATCAGAAGAGTGAAGAAGATCTCCTCGAATGCTGGAGACGCCTGGAAGAGCACTTCCATTCAATAGGATTGAAAATGGCTTTCGAGCTCACTCAGCTGATCAGTGATGTGAGGAGTGAAGAAGATCTCCTCGAATGCTGGAGACGCCTGGAAGAGCACTTCCATTCAATAGGATTGAAAATGGCTTTGGAGCTCACTCAGCTGATCAGTGATGTGAGGAGTGAAGAAGATATCCTCGAATGCTGGAGACGCCTGGAAGAGCACTTCCATTCAATAGCATTGAAAATGGCTTCGGAGCTCACTCAGCTGATCAGTGATCTGAACAGTGAGCAATGATTTGCAGCGTTTTTTACCTACAAACATTGTTTTACCTACCAATTTTTTTTACCTACCACACCTACCTATTGGTAGGTACTACCTACCACACTATAATGGCTTCAAACCTTCACAATCAAGTTTATTAGAAAGAACTAAACGCTTCACACTCGATTCGAAAAATAGAAAGCTTGATATGGAAATTTGATTACTGGTTACGCAGAAGGCAAAACTGTATACAAATCGAAGAAATGAACAGCGATCGCATTTTAGTCAGATAAAATTTGAACGGCGATTAGACCTCTTTTGCGATTCACACTCATGATTCTGTTTTATCGAAGGAAAACCTTCAAATACTCGTAGGGACCGAACGGTTTGTCCTACAGAGCTCCGGGTGGTCTCTTAAATTTTTAAAAATTCTGTACTATTTAATATTGGTGAAAAAACGATACCTTTATTTCGAGAGTTTTCGAGCTAGGGCACTCTTGAAAATTTCAACCCTTAATTTTCACCCCTTAGAAGTGACCTACATCAACCAAAAGCTTCGCGGCACAACTAGACCCCAAATGGAGCCCATATACCAAATTTGAACCAAATCGGTACAGTGTTGCTAAGAAAAGTGCCGCGTACGGCGTACGGCGGACGGCGGACGGCGTTCGGCGGACGGCGTACGGCGGACGGCGTACGGCGGACGGACGGAAATTTTTTTATTCGATTTTCGGATTCTACGTACCTTGAAACGTAAAACATCAAATTTTGAGGGGGGGTTAAAATTTTTTTTTTCTTGCTCGATTCCAAAGGCTTATTATTGAAAATAATAAACCAAAATGTAACACCCACTAGGTCGACATTGTTTATTTTTAAACCTCGACGAAGAAGAGTACGATTTAACAGTAAATCTCATTGACCTGCTCAACAAGAGCCTCTAAACCTTTGGTAACCAACATCACAGGTTGTCTGAATGTCTGGCAGAAGTAGACCTAGGTCAGTTATCATTATCACCCACGGAGTGACGGATATACGCGGTATCCTCCGCCTGTCCGTCAAACACCCAAAACCGAAATAACGGGGGCCTTTGATCCACTTTTCATTCACTCGAAGGTGCCATTAGTGTTCTAGAGGTATTTTTGAGGCTTATAAAGTAGTAAATTCATGGGTGGAGTGTTTACGAATGTATCCAGTACTTCTCAACATGTGTATGACTGAAAATTCGTATCTACTTACAAAATAGAATTCAAAACATATAGTTTAGTAATGCATGCATTCCAGGGGACGTCCCATTGGATAAGCATTACATCAGTTTAACCAGTCTGTAAGCGATAAAACTGTTTTACTCGATGTAATTTATTTATTACTTTAGGCAAGAAATTGTGATCCCCCCCCCCCCCATCACCATTATCCACCATAACATTTCTAGCGGCATGGGAGCCTCGAATCTGAAGAGCACTTTAAAATCCATGATATGCGACACCCAACATGCGAATTCGAGTTTTTTTTTTCAACTTTGAAAAGCGAAAACAATGCTTCCGCTCCCTAGGTAAACTTGGAAGCTATATTCATAGTTAAGGTTAGTCAAGATAGTAAATGTCTGCCAGGATAGTGGTAGGCATAATGATTTTCATCTCACTTTTGAAAGACCGTCAGTCCTTTCAAAAAGAAAAAAAAAATTTTTTTCTTGCTCGATTCCAAAGGCTTATTATTGAAAATAATAAACCAAAATGATTGGATTCCGACGAAAACCTCATCGAAGCCTTGGAGGAAGAGTAATTTTGAAACCATCTTCCCGCCTAAGCGATTCCTTGCTGTGGTAAGGAATAACTAACTCTCAATTGTTTCCACTTCCACATAAATAATATTTTCTTAAAGAAAAAATGCTCGATTTTTCGAATCGGCATAAACAATCGATTCTCAACAAAATCGGTCAACTCAAAATCGTTTTTTAAAAAGTCGATTTTTAAGCTAAAAATGGATTTTAAAAGAAAAATTGATTATCGATACCCATCCTTAGCGTTTATCTTCAAAATTGAGGTTTATAGCTTCTTTGACGAAGGAAGCAGAACAGTTTTGGATGCAGGCTTAGCAGTATCCTCTATCTTTATGAACAGAGAAGTGATCAACAACAATACATTAGATAGAATTACTGGGAAATAACTTCTTTTTTTTCTTTGTTTCAGATGATTTTTGATTTTACTCGTTATAGGTAGACCCTGACTCCCGGTTTGCCCAACACTGCAAGAAAGCAGATGCTCATCACTCCGAACTTCATCGAGGATCTATCATAAACTACGGTGTATTCCATACTGTATAATGCAGAAGCTATTCAGTTCAATCTACGCGCTTAGTAAATAAAGATCCAAAAGAGACTAATAGCGTGAAAAATAGAACGCTGTGGTGATCTTTGTTTCATAATCCATCTGAATAGTCGAGGTTTGGACAAGTAATTTACGAGCAATATGTGCAGCGGGTATAATATACCAAGCTCAATGACCACAAGGCAAATATTATTTGCCTTGTGGTCATTGAGCTTGATTTATATTCCCACTCTATTTGCAGTCAACAAAGTAGACTGCATACATAACTCTCGCAGTCTCTCTTTGCTCAATGAGTCTCGTGCGTCGTCGATTTTAAGAGAGAAATAAAAAAATAGCTGTTCTAAAATTTTAACGGAATTGTCAATCTCTCTGGTTTTAACCAAGAATTAAAAAAAAATACTTCATTCACAAAAACGATCATAATTTTAAGTTAAATGTCCTGTTCATCGAAGAATTAAATATTTAAATTTCTACTCTAGGCCACATGATTTCCAAATCCATTTTCAATACCTATGTTTTGAATGACATCTGTGTTGAAATTAATAAAATGTAATAAATTCTGTGTCGAGGTTCTTTGCTTTGCTGAAGTTAATTTTGAGATATTTCCTAAAGTGTAGTTTTAATTCGTTTGAGTGATCACCAGAACGGACAGTACAAAATTAAACAAAACAGTCTAAAACCAAAATTTCTGTGGTATTTTTTTAATCTGCATAGTTTTTTCGCATTTCAAGCGTGACCAAGCTGCGCATTGCGCACGTACTCAATCGTGCGCAACCCACACCAGCTTTGTTTTTTTTTTTTTTTTTTTTTTTTTTGGGGGGGGGGGTTATTATTTTCAATAATGAATCATTGGAATCAAGCAATAAAAAAGTTAACACCCCCCCCTCCTCCTCTTCCTCAAAATTCGATGTTTTACGTTTCAAAGTACCTACGTAGAATCCGAAAATCAAATTTATAAAAAATCCGTCCGTCCGCCGTAAGCGGCACTTTTCTTAGTTACCATGGACCGATTTTTATGAAGTTTGGTATTTGGGGTCTAGTTGTGCCCCGAAGCTTTTGGTTGATATCAGTCACTTCTAAAAGGTGAAAAGTGAGGGTTGAAATTGTCAAAAGTGCCCTATCTCGAAAACTCTCAAAATAAAGGTATTGTTTTTTCACCAATTTGAAGTAGTATTGATTTTTTCGAGACCACCCGGAGCTAGGTAGGACAAACCGTTCGCTCCCTACGAGAACTTCAGGGCTGAACTTATGATGAATCAGAGTCATGAGTGTGAATCGCAAAAGAGGATAATCTCCGTTGAAATTGTATTTGACCAAAATGCGATCGCTGTTCGTTTCTTCGAGTTGCTTCCAGTTTTGCAACCAGTATTAAAATTTCCATATGAAGGAACCCCAACTCCCAATTTCTCCAAATTGAGTGTGAAGCGTTCATTTCTTCCAAATAAACTTGATTGTAAAGTAGGTAAGTAGTAGGTAGGTAATGGCAATGGCAAAGCAGTGATCTTTGCAGGCGAATGATCCGTACATGATGAACCTTTGAGAAATAATTTGCAGTGTTTATAAATGGCAACCCGTTTTTTACTGCAGATTTGGATTCTACGCAAACTTTCATGAACTTTCGACTCTTCATTCGTTCTATTTAGCGCGCACAGCCCTTTCCGAGAGCATACAAAGTTGCCTAACTAAAAACGGAGTTGAGTAGAACGTTGTCTATTTCCACGAAAATAATGAGTTACAAGATAAATCGATTTCGACGTTTAGGTCATCTGGGTATATGAGTAAAATAAAAAGATAAAAAGATAAAAAAAAACTGGGTATATAAGTTATCGTTTGTTACTGATGATGACCTAACCGTCGAAATCGATTTAACTTGTAACTCATTATTTTCGTGGAAATAGACAACTTTCTTCTCAACTCCGTTTATATTGAAATGGTTTTCCACAATCTCATCGCGAGTGATTTTATTCGTTGCCTAATTACCAAAACTGCGCAAAATATGGATTCTAGTTGATCCCAAGTGTGGTACACGAACTTCCATTATTTTTAACACCAATTCATGAGAAGCTATCCATTTTCTATTATACCCGTTTTTAGCGGAATAATAACCGAAATTTTTGTTTTTATGTCAGTTTTTGTACATTTAAGCACCTATTTTCAGATGTTCACTGGATTTAATTTTTTGTGATTGGTTGAAAAATGTAGAAATATGGGATTAAAACTGTCTTCAGTAATCATGTGAAAAAACATCTTGATTATAAAAGAATGAAAAGGCATAAAAAATTATTTTTTTAAATCTAAATAACCAGTTTTTTGTCATCATTCAGCTAAAACGGGTCAAATAAAAAAATGGATGGTATCACGGGAATGGGGTTATCAGTTATTACTTCAATCCATGTTTAGCGATACCTGTCTTGATAGTTAGGCAACTTTGCGCGCTCGCGGAACGAGTTGCGCACGCTAAATTCAATTCACGTTTGATCGTTCATTTTCTCTAAATTACAAAACAATATGATTTCTTAGACTTAACCTGGTTAGAGTAGCTCAATTTTAAACGTTGCAACAACGTTCTCTTTTCTTGTTAGTTCGCATGTATACCTTAAAGCAAAAAGGTGCTATGTCCAAAAACAGAGTTTTGAGAAAAAAGCAAAAGAAGCTTTCAACAATGCACAATTCCTAAAATAATGGCTTATTGAACTAAACTTGTTAATTTCTTCAAGAAATTTTCAAGGTATAATCGTCAAGAAGGTCAATAATACTTTTGTTGAATTTGAGTTTTTCTGAAGTTAAAAAAATAGGTAGCAAATGTAGAAGATGTATGGACATAAGTAGCTTTAAGGTATCGACATATATGTTGCATATCAAGTTCCCTATTTATTTATACCGGAGTTCAAATCAAATACAACGGCAAACTTTTTTTTTTTTTTTGCAATTCAGATTAAACAGAAATCAGGTCTCCTCAAAGTAGAACAGAACAAACTTTAAATTTTATTTGCATCTTTTGTTCTAATCACATTGCACTACGGCAGTTTCGCCTCCTAAGTTTTAATTGTGTCTGACTGCATACTGATGTAACTCTGATGGAACAATTTCTACGGGAATTAACAAAAACTTTGAAACAAAGACGAGAACAACAACGGGAATAAGGAAATTTCCGATTTTCAAGCTCGGCGAAACTTTTCATAATTTTCTCCAAACAACGACTAGTGGTTCTTGTCGTTCCGTCTATAAACACTTTCATTATTAAACTTTCCTCTCAGAAGTTCAATCCGAGCGTAGTTTCAATTACCTCCAGGTTTAGTTATAAGAGATACCCCAGCTCAGAACTAAAATGACAATATAATATATATACTCTCCGCTTTTCTTAGCTAATATTTGCGACTAATACCTCGAATTCAAAATTGTATAAAGCTGAGAGAAGCCTTTTTTTTATTCATAATATGAATAAAATATATTATAAATTGATGAATAAATATATTATATTTATCTCGAATGAATCGAATTTGGGGCAAAGATAGATTGGGCTCATGTTAACGACCATTTTACCTAAAACTTTCTAAAATAATCACCATCTACATGTCGGAAAAATTTACCACAAATGCATTTTTATAGTGAAATCAGGTTTTGCAAGGTTTTTTCAAAAAGCTCAGTGAGAGATACTCGGGATGACGGGGGATTGACATGCCAGGAGCCTATCGAAAAACTTCTAAGTCGAGTTAGATTTGTATCAAAACCTCTAAGTCATAAATACCGAAATAAATGCACAATTTGCGCACAGAAGTCTTGCAAATAAGATTCACGTTTCACCAGCTTGCTTTTAATATAAATCTCCATCCATATGAGTCAAAAAGGCCCCTGAGACTAGTTTTTTTTTCGTCTCCTGAAAAATTTCTATTTTTGGACTTTCAAGGATTTAGACTTTTACTATCACCATATCAAATAAAACTTCCCATTTGGCCGCTCCAGGAACGAATACAGCCAATCACAGAGTGGTAGAGTTGTATTAAGGGTAGAAAAAATTGTTTGCGAAAAAAATCTATTTTTAAAAAATATTTGTAATTTAATCTGAACTAAATTGACCTGTACTGAATCGATTTCTCCAGGAAGTATTTAAAAGGACGTCGGGAAGTAGGCTAATAATACGTTCAAAGTCGGGTATCTCAATGTATAACAGCGCCATAGGAGGATGGAGGGTTTGGGATCAAGGCGATGGAGAGGGGGCTGGCGAGGCGACAGATTTGGGATCAAAGCGCTGGAAGCAAAGGAAGATGTACTTTTCGAATTAATGCGTGTAGACTTCGAGAAAGATTCTAGAGACTTCGAGATTTGAAGATAGCCAGCGTGAACAATGGTAGGTACCAGAAATCTAACTCAAACTAAATAAACTTCAATTAATAAAAAACTAAAACTAAAAAATTGAAAGAACTTTAACTAATTAAACTACTGAAACTACTAGAACTAATTCAACCAAGAAATTAACCAACTAATTAACATAAAACATTATTTTTTGTGGGCACCGTCTGTTCACCTAAGAAGACTACGAGATATGCTCGAATATCTGAATCAAGTGTGGAAAAAACATAACGGCGACAAGGACGTACTCGACTACCTTTTCAGCGTGGGCCTTAGGAGTGAGCAATTTGACAAGAAAGACAACACAATTTCACGACGAATGTGTTCGTTCCGACTTGTAGAACAAAGTTGCCTGAAATCGAATGAATCCATGTAGTTCAAGATGTTTTTTCGTGATTCCGAACCCGTTGTTCTACATAAACCAAATGATCCCAAGCCCGTTAAGTTCCCGTCCCATGATCGCACCCCGGATCCCCCCGCCATAGGCAGGACCGTCTCCCTCCTCCACAGCAAAAATGCCACATACTTTGAAGCTAACAAGTTTGGAAAGATCGTCCCAAAAGTGTGTTTTTAGCCTCATAATAACAGTAATCAGCAATAGTTTATGATAATTTTCTCTCGGAAGATGATGGTGTGGAACCATATTCACTTCTTCAAGGTTCACATTAGGGACAAGCTCCACTACAGAGTTGTCTGGGTCCTCCTGAGAGGTTCTCGGACGACCGGATTCTATAGCAAAACGCCTACCTGGTGGTTTCCTGACAATTTTTTTATTTTCATTTATTTATTTTCATTTTATTTATTTATTTTTTTCTTGAAAACACGTTTTGATCTCGGCATTTTGTCAGCAAAAATAACGAAAAACGAGTTCACTACACGACAACAAAAATCACAAGGGAAGGTTTAAACACCAAGGTTATGATAACAAAGCCACTCAGAAGGTGTCTTTGAATAATGGAAGGTTTAGATAATACACGGATACTCGAAAACCACAGATTTTAGACAGAAACAACGTCATGAAGCTTGCATTTCAAAATTCGCCTCTCCTGAAAAATTACATTTTTCATCACAAAAATACCTTTTTCTCTGGCTCTAATCAATAAAATTAAATGCAATTTCGGTTTATTATTTTCAATAAAGAACCTTTGGAATCTACCAAGAGAAAATTTGTTTAACACCCCCTCAAAATTTGATGGTTTACGTTTCAAGGCACGTAGAATCCAAAAATCGAATAAAATTTGGGCGTCCGTCCGCCGTACGCGGCACTTTCCCCACTTAGCATTGACCGATTTTGATGAAATGTGGTATGTAGGCTCCCTTTGGGGTCTAGTTGTGCCCCGAAGAATTTGGTTGATGTAGGTAACTTCTAAGGGTTCAAAAATGAATTTTGAAATTTTGAAAACACCCTAACTCAAAATATTTTGATATAAAGGTATTGTTTTTCCTTCAATTTAAGATTTTATATTACAATTTTATAGTTTAATTTAATATAATTTAATATTTAATTTAATTATAATTATATTATAATTTTTAAATTTTTTTGAGACCACGTGGAGCTCTGTAGGACAAACTTTCGCTCCCTACAAGAATTTAAGAGCTGGACGTACGATATATCAGAAACACGAGTGTGAATCACAAAAGAGGCCTAATCTCCGTTCAAATTATAGCTGACCGAAATACGATCGATGTTTTTCTTCATGTTGGATGGTTGGTGGCTTTGCAGACGAGTGATCTATATAGAAAAATAATAAACCATTGTGTAATAATTTGCAGCGTTTTGTTATTTGTGTACTATGGCACTAATGTTTATGTATGCAATATTTCCAGAAGTTGTATGATTAAAAGTTACATAATAATACCTATAACAACCCATGAAAATTTCAAATTGATATCTTCATTAGATTCGAAGAAAAAGGTGTTTAAATATGGCCACTTTCTAGGTTTTCGATATGAAAAAAAAATCCTTCTACCCTTAATGTATTATTTTAGAACCTTTTTGAACTCCCGAAAACGCATTTGGTGGGAATTGTACGAATATCCACTTCAGTGGACATAAGAATTCGTAACGCAAGGTATTCGCTTTGCGGAACACGGCCATCAAGAGCCGTAGAGCTACCGGAGCGTTTTAGAGCTACCTAAAAGCCAATTTTACGCTCAGATCTTTGTTAGTTAGACCATAAAATATACAAAAAACCAATTATAGTACCTTCGGAACGGTATTTAAAGTCAAACATTAACCACACAGTTAGGATGGTAACTAGTGGAGCCAATGGTTACCGTCATGACTCATGAGAATAGATCACGTATTCAATTCCCAATCTCTGTGCATAGCCCTTACTGTTGTTTATTATAATTGTAAACATGCAGGTGTGGGACCTGTGAAGGTGGGATAACAATACATCACCATATCAGTAATGCAAAGCAGGATTTCATCTCTAATGTATGAAGGGAATATCGTTCGAGATAGGAGACAATACAGATAATATAGTTAACTACATTATATACCGTTGGGCATATTATTATACCTATACAAGACAAACCCTATGGTCGGGGAGGTACCCTCCGAACAGGAATGATCTCGAGATTGATTTGAATCTCAGTTTGCACAATCGCAGTGGATGACTTGATCTGAATTTGATGAGCAAGAAGATCCCAGCCATCGGAAAAAGCTATTCAAGCTAAAAGTTTAAGACAAATTTTGATTTCTTATTGACAGGAAACTCTTTTGCCCAGAAGGGGAGGTTATAACTTCAATAGTCTATCAAAGTAAATGAACAGTAAGACTCTCTCACATGGACAAAGTTAGCTGTTGTAAGAATGATAGATTGTATTATAGAGCATTAATAGAATAATTATCATCATAAAACACGATTTCAACAAAAAAGTTCATAGTTTTCTGAAACTTCTGGACATCAACAAGATTGTGAAGTGGTCACAGATTATGTTGACAATTTCGCTCCTCTTCAGCTTCTACTGATCTGATCGGGATGAAATACATATTGAATAATGTGACACGTTTCAAAACTATCGTTAAAATTTGAGGTAAATTGGCCAGTTAAACGTGAGAAATTCATAATAATTATGAAGAGAAATTCTTCAATTATTGGAGAATTACATGCTACCACTGGTAACACTTTGTTTATATTTTAATGAAAATAAATTTGGACACTCAACTTTTGACAATATTACTTTTTCAAAATGATATTTTTAAAAGCTGGGTAGCTATAATATTAGTAGGTATTTGTAAGTAGGTACCAGCTATAAGAGGTCCCTAAGCCTGGGAGGTCTTAGGTGCTAAAATCCTATTATATGGTGAAAAGTATAAGGGTATAATCAAATACTCTTCTTCTTTCCAAATCGATGCATTTCGAGCGGTGGTCTCCACTCTTCATCAGGATGTGTATTAGAAAGAGATACAAGGCGGGGTGGTTCGTTCTTAAGAATAGTGGGTACTGCAAAAAACAAATAGTTTTCTGGGGTCAAGGATAGGTAATATTACGAGTTTAGTCGTAGGGGACTTAGTAGGAAACCAGATCATTCTTATATGGCAAATGGCTTATTATGGTGGGAACATACCTTAAGTTGCAAATCAATTTTGCATATACAAGTGCTGATCGCAGGCAGTGAAACAAATTGTAGGTACAATGGTGGGTAAGTGCTGCACTTACAGCTGTGCCTGCAGCAGGCAGCATACCAAAAAATTCGGACAGAAGGGATTACCCTTGGAGAAACTGTGAAAGATACAGATAGGTTTTTAGATGTCAGGGTTGTGGGTATTTTTCATTTTGTATATGTACTAATAACATGGTATATAATGCTTATAAGAGTAAGAAGGACAAAGTGGAAAACATAGCTTAGCATAAGTTAGAAGGTAGTGGTAAAAGGGGGAAAATACCTTCTGGTTAATTTGCCGCTGCAAAGTATTTTTTTGACTGGCGTTATTGATTCGATTTTATAAGTGATATGATATTGATAGGCTCTCATATCAAAAAATATATAGGCATCTTCAGTTGGCATCCATTTCCAGGGCTAACATGAAACAAGAAAAGGGAACAAAAGGGGGGTAGAAAATAAGTTGTGAAAAAATTATATGAATTCTGGACATGAACAATTTACTGATTTGAAGGGAGGGGGGGGGTATTTCAACCTTATTCTGTCAACTTACCATGGGATGGTATTTTGTGGGTTTCAAACGTTTTCTCTCCAGGAACGAAGCAGAGGTTTCCTGAGTATCCTCACTGCCTAATGTTGTTCGTAATTCTTCGATTGAGGTGAAATAATCATGCGAAATCCAATTAAGGTTATAGTGGTGGGGGCTGGTCATCCCGTGGGACCACACTTATTTGCGAGATGTAAATTTCTTGATCTTCACTGGATTCAAAAGAACAAACGAATATATACGTTAAATTTAGACAAGTTGATGTGGAAATGCACAATTATGGATCGCGTTTTTTGGGAGAAGGTTTTTTTTCCCAATACAGGATGCTAAGGTGAAAAAGAAGACTCGAAAGAAAATGGCGAAAGCTATTGAAAAACAGGTGCCTTCTGGATATGGAAGTGCCAAGCCGAGATTCACATATTTTATTTTATTTTTGTGAGTTCTTATATTTATGTATCATATAATTTTAAGAAGAATACATTTAAATTTACTTACATTATATTTGTGTAATTAATAACAAGGTTTGAAACTAATGGTGTGGAAGTATGAGGCCAATGAGTAGGTTTCATGTAGTGCAAATGAACATGGAAGGTGAGTTTGTATGGAAGAGGGGGAGTTGTTCTTTCATCAAGAGTACGTACAGAGGCCCAAAAGAAGGGGGGGGGGGTTGAGAAAAATTATTGTAATAATAAATGGTTGTATGCATTATCTATGCTTTCTGACTCCAATTGTGTATTTATGCAGTTGTTGTCCTTTCTTATTTTAATGGCTTCCAGTAGTCTAAGCTTTTTGGTTGTATTCTGAGTACCAAGGATGGTAGGGTTGGTAAAATCAAATTTGTGTTTACTTCCCTCATTTATGGTGTGCCGTGGTAAGGCTGTGGACATTTTCCTCTGTTTTATGTCGCTACTAGCTGAAAAGCCTACTAAAAGTAGGCAAAACGCTTCTTCCGACTCTCCCCGCATCCCACTCCCTCCTGCTCCTCCCGCCTCCGATTCCCCCCCTCCCGCCCCTCCGACTCGTCCCGCCTCCCACGACCCCTCCGTGCATACGTACGTACGTACGTACGGTTGGCGTTTTATATTATTAGATTATGCCCATCGAAGCGTTTTGCGAGTTTTTGTACAGTGGAACCTATGTATGGGGCAGAGCATTCCTTGCATTCTACTCTATATACAACTTTTGATTTATTCATGATATTAGTTTTGGGTTTTGGTTTAGGTAAAATTCTGTTAATTTTGTTGCCACTAGCAAAAGATATTCTATGGTTATCAGGCAATTTGGATTTAAATATTTTACTGATTTTATTGGCAAGTTTAGGTACATAGGTACAAGAAAAATATTTGTAGGGGACATTATTATTATTGGAATTGTTACTATTACTGTAGCTAGGGGTGGTGTTGGTGTTTTGAGAGATGTGGGGGTGGGGCGGAACTACCTGCTCATAAATACTAGGTTCCATGCCTCTCAATTTCTCCTGTACTTGCTCCTTTATGGTGAGGATTAAATTGGTGGGGTAATTGTTTTTCCTCAAAAGTTCCGTAATGATTTTAATATTATGTTTATGGTATCTGCCATTAGAGAGTCTAAACATACGGTAAAACATGTTCGATGCTACATTTCTCTTATGCTGTGGTGGGGCAAAAGAGTGATAATTAAGTAATCTAGAGCTAGTTATGGTTTTCCTTGTCCAATTTGTCAATAGTCCCTCAGGGGTTCTATGGACAGTGACATCCAGGAACTTGATGTGGTTATTGACTTCTATTTCTTTTGTGAATTGCACTTTTCTATGAAAACTATTCAATGCCTGTAGTAGTTCGTTTATGTGCTCGGTTTTGACGATACAAAACGAGTCATCCACGTAAATTTTAAAAAAAGGTACATCTAGATGGGCATATTGTTCTAGGGTTTTGGAAATGGTCTCTGACATGTAGATGGACGCTAGAACACACGATAGTGGGTCTCCCATGGGGAGGCCCGATTTATACGTATAGTATCTATTATCAAATAGGAAATATGAGTTACTTGTACAAAATTCCAAGATTTCTAAAAATATTTCCTTAGGTATGTTGGTGCTGTCTTTAATCATGTTCCATTTCTCGGAGATGATGCGGATAACTTTGCTTACAGGTATACTGGGATACATTGATATTACATCAAAGGTATTCTTGTTATGGTATGTATTCTTCTTAAAATTATATGATACATAAATATAAGAACTCACAAAAATAAAATAAAATATGTGAATCTCGGCTTGGCACTTCCATATCCAGAAGGCACCTGTTTTTCAATAGCTTTCGCCATTTTCTTTCGAGTCTTCTTTTTCACCTTAGCATCCTGTATTGGGAAAAAAAACCTTCTCCCAAAAAACGCGATCCATAATTGTGCATTTCCACATCAACTTGTCTAAATTTAACGTATATATTCGTTTGTTCTTTTGAATCCAGTGAAGATCAAGAAATTTACATCTCGCAAATAAGTGTGGTCCCACGGGATGACCAGCCCCCACCACTATAACCTTAATTGGATTTCGCATGATTATTTCACCTCAATCGAAGAATTACGAACAACATTAGGCAGTGAGGATACTCAGGAAACCTCTGCTTCGTTCCTGGAGAGAAAACGTTTGAAACCCACAAAATACCATCCCATGGTAAGTTGACAGAATAAGGTTGAAATACCCCCCCCCCTCCCTTCAAATCAGTAAATTGTTCATGTCCAGAATTCATATAATTTTTTCACAACTTATTTTCTACCCCCCTTTTGTTCCCTTTTCTTGTTTCATGTTAGCCCTGGAAATGGATGCCAACTGAAGATGCCTATATATTTTTTGATATGAGAGCCTATCAATATCATATCACTTATAAAATCGAATCAATAACGCCAGTCAAAAAAATACTTTGCAGCGGCAAATTAACCAGAAGGTATTTTCCCCCTTTTACCATTACCTTCTAACTTATGCTAAGCTATGTTTTCCACTTTGTCCTTCTTACTCTTATAAGCATTATATACCATGTTATTAGTACGTATACAAAATGAAAAATACCCACAACCCTGACATCTAAAAACCTATCTGTATCTTTCACAGTTTCTCCAAGGGTAATCCCTTCTGTCCGAATTTTTTGGTATGCTGCCTGCACTTACCCACCATTGTACCTACAATTTGTTTCACTGCCTGCGATCAGCACTTGTATATGCAAAATTGATTTGCAACTTAAGGTATGTTCCCACCATAATAAGCCATTTGCCATATAAGAATGATCTGGTTTCCTACTAAGTCCCCTACGACTAAACTCGTAATATTACCTATCCTTGACCCCAGAAAACTATTTGTTTTTTGCAGTACCCACTATTCTTAAGAACGAACCACCCCGCCTTGTATCTCTTTCTAATACACATCCTGATGAAGAGTGGAGACCACCGCTCGAAATGCATCGATTTGGAAAGAAGAAGAGTATTTGATTATACCCTTATACTTTTCACCATATAATAGGATTTTAGCACCTAAGACCTCCCAGGCTTAGGGACCTCTTATAGCTGGTACCTACTTACAAATACCTACTAATATTACTTTTTGGTTTGATACTTTCAATAATAAACCTTTGGAATCGAGCAAGAAAAAAAATCAACCCTCTAAAAATTTGATGGTTCAAGTTTCATAGTAGTACAGAGAAACCGAAAATCGAATAACAAATTGTTCGTTCCATAATATTAGTATTCCAGAATATTCCATTTCAATGTTGACGAAATTTCTGTATCTTTCAACTGATAAGTGTTTTGAGGTAAATCAGGTCAAGCCCAAAGTTTCATGTCATTACCGGGAGCATTCAAACCATCAAAATCAATAATGTTCTCTCTTTGTACCCACAATCATCTTCACAGTGAAGTTTCAATAGAAATTTCAACTGTCCTTATACCCGTTCAGAACCACTGCTCGAAGGAGGGACTCACCCTAGAGAGGCATGTACAAAGAAAAATTTAATTTGTTCCTCCAACGTAAATTAAAATCTTTTATGAAAATAACAAAACCAATAACATCCCTCCTCTCCCTCCACTCCCAACCAAAAATGTCAATTGGATTCTCAAAAAGCGGAACTCGAGTGAGAAGAGTTTGAGGCACTTTGAGCCTGAAATTCCAATAAACGTCTCCTCCTCCATTTCGTTCCGCTTACGTCCGTATTTCCAACGTGCGCCCTCGGGGGTTTTTTCCGGGGCATGTTAGCCGTTTCGAACAAGACGAATAAAATTTTACAGCCCTCCGCGAAGGACCTTCGAAGGTCTCCGGGATTTTTCTAATCCAGGCTTTATTTTTTATGAATTTATGAGGTCAAAATGTTTTTACTGCACTGCCGAGAGCGTTGTTCTCCGTTTGCCAGTAAACTTTAATCGGTTTTTTTCAGTGGACTCGAGCAAAAATCTCAATATAATATATTGTATTTTGTTTAGAGTATGAAATTTATAGTTAGTCTCATCAATGCCATTAATAAGCATTCTTGTGATTGTTGTTTCTCTGTTATGATAGTTCTGTTGTTATGAATTAGTTGTAGTTTGTGTGCTTCTGTGTGTATCCTGGTGTCTGTAACTTATCGAGTGACTGGTTATTTCTGAATTATTTGTGTTTATTTGTTGTTATTGATTTAGAGGGTTCCCCTTGGTTTGGACGTGGCAGCCTGGTTGACTGCGGGCGGCGGCTCCCTATCTTCGCTTTTGGCGAGTCCTGGTCACTGTCGTTGTGATGGGCGGTCACTTTTTGTTGCCGTTTTTTCGTTCCGGCGATGGTGGTCGAATTTCTGGGAAGCCGCCACGGTGGGTGGGGCCCGTGGGGGGTTCTAATATCCCCTTCACGCCTGGTGCAAACAATGTACTCTTGCACACGATTATAATGGATTATAACATAATATAATATAATGTAACTGAACTCTTGACGATTACGATGTACATTTGTATAACACCAATAAATCTCTCCCTCTCTCTCTCTCTCTCTCTCTCTCTCTCTCTCTCTCTCTCTCTCTCTCTCTCTCTCTCTCTCTCTCTCTCTCATTCGAGATCGTTCAACCGTCCTTGTACAAACAGAAGTTTCTGTGCCAAACTCTGAACAAATGCTTGATGGAGCAGTAGGTAATTGTACATGAAAGTACTTCAACCTAAAAATATGTTAATAAAAAATACAAAAAAGAGGACTTGGTTGTATTATGGAGCGTAGGGTAGGTGGGGAGAAGTTCCCGCACCTGTCGTGTTAATGTCTACTAAAAAATGTCTAATACTTCCATGGTAGTTTCCCAGTAGTGGGGGATTTCGGGGACCGTAACCAAGGTTCTAACAAACGAGAAAAAAATAAAACAGAAAGGTTCTAAGAATTTATTGATGTCGCACTCATCTATTTGAACCTGTGGAAACTTTCCACCAACCACCCTACCAGTTGATATCTTCCACATGGAACTAAATTTTCACGAACACCCTGGTGGATTTCTGAGTTGTCTGAAAACAACAAGATACAAATTTTGTTCCCGATGTAGTTGAGGATTTTTCACTTTTTCACTTGAGATCCCCACAAGGTCTAACTCATTTTTTTTTTTTTTTTGACTAAGTGAGTTAAGAACTGGTACTTATTATGCAAAATCTCCTTGTCTTTTTAGCTCCATTGGTTTGGCCGTCCGACCACTTGACTTTGCGTGGAACGGAAAAAACCTCCCTGGGTTCTATCTTTTTCTTAATCTCCAGAAGACCAATCTTGTAAATTCAGCACGAGGTGAGGAAGGAAAGTAGAACATATTGTTGAGTATTGCATACATTCCAGGGGACGTCTCATCGGATAAGCATTAGGTATATTTAAATCAGTTGGTAAGCGATAAAACTGTTTCTTTCTATTTATTTAGAATTTTAGTCAAGAAACCGTGGCCTCTCCCCTTCACCCTTATCTACCATAACATTTCTAGCGGCATGGGAGCCTCGAATTCGAAGAGCATTTTAAAAACTATGAGCTACGAGACCCAACAAGAAAATTCGAGTTCACCCCCCCCCCCTCACCACGGCCCTAAGCAATGGTGACAGTCTGGCACCAAAGCGGGCATTGGTCGTAGCGTTGAACTTTCATTTGTTGGTTTTGGTAGGCAGACCGTCGAAGTTCACATCCGTATGCAAGGTGAGACACGAACAAAAACCACGAAATATGCGGTTTATGGTGTCCTGGCACCATGGCGGCACCACTATTAGTTCCATGGTGGTTCAGAAAATAATTCATGAAAATCCGGAGGTATAATGAGAATTTTTCCCTTATTTCAAAGCTTGGGTACAATTAGTAAGCTATAAAGGAACCGAAATATTGAAATGTCGGATATCTGTTGGAAATTGAGGCCTGGGCAGAATTTACAAGATTATGCCCGCAAACGCACGTTTTTTAAGCATTAACCCCCCTTTTCCCCAAAATTCTAAATTCCGGCGACGTAGTGCACAACTAGACAGTTTTCCGCATTGAACAAAAAAGAACCACCAAAATCGGTTGAAAACTAAGGCCAGGGCAAACGACACAAGATTTTGTCACACACATACACGTAGACAGATACAGATACAGACACATACAGATAGACATACACCTATGGTTTTTTTGCGGATTTGGATTCAGAATGGTCTAAAACAGATTAGTGTGTGGTTTTTTTCTGTTGAGTGTTGTCCAACTTTACCCCAGATCAATCGCATAAGGACGCCCAAGTCTTATTGTGGGAAGTCCTAAAAAATCAGAGGACAGAGGAGGCCAAGTTTCTTACCTCATGAGCTAGAGCTAATTACCCTATTTCCTGTATTTCTGGAATTTTCAAATATATAACTTCATTGCAATGAATGAAAAGGCACCAATGTAGAAAAAAATCCATCGACATTATGGTATCTCAAAGTTAAATGTAGAAACCCATCAAAGCTGGACATAACGGTAACTCATTGTGAACTGTAGGATATCAATAATGAATCCCATTTCCAAAAAAATAAATTATGTAGAAATAAATTCATTGTCATTTCTCTGGTGATGAAAATACGATGACAATCAAAAGACTGGATTGTTTCGCGGCACAGTGGGAGTTTTGTATTATTATGCTCGTCACGGTCGCAAATGTGAAAATGATGTTGTTTTAATTACTAAGGGAGGGGAACATTGGTATTGTGCGGTGCTAGGAGGAAGTTGGAGCTCGTCGAAACCAGAATATCATTAACACTCCGAGGCCAAACCTCCAGTTTTCCCTGGCACAACGCTCAGGGGGAAATCTACCTAAATGTTTGTACCATGATATTATTTTGTGAATAACTGGGAGGTCAACAGAGGTTTCTTACTGTTGAGAATACTTTGGAAACCTCACGATTGAATTTTCATCAGAAATATGTGCTAAGACTTTTGGAATTGTACCTAAATTTGAAATTTTCAAGGATTTTCGAAATTTATTACTGCAGCAGTCTGGAGAATTAAAAACTAAAAGATTGCCGCTGGAATCATCAATATCGAATATTAATTGCCAAAGAAAAATGGCAAAAGCCATCTCTCCTTCTCTGGTCTTCTTTTTAAAGTTTGAGCGCTTGTACTTGAGGGAAATACTTACCCAGAACGAACGGCGACCGACTGAGACCCCCTCAAGACCCAAGTGTAAGGAGGGGAAGGGTGGGGTAAAATTCGAAATTGAATTTAATCCCTAAAAATTAGATATAAATGTTCCATCAGTGTGTAGGTATAGTGAGTTGTGCTAGTGTTGTGCAGTTGAGGCAGTTTCGTGAACCCTTAAAATTGGAGAAAATGGCCGTCTTAGGACGATGTTTAAGTACATGGTCTTCCTCCACCCCACATTAGCCTCTACACAGGGTGTAAGTAAACGGGTCAGCCATACTGCAGAAGTCGATTCTACAACTAATTTGCAACATAAAATGCCTCTAAAATTTTGTAACCCCTTTTTTCCAAGTTTTTTCTCAATTTTGTATTTTTCCTTGATTTTGACCTTACGTTACTAACTCAGTCGTAACTCTACATTTGCTGGGTAAATTCAAATTTGAGGACACAGTTGGAAAGAGCATTACATTTCCTACCAATTAGATGCCTGCCCGTTTCTTTGAGTCAAGGTTCGAGGGATGAAAAAGCCCTCCAAATAAGAAACTACCTTATTTCGAGCACCGAGTTTTTTTGATCGGAAATTATACTATGAGAATCAAATTTTTTTCAAAATTAAAGAACGGTTAAAACCGCGCTAAAATCTCACCTTTTGAACGGTTTAGTCATTTTCATTTTTAAAGTGCAAGTTATTGTGTTTGAGCGCGGAAAAACGTGAATATTGGTTTATTATTTGCAATAATGAACCTTTGGAATCGACCAAGAAAAAAAATGTTTAACACCTCAAAATTTGTTGGTTTACGTTTCAAGGTAAGTACAATGTAGAATCCAAAAATCGAATAAAGATTTGGCCGTCCGTCGGCCGCCGCGCCGTACGCGGCACTTCCCCCACTTAGCATTGACCGATTTTGATGAAATTTGGTATATGTAGGCTCCATTTGGGGTATAGTTGTGCCCCAAAGATTTTGGTTGATGTAGGTAACTTCTAAAAGTTGAAAAATAAGGTTTAAAATTTTGAAAACGGCCTAACTCAAACCAGTGCCGTCCTTAGGGTGGAGCGAGTGGAGCGGCCGCTCCAGGCCTCGCGCTGCGAGGCCTTACTGTCGCTAAAACACAAACGCTGCAAATTATTACACAATGGTTTATTATTTTTATATATAGATCACTCGTCTACAAAATCACCAACCATCCAATATGAAGGAAAAAAATAAAAATAAAAAAAAAATAAAAAAAATATAAAAAAATTCAAAAAATTCAAAAAATCAAAATCAAAATCACCAATTATTGATCGCATTCCGGTCAGCTCTAATTTGAACGGAGGTTAGGCCTCTTTTGCGATTCACACTCGTGTTTTGATTTATATATATATATATTTCAATATAAACCCTTAAATTTTCGTAGGGAGCGAACGGTTTGTCCTACAGAGCTCCGCGTGGTCTCAAAAAATTCTAAAAATTCTATAGAATCCTAAATTGAAGGAAAAAGGATACCTTTATATCAAAATTTTTTGAGTTAGGGCGTTTTCAAAATTTCAAAATTGATTTTGGAACCCTTAGAAGTGACCTACATCAACCAAAAGCTTCGGGGCACAATTAGACCCCAAATGGAGCCTACACACCAAATTTCATCAAAATCGGTCAACGCTAAGTGGCAAAAGTGCCGCGTACGGCGTACGGCGGACGGCGTACGGCGTACGGCGGACGGCGTACGGCGGACGGCGGACGGCGGACGGACGGCCAAATTTTTATTCGATTTTTGGATTCTACGTACCTTGAAACGTAAACCATCAAATTTTGAGGGGGTGTTAAAATTTTTTTTTTCTTGGTCGATTCCAAAGGTTCATTATTGAAAATAATAAACCAATAAGTAAAAGTTTTGGTTGAATTGAAATAGTGTGCAGAGTGAAGATATACATGCTTAAAATTTAATTTAATTACATGCTTAAAGATTATACGCGCAATATTTTCAATTATTGGATAGATAAAACAAAAACGAACAAGATATTAGTGACTTAAAGAAAGCATTGCAAAACATCGTTTGATAGCGGCGCGGCGGCAAAATGACCGAACCCTAGCCTCGCGCTCGTCCGCGCCGGTGAGTCATACTCGCACTTGTTATTTGCATGGCGATCGCGCATATTAATTACTGAGACTGACTTTGTAGTTAATTATTTATATTTAAATAAGGTGTTATCCTGAGTGCCGAATGTGGTAGGAGCGTCGTTCTGTGGAATCGTTTTTTGATTATGTTATAGTGTATGACAGAGATTTTAATCGTGTCTAGAGAAAGAGACAAATTTAGGAAATTTGAAAGTGGCTATGAAAAACAGAAGAAGAAGGACAAACGTGAAAAGTTTTTAAAATCACAACAGGGTGCGCTAGTTAAATTTTTAAAACAAGATGGAGCTGAACTTCAAGATGGTGGATCAGCTGCTGTTGAGAACTTGGGTATCGTGAGTAGGAAAACTGAAACACCCGTAGATCAAACTTTTCCAAGTACAAGTAGTTTTAATGAATTAAGCGATTTTTGCCGTCTGGTAATCCTTCAGCATCTGATACTCAAAACCGATTGCCGAAAACCGATAAATTGATGTAAACGATCCTTTAGAACCTGATCCTCAAAACCTCTCAATTTTTACAGAAGCTGAAGGGTCTGTTTTTGACATTAACGATTCAGGTGCTTGGCCTGTTTCGTTTTCAACTGCTAAATGTGATTAAATCATACAAAAAGGTCCTTTGCAAGTAATTAATTTTGGTTTTCCTCAAAATTCAGAAAAAAATACATTTTTCGGCTAAATATTACAAAGGAATCTTGAGCAACGGAGAAGAGGTGCATAGGCAGTGACTTGTGTACAGTAAAACTAGTGACAAGGCATTTTGTTTTTGCTGTAAATTATTTGGTAACAAAACTGGGTCTCAATTGGCTGGTGAAGGTTACAGTGATTGGGCACGAAATTACTCGAAACATACCAACCTGAAATGGGTGTTTTGCACCACCTCTCCCCCTTTTAGAGTGTAAGAGATAAACGTTGATAAACGTTTTGTTTATCAAAAAGCTTACAATTACGACTTTGCAAGTATAGCTTGACAAATATTTTCCGGACCCCCCCCCCCCCCCGGTATCTATAGCTAAAAAAGGCCTCGCAAAAATGTTTTGCTCCAGGCCTCGCATTTTCTAAGGACTGACTCAAACTACAACTCTGTCTAAGTTGAAAAAATATTGGTTCTCATAGTTTAATGTCCGGTTGAAAAAACTCAGGGTATTATAAATAACGTAGTTTCCTTTTCGGAGATTTTTTTCATCCCTCGGACCTTGACTCAAAGAAAAGGTGAGGCATCTAACCGATAGGAAATGTAATGCTATTTACAACGGTATCCTCAAATTTGAATAAACACAGCAAATTAGGAGAGTTACGACCGATTTGATAACATGTTATGATTTGTACTCACAGTGAATTTGGAATAAACTATTGAATGAGAAATATATTTTTGTCTATCTGACTGACTGAAGTTAATTTTGACTTGGTTTGGATTCACAGAAGGTGAATTTAATAAAGGAATAAATCGATGATTTTGGTTCTGGTCTGTAGGTAAATAAACCAGCTTGTGAAGTTAATGAATTTACGAATCGGGAAATTAATTTAGTTCTGGTCTGTGTAGAAACCAGCTTGTTGATATTTGAAGTTTCAGGGTTTCAAAAACCGGGTTACCAAAGAGAGAGCAGAAGATTTCTGATCTGTATTAAATCCAGAACACCGAGATTGTTGATGTTTTTATAGTGTGAGTTTCAGAGGTGACGAAGAGACAGAGAGTAATTCGCGTGTAGATTTGTAGTTGGTATGCCTTGGTGGGACCCCGACAAGGGTTTTAACGCCGTCCCCTTTTCCTGTCCAAGTACAGATTTTCCGGTAGGACCTCGGAGAGGTGGAGAAAGGTTGGAGACTGGCGTCAAATGACCGTCATGAACCATTGATTCTCTCGTCAGAGTCACACGTGCATGTGACCAATGTGTATTTGATGATTTGACCATGAACATATTTTGGAGGTACGACATAACCTAAAGTCAAAATCACAAAAAATCATGAAATTGAAAAAACTTGGAAAAACAAGGGGTTAAAAAATCGTAAGAAACTTTTTGTTGAAAATTACCTGCAGAATAGACTACTGCTGTAAAGCCCCAATTAGACGAGCAACTAAAATAGCCGAAACCCAATTCGATGCCATAAAATTGCCGGCGACTCCGCAATTTTTCCCTCTTTCCCTTTCTTTGAAATTTCGGCAAATCCGAGCAATTAATTGCCCGGAGTTGCTCAACTTTTTTTTACAATCAGTTGTTCTTCAAACATGTGTCCCTTGAGGAGCAAAGTTATATGATGTGGGAAGAAGAAGTCAATATTGCTGCTATTGCATTTGTACTGTCAGCATCTAAGAGACAAAGGAAAAGAAAGATATGGCAGCGTACTTCGCGCAGCGAGAATGGAGTTCGGCGATCCTTTCTGAACTCCTGTTGGACTATTTCTTTTTTATAAATTTCTCCTATAAAACCCGACAAGGGTTTTATAGCCTACCTCTTATCCTGTCCAAGTACCGATTTTCCGGTTGGACCTCGGAGACGTGGAGAAAGGTTGGCGACTGACTGGCGTCAAATGACCGTCATGAACCCCCCGTCATGATTCCCTCTTCGTAGTCACACGTGCATGTGACCACCTGTGTATTTGATAATTCTATCATAAACGTATTTTTGAAGCACAACATAACGTAAGGCCAAAATCACGAAAAAAATCTTAAAATTGAAAAAAACAAGGGGTTAAAAAAATTGCTTTCAAAAAAATTGTTGCATATTAGATGTAGAATCGACTCCTGCTGTGTGGTGAAACTGTTTGCCTTATACCCTAAATAATTACTGGGAATTGGTATTGAGTTGTAGGTTGATATAGGATGAAGTACAGTGTATAGATCGAAAGAAGGGGGTCCCTAAAATATGACAAAATGGTCGAGAGGCGTTGTTATACAATCACACGCGAGCGGGTAGAGTCCTAACTTACATTTAAATAATCGAGAACCTAAATAACTTCAACTCTCAACTCCAAAACCTGGGTTTTTTGTGATAAAAATATCAGTATTCTTCCGGCGTGCGATTTGTCCGAAAGGCACCTTAATGCATTTTTTACTACAATCCCTGCATTGCGGGCTGGTGATGGACTGCCGCCCAACCTAAAAGGGTTCCCGTGTCGAGGAATTAACTCACCGCTCTTCTGCAGTTAGTTGGACACCTACATCAGAACACTACATCACTCAGTCAACGAGTGAGCTCTGTTTTGCTTCCTTACTTTATGACAGATTGTGTTTTATTATTTGTTCTGCGTATTTGTAGGGGCTGAGAGGGAACAATCAATATGAAGAGAAAAATGAGGTGAACTCAAGAACAGGAAAACGAAGTTCGCTGTCATCACTAAGCGAATAAACTAGGATCAATTTTGAATTAAAAAAAAAGAATATAGAATAAAAAATACAAGATACCCTTCTGAAACCGTAATTTCTGAGGTAATTTTTTTTAATATACATGTTTTGGGGCCGGTTCAAAAAAATCTGTAACCTTTATACTTAGTTACGTAAGTGAAACTCGAGTTTGTCACAAATCTGAGTTTTGTCACAGCATGGAACCGTTACAAGTTGATAACACTAGATTACAAAATTTAGGGGTGGTCTGGCTGCCTCGTTCTTTCACCACTTTTCTTAAGGTATTTGGTGCGCTGAATCCTAATCTGACGTTAGTTTTTGGTTTATTATTTTCAATAATAAACCTTTGGAATCGACCAAGAAAAAAAAAATTTAACACCCCCTCAAAATTTGATGGTTTACGTTTCAAGGTACGTAGAATCCAAAAATCGAATAAAAATTTGGCCGTCCGTCCGCCGTCCGCCGTACGCCGTACGCCGTACGCCGTCCGCCGTACGCGGCACTTTTGCCACTTAGCATTGACCGATTTTGATGAAATTTAGTATGTAGGCTCCATTTGGGCTCTAGTTGTGCCCCGAAGCTTTTGGTTGATGTAGGTCACTTCTAAGGGTTCCAAAATCAATTTTGAAATTTTGAAAACGCCAAAACTCAAAAAGTTTTGATATAAAGGTATTCTTTTTCCTTCAATTTAAGATTCTATAGAATTTTTAGAATTTTTTGAGACCTCGCGGAGCTCTGTAGGACAAACCGTTCGCTCCCTACGAAAATTTAAGGGTTTATATTGAAATATATATATATATAAATCAAAACACGATTGTGAATCGCAAAAGAGGCCTAATCTCCGTTCAAATTAGAGCTGACCAAAATGCAATCAATGGTTGGTGATTTTGATTTTTTTTTTATTTTATTTTTTTTTCTTCTCTTCATATTGGATGGTTGGTGATTTTGTAGACGAGTGATCTATATAGAAAAATAATAAACCATTGTGTAATAATTTGCAGCGTTTTTTGTTTATGTCGAATTTTCAAGTTATAGCTAGTTTTAAGATTTTTCTAGTTCTCACTTTTCTTCATTTTTTAGTGAGCACTCATCTTGCTCAAATCTCCTCAAAAAGTACTCAGACTTATTGGAAATTTCATGTAGAATCCGAATATGTACTTAGTTTTTAAGTAAAATTGTGTTAAACCTCCTATTTTCCACAAAACGTATCCACACCGGTTCTCAACGTTTTTTCTTCGGGTTTTCCCTTACATTTTGCCACTTGAAAAAAAATTAAGGCCAAAAAAAATGTTCTCGGGTTTTTACTTTGTAGGGGGGACACCCCAGAGGAGAATGAGACCAATCGCAGCCTCCTAAACCCATTAATATCGAAGGAATGTGCTTTTTCATGGCACTGAGATGAAAATTCACAAAAACCGTTAATTAATTTTTCGAGATAAGTATGTGCGTTCCTAAATCTGTTTTCCTCAAATGGATTTTCCTTTCTTCTACATTTTTTATACTTGTCACCTATTAAGAGTAAGATCGAAAATAGGTACTCATAGGGGGAGTAAATCATAATTGGGAAACTCTTGTTTTGTTAAGTGATTTTAATTCAGTTTTACAAACGAAACACAATAAACTGCAGAAAAGTTTACAGTGTAAATCTGTTTCAGGAAGGCTCAGATGAATCAAAAGTTGGTACAATGTTTGGTCATTCCTCCACCTCAGAGGTTCCACCAAGACATGAAAACCATGGAAGAACGGTACAAAGGGTATTGGGAAGTTCACATGATGGCGGACTATTGTTGGACCTTAAAAAGAGATTTACTTACCTCAGGCGGCGAAGTTTTCTCTACATAGATGCCGGCGATGAAACCTCTTAGGTGGAGGAATAACCAAACATTGTACCAACTTTTGATTCATCTGAGCCTTCATGAAACAGATTTACACCGTAAACTTTTCTGCAGTTTATTGTGTTTCGTTTGTAAAACTGAATTAAAATCACTTAACAAAACAAGAGTTTCCCAATTATGATTTACTCCCCCTTTGAGTACCTATTTTCGATCTTACTCTTAATAGGTGACAAGTATAAAAAATGTAGAAGAAAGGAAAATCCATTTGAGGAAAACAGATTTAGGAACGCACATACTTATCTCGAAAAAATAATTAACGGTTTTTGTGAATTTTCATCTCAGTGCCATGAAAAAGCACATTCCTTTGAACCATTTGGAATTTGACCCATTTGGAACCAGCGGTGCCGTACGGCACCGCTGGAGGAAACCTCCTTTGAACATCATTTAGAAGTAAACTTTTGACGTAATTGTTTACTTCTGCTTATTTTCTTGATCTAGAATATTCACCTCACACCCTACCAGCGTTAGTTTTGTTCAGAACGTGATTCAGTACAATTGTTTCTCATTTGAAAATGGACCAATCTGTTGGTGTTGAATCGCTGCTGAATAACTTGGTGTAAATAATCAAAATATATATTTTTGTCAGTATTTTATTCATTTTCTTTTTACCAGAATGTTTATTTATGGGATAAAATTGTTTTGTTGGAATTTGTTCAAGTTATAACTTCACAAGAAGTGGTTTTACATCAGCGATGCCATATGGCACCGCTGGTCTCTCAGGGGCTCTTAGTTGCTGTCTCATAGCCTCTACATTTCTTATCCGATTTCGAAGAAATAATCAGAGATTGTGTGGGTAGTTGATGTTTCGAGATCAACTACTATACATCGGATCATCTATTCAATCGGGTTATGGATACGAGGAACCTATGTGCCTCACCCACTTGGCAGACTTTTTTTCATTGCAGGCCTGAATTTTCTGTTCAAGAAGCCCTTGATGTAGGTACCAATTGGTGATATCCCTGATGGAATTAACCAATACACCCGATGGAATGTTGAACCACCTGAGCCAAATGTACTGACTGATGAAGAGTCAGGCGATTAAACAAGGTGTAGTTGCTGGCCACAGCAAAATTATTCAGATTTTTGACAATCGCTGCTACTGGGATCTGAAATCTGACAAGAATCGCGAAATTTTTAGCAATGCTAGGCGACGAAAGTTTTTTTTTTTAATTATACAACGTCAAGGAGACATTCAGAATCGTTTGTGAGGTACCTACCTACAAATACCGTCTTCTTGAGTGTTGGACGACAACCTGTTTGATCGCAGGGACCATTATGTCGTGAACACCTGTCATAGGTGTCTTTTCGTCTTTTCATAATGAAAAGAAGAAAAGAAGTGGGCTGGCTTCAACTGGAAGTCCCAGACTAGAACAATGTGCCACAAGTCCTATGTGGGCTTATAAGTGGTTTGTTCTATGTTATTTCATCGAAAATTTGAATGTTCCATAACAATATTTCTCTCATAGGATTTTCAAATGTATCGTTTTGTGGTAAAAAATACAGAATTGACTAAATTATGTTATTATGTTCATGTGAATATTGTTACTCCTTCTATTTACTACCAGGTAACAGTTTATTTTTGTTGAAAAAACTTATATCCTTGGTCTTCACATGCACTCCATCGGACGTGTCATATCTTACCAGCGGTGCCGTATGGCACCCACCAATTTCAGTAAATTGGCTATTGGCAGAATTTTTTCAATATTTTTCCAGTGTTCCTGAGGTCAAAATTAGTGAACCTACAAAGTTTTGTGTAAAAATTCGATCAAAAAAAAGGTACGGTTTCAAATGGGTTAATGGGTTTAGGAGGCTGCGATTGGTCTCATTCTCCTCTGGGGTGTCCCCCCTACAAAGTAAAAACCCGAGAACATTTTTTTTAGCCTTAATTTTTTTTCAAGTGGCAAAATGTAAGGGAAACCCCGAAGAAAAAACGTTGAGAACCGGTGTTTTTTGATACGTTTTGTGGAAAATAAGGGGTTTAACACAACTTTACTTAAAAACTAAGTACATATTCGGATTCTACATGAAATTTCCAATAAGTCTAAGTACTTTTTGAGGAGATTTGAGCAAGATGAGTGCTCACTAAAAAATGAAGAAAAGTGAGAACTAGAAAAATCTTAAAACTAGCTATATCTTGAAAATCCGACATAAACAAAAAAAACTAACGTCAGATTCGGATCCAGCGCACCAAATACCTTAAGAAAAGTGGTGAAAGAACGAGGCAGCCAGACCACCCCTAAATTTTGTAATCTAGTGTAATCGGTTCCACAGTCCCGGTACAGTTGTACAGACACACCTCTACAGTTTGGTCCACTTGAATTGCGATTCTTTCCCAGCTGCGCGACGGACCAAAATCGGTCCCGAATAAATTATTCGCTTTGTAATCGATTTGCGGTGTTAACGCTATTTGTGAGGACGAAGGATTTGCAGGGAGTTGATTTGAGAGCGGTCGGAGCCGCCGACTGTTCGGAGGAGGATTACGGTGGGCGGGGGTGCAATCAGAACAAAGATTGGTACGACGGGAGCTGATGGAAAGGGGGGGGGGCAGTCAGGCCTGGAAGGCCACTGTCGGTTTGGGAAGGCCGATCCATTAATCTCCGATTGTACCAACCCCATTAGGAAGAACAATATCGCATTGCAAGGCTAACTAACTTAGGCTCCCTCGGACCGCTTTCGTCAAGTTGCGGAAGAGTTTTCGACCCCCCCCCCCCCCCTCCACCAAGGGAGGACGCTTAACCCGGAACGGACTTCGAAAGTCAGCGACAATGGTCCCGATCGTAATGGACGCTCCAGCCCGATCGCCGCGAACCTCAGTAATTGGAGGGAAATGACGCAGCAGCGATCACATTGGTGGTCCGAATATCCGCGGTCAGTTGTTCACCCCAACCGCATTCCAAGCTTTGATATTTCGCTCATGACGGATGATGCAAACCATTATTTCCCAGGATTTTTCGTCCTCAACGTGAAATTGAATAACGTGACCAACAGATCGAGTTATTTCCACCGGTTCCAGAATACAAATTTGGTTCATTATTTTCAATAACGAACCATCGGAATCGAGCAGGAAAAAACATTTTTCAACTCCTATGTTTATTTTTAAGGTTCCACGTTACCAAAAAAGTTCCCGGCAGTACGTCGTATTGGTTTATTATTTTCAACTAGCTGAAAAACCTGCTAAAAGCAGGCAAAAAATGGAAGATATTGTAAGCTGTGGGGTGGTGTTGTTGTAACTAGTTCTTCCTAAAATGGGGGTAAAAGGGATGTCGAACGATACTGTAACAAGAAATGATATCGGAATCTTAAACTAGCCCTCTCAGCCCTTACCGGTCCAGTTCCACTGACCGATAAGATATGGCTATAAGATAAGATAAGAGATAAGAGATATAAGATAAGATATGGAGAATGGCTCTGGACCGGGAAGGGATCTTCTGGACTGGTCAGCATGGAAGTTGTCTCCAGTATTATTATTGTCATGTTAAGTTCTTAAAATGCAACGAACAATTATTCTTTCCTTGAATTGTTTGGTCACTATCATTTATAATAAATTGTCTCTTTTGTAACACTTGTTCAAATTCCTTCCTTTTAGCGAATTTTCAAGGAAAATGAAGCTATTGTGTTGCAAGTTGAGATCATAAGCATGGAAAAAGGAAGATAGGGATTTGACTGCCAGCTTCTTCCATGTCATGAGAGTGAGACCGCCCTCGGTTGGCAGTCTCGGTAATGGAACTGTACCAGTAATTTGGAACGGTCACATCTTTTTCAATGTAACCGTTCCAGGGAAATACCTGAACCGACACAGCCCTACCAAACTGTATCTATGAGTTATAGATTTGGTCTTGTTAGCATTCATTGTATACCGTTATAGACTACAAAGGTATACAATGATTGCTAACAAGACCAAAATGATATTTTACGGAGGAAACAAGTCACTAATTGAGGAAAATCACTTGAAAATCTCCCTGCACTCTTGTGAAGAAGATCAAAGATGCTCATGCGAATCGATAGAAAGAGTTGCAAGGCATAAGTATCTGGGGCCCCATATAGACTATACACACGATATGATTAGGATATTTGAGGCGCACCACCGTGCAGGGTTCGATTCTACTACTAATTTTCAAAAAAAAATTGCTAAGACGCATCCTTGATGGAAAAAAAAACATTTTTTTAAATTGGGAAAACGGCTAAAAACTGAACCTAAAACGAAAAATGCTGCTAATTATTACACAAAGGTTAATTTTTTCTATGTACATCACTCGTCTGCAAAGAATAGGGCTCTGCCATTGTTACCACCAACGAACTTGAAGAAAAACATCAATCGCATTTCGGTCAGCTAAAATTTGAACGGAGATTAGGCCTCTTTTGCGATTCACACTTGTGTTTCTGATTTATCGTAAGTCCAACCCTCGTAGGGAACGAACGGTTTGTCATACAGGGTTCGCGTGGTCTCAAAAAATTCTATACGATCTTAGATCGATGGAAAAACGATACCTTAATATCGAAATTTTTTGAGTTACCCTTGAATTATAAACCAACAAATTTTGAGGGAGTTTTAATTTTTTTCTTGGTCGATTCCAAAGGCTTATTATTGAAAACAATAAACCATAATTGGTAATATCTTGGAAATTTCAACTTTTTTCAAAATGTCATAGGTTTTGTAATGTTAATTTTTACCAGTAGGCCTAAAATAGATGCGAAAAATCTCAGCTTTCCAACGTTATAGTCCTTTCTATTTTGAAAGTGGGGGTTATCACAGAAATTTGTGTTTGAAAGCAGAAACTTGAATTTTTACCTGCATGCCTTAAATATGCTCAAAAATCTCAGCTTCCCAACGATATAGTCATTTCTATTTTTAAAGAGGGGCGTATCACAGAAATTTGTGTTTGAAAACACAAAAACGTGAATTTTTTTCAACGGCTCTCCTGCTAAGACGTTAATCACACATTTCCTGTGATTAAGAATTTAATCTTATTCATACATTGATTATGATTTCAATCATACTCTTTTGAATGATATTCTGATATTCATATTGTTTTGAATTTGATCATATTTTTAGTCATAGAAAAACATGTTTTTGTCATTACGAATCCTAATCATATCCATGAGTAGTATTTTGCCAAATTCTGCCATCCTCTCCCATCGTCCAATCCCTCAGATCGTCTTAGCAGAACCGCTGATTTCGTTGAAAAAAATTCAAGTTTTTTCGCGTTCAAATTTACTCTGAATTTGGAATTAAAAAAGAAAACTTGATATACCGTTGGAAAGCTGAAGATTTGAGCATGTTTTTTACGAAGAGCGCCTATTGAAATGGGAAGGAATTCAATGTAAAAACTCAAAAAAAAAAAATCAAGTTTCGAAAAAAAATTAGAGTGTGCTTTTTGACTTGTTTTTTTAGGAATGGTTTATTGCTGACAGATTTTGGTTTTAGACAAGGTAGATTGGAAATTTAACGCTCTTTTCAACAATATCCTCAAATTTGAAATTTTTTGGTAAATAACGGGAGTTATGACAGTTTTAATGACGTAAGGTCAAAAACGCGAAAAAAACATCGATGTGAAAAAAAAGGCATTTTGAGTGGGTTAAGTAAAAATTGCTAGGAGACATTTTTTGTTGCAAATTAATAGTAGAATCGATCCTTGAATTTTGGTCCATTCAAATGGTAAAGATCCAGTATAGTCAGGGTGAAAGGGAGGTGAAAGGATCAGAAAGAAAAAAGCCACGTGGTAACCACCTGGTGAAAGGTTGTTTGTCTGTCATGTGAAAGGGAGAGATAAAACTAATCCTATTAGCTAATTGTTCATTCACCACGAGGTAACCACGTGGTGACCAAGTTGTCTTCTATTCTAAACTATGAATATATTATAAACTAACTTATTGCTAAATTATTTACTTATATCTACTTCTAACTTAGGTACTATTTTTTTTCAAAATTTTCGGTTAGTAGATTATTTATTATTTGAAATTATGGGATCTTAGGTCGTTTGGTTGTCTGGAAGTTAGTGTACTCGACTTGCTGGTAACGATGGATTCTCCAATACGGTACGTAGGTAATAATTGTACTCCGCCTTCTTGTTTTCGAACCCGGTGAATCTGAATACCCAATATTTTCACTTGTTGGTTTATAAAACCCAACCCAAACAAATCGCGTGGAGTCAGAAAAGGCAATTTCCTTCGACCACAAATTCCATCAAAGCTTTCGGTCGACACGAACTTCGCCATGTTACGTCGCTAATCTCCCAGCGATCAGCGGCTGCCGCGTTAATTTCCTCTGAAGCCCCGCATCTCTCAAGGAGCTCTCCAAATGTTTTCCTGATCGGAAGAAGATTTCATCCCGGGCAGCTCTCCTAGTAGAAAAACCTCTTCGATTCTCACTCAACTCGGAGGAAGGGAAACCATTAACGGGTTTCGAAGGTGATTCGGGATTCCGCGCACACCGAATTTTCTTTGGGGCGAAAAAAAAAGAGAAAAAAATGTGTGGAAATGGAAAAAATCAAACGAGGCCCCCTGAAATATCGACTAACGCGTTTGAAATATCGCTGCGATCATCAAGGTAGGGGAGGAAATGCTATCCTTCGGTGGTAATAAATATCGACTGTTTTCTATTCCGCTCGGCTTTTTGCGCAAAATATCTGAAATTATTTGAATGTGATCAGTGATACTCCTGCCTCTTGATTCCACGAGTTACTTTACGCGACTTTCATTTTTGTGCGGATCGTTACCAGAACGCGGGGTGTCCTGCAAAACCAATCAGCGATACTTCCGGTATCGACTGTGCAATATGATTTGCAACAAGTTTACCATCGTAGCAATTTGGTTTTTTTTCACAGAGAGAAAAAACATTCATTGAAGAATTTAGGAGTAAAAAAACATTAGACAAGGACTCCAGTAGTTGTCGAAACGGAAGGGAATCGAATGAGACCACCCAGATCCACCAGAAGAGGACTTGAGAGTTGAACTTAGGATAAATCACCAAAAAGGCCTATACTTACTCCGTTCAAATTGTATCTGACCAAAATGCGATCGATGTTCCTCTGAGTTGTACTCAGTTTTGCGTCCTTACCAACCAGCAATCAAATTTCCTAATGAAGACACCCACAACTCTTAATTTCTTCGAATTGAATGTGAAACGTTTATTTCTTCAAAGTTACTTGATTGTGAAGCAAAAATATGGTTGGTAGGTAGTGGCAATGGTAAAGCTGTGTTCTTTGCAGGTGAGTGATCTATACAGATAAATTATAAATCTTAGGGTGATAATTTGCAGCGCTTTTTTACTCCGCTTAAAACGCCTGTTTTGCGTTCCCAACCTTACGGCACTAAAATAATTTTAACTCCCTCATTTTCCACGCAAATTCAAATCTCATCACCGTTCGAAACAGCGTTAAATTTCACATATAATTAGCTTCCGAACGGTTTCTTAACTGTAAGTACACACTACGATAGTCTATGACTCAGATTTCCGCAACCTACAACGAAACCTCAAACGAACAATTCAACCTCTCAAACATAACATTTGACAATTCCTATTGTTATCAATCATTTTGGTGATTTTCTCCCTTGCGAATAGGGTCTTGTTAAGAGGCCCTCAAAGCTAGAAAGATGTCCCATTTCGTCATCTTTCAAATGGTAAACCATTTTTTAGGTTTACTATGAAATTTTTGGGGGGAAATGATGCTAGGAAGCGAAAAACGCTGCAAATTATTACACAATGGTTTATTATTTTTCTATATAGATCACTCGTCTACAAAATCACCAACCATCCAATATGAAAAAAAAATAAATAAATAAATAAAAGAAAAAAAAAGAAAAAAATAAATAAAAAAAATCACCAACCATCGATCGCATTTCGGTCAGCTCTAATTTGAACGGAGATTAGGCCTCTTTTGCGATTCACATGGTGTTTTGATTTATATATATATATATTTCAATATAAACCCTCAAATTTTTGTAGGGAGCGAACGGTTTGTCCTACAGAGCTCCGGGTGGTCTCAAAAAATTCTAAAAATTCTATAGAATCCAAAATTGAAGGAAAAACGATACCTTTATATCAAGATTTTTTGAGTTAGGGCGTTTTCAAAATTTCAAAATTGATTTTGGAACCCTTAGGAGTGACCTACATCAACCAAAAGCTTCGGGGCACAACTAGACCCCAAATAGAGCCTACATACCAAATTTCATCAAAATCGGTCAATGCTAAGTGGCAAAAGTGCCGCGTACGGCGTACGGCGGACGGACGGCCAAATTTTTATTCGATTTTTGGATTCCACGTACCTTGAAACGTAAACCATCAAATTTTGAGGGGGTGTTAAAAATTTTTTTTTTCTTGGTCGATTCCAAAGGTTCATTATTGAAAATAATAAACCAAAAACGAGTTATTTGAGCGAAATCCGAGTGGTTTTGGTTTATTATTTTCAATAATGAACCTTTGGAATCGACCAAGGAAAAAAAAATTTTATCACCTCCTCAAAATTTGATGGTTTACGTTTCAAGGTACGTAGAATCCAAAAATCGAATAAAAATTTGGCCGTCCGTCCGCCGTACGCCGTACGCGGCACTTTTGCCACTTAGCATTGACCGATTTTGATGAAATTTGGTATGTAGGCTCCATTTGGGGTCTAGTTGTGCCCCGAAGCTTTTGGTTGATGTAGGTCACTCCTAAGGGTTCCAAAATCAATTTTGAAATTTTGAAAACGCCCTAACTCAAAAAATTTCGATATAAAGGTATTGTTTTTCCTTCAATTTAAGATTCTATAGAATTTTTAGAATTTTTTGAGACCACGCGGAGCTCTGTAGGACAAACCGTTCGCTCCCTACGAAAATTTAAGGGTTTATGTTGAAATATATATATATATATATATATATAAATCAAAACACGAGTGTGAATCGCAAAAGAGGCCTAATCTCCGTTCAAATTAGAGCTGACTGAAATGCGATCGATGATTGGTGATTTTTTTTTTATTATTTGATTTTTTTTTTCTTTTTTTTTGATTTTTTTTTTCTTTTTCTCTTCATATTGGATGGTTGGTGATTTTGTAGACGAGTGATCTATATAAAAATAATAAACCGTTGTGTAATAATTTGCAGCGTTTTTTAATCTCATTTAAAGAGAAAAATGTTCCATTTTAAGTGGAGTAGAAAACAATTTTTGCTTCCGAGTCTACCAAGGTAGCGGAAGCTTTGTTTTCACTTTTCAAGGACGAAAAAAAAAGTTCTCCAAAATCGAAATTTCCACTCGCGTTTTGCGTTTTAGACCTTTCTGAACAATTTTGGTTCCGTGTCTGTCTGTCTGTCTGTCTGTGTGTCTGTCATGAATTCCTTGTAACGCGCATAACTATACGAAGTTATTGTCCGATTTCTATGACATTTTCAGGGATTGTGCGGGTTGGTGTGTAGACGGTCCCCTATGAAAATCATCATCCCCGGAGTGATAGAAGCGACTGCGCATGCGCAAACGTGAATACCTTGTAACGGCCCTAACTTCTACATTTTCTATCCGATTTCAATGAAATTTTCAGGGATGTTACAAACTAGTATTTAGATGGTCCCCTATGAAAATCATCACCTTCGGACTGATAGTAGCCACTGCGCATGCGCAAACGTTAATTTCCTCTTGGGTTGTTGGGGTAGGGTAATAGAGGGTGTTTTTTTCTCTTCGGAGCCCTTCTTATCCCTACCCAAGTCAAGGTCATGCGTCCCCGTCGCACAACCCGGGCCCCCTGGGATGGACAGAGGTGGTCCCATTAGGTTTCCCTGGTGGACCCCTCTTGAACTTCCAGGGGTGGCTGAATGACCCTCTGGCGACTAGGGAGGGGACCCCTGTTAACGGGTTCCCTGACCCTTCAATATTAGCGCCCCCCGTTATGATTGACGAAGCAGACCAGCCTCATAACCCCCGCCAGCCCATTGGCTCGCGGGGTATTAGGGGAGGCGCTCAGAGGCGCCCCAGGCAGGGGCGTCGGCCATCCTCTCCCTCCTCCTCTTCCTCATCATCCCTACCCTCTTCCTCTTCCACAGCCTCTTTAGACCACCAGTGTGCCCATTGTGAGCGGGCATTCACCTCCAGGTCTGGCCTTGGTGTCCACGTCAGACGGAAGCATCCTGTTGCTGCTAATGCTGCAATTGAAATAGAAAGAGTACAGCCTAGGTATGCTTCCGAGGATTTGCGCAGGATGGCGGCAGATGAGGTGGTGGCTGTGCGCAATGGGGTACGTAATATAAATGTTTATTTAAGCGAACGTTTTCCCACGCGCACAGTCATTGCCATCAAGAACCTCCGCCTGAAGCCCCACTATAAGCAGCTTGTCCAGGAAGCTATCCTGGCAAATAGCGGTGGGGCTTCTCCCGCATCTCCTATTGCTGGCGTGGACCAGCAGTCTGCCATTCAGTATCCCTCCCCCGGGACCTCCGGTCTTCTTGCCGATTTGAAGACCGAAGTCTTGAGGCTCGGGGGGCAGGTAGGTCGTATTGAAGGCTACGAAAGCACCTACCTGCAGGATCTGGCGAGGCGGGCTGCTGAAGGGCTGGACAACCTGGAGGACATGGTTGCGGCCTATCTAGGGAGAATCTTCCCGCGGGTTGGGGATGCGACCGTGACGCGGCACCAGGGGAGACCTCCTCCCAGAGTGGTGTTGCGTGGAGGTCGCAGAGCAGCTAAGCAAGCAAGACGGCAGGAGTACCACCGGGTTCAGAGTTTGTGGAGGAAGCATCCGGCACGTGTAGCTGCAGAGGTACTGGAGGAGCCTGGGGAAGATCAAGTTCAGCCCCCTCTTCAGGAGTTTGTGGATTTCTGGGAGCCACTTTTGAGTGCTCCCAGCCACAACCCTGGGGAGCGAGTGGTTCCCCCAGTCTCCACCAGGGATTCCTTACGTAGCATCTTGTGTTCGCCGGTGCTACTTGACGAGGCACACAAGTGCCGTGTCAAGAACTCCACATCCGCTGGACCGGATGGTGTTTCTGCCCGTCGCTGGAATAAAGCACCAAATACGATTAAGCTGCTCATCCTCAACCTGCTCATGCTTGCGGGAAGACCCCCGAAAGCGTTAACCCGTACCCGAACCGTTTTTATTCCCAAGAAAGGGGGAAGTGGGCCTGGAGGCTATCGACCGATCTCAGTGTCCTCGGTAGTCTTCCGCCACTTCCAAAAAGTACTGGCATCTCGCCTCCAGGTGGCTGGTGTCATTGGTGATGTCCAGAGAGCGTTTCGGCCAGCAGATGGCACAGCGGAGAACCTTACAGTTCTCCAAACTGTCATCTCGCTGGCCCGTATTAAACGCCGGCAACTCCACCTCGCTGCTCTGGACGTCGCTAAGGCCTTTGACACAGTCAGTCACTTTGCCCTGACCGATTGCCTTCGTGGTGTCGGGGCCCCATCTCGATTAATTGAGTATGTGACCTGTCTGTACCATGAAGGCGTGACGGCCCTCGAGGCAGGGGGCGAGGTTTCAGGGGATGTACGGATCGGGCGTGGGGTACGCCAGGGGGATCCCCTATCGCCACTCCTCTTCAACCTGGTCGTGGATACGGCCTTGGGTAAGCTGCCCACTGAAGTAGGGTTTGATCTCGCCCCTGGGGTGCGAGTAGGAGCATTGGCTTTTGCCGATGATGTTATCCTACTCGCAGAAACCCGTGAGGGCTTGCAGATCGCCCTCAATGCATTTGCTAAGCAGCTAGCCAGGTGTGGACTCGTGGTTAACCCCGATAAGTGTGGGTCGGTCTCCTTGGTCCCGTCGGGTCGCCAGCACAAGGTGAAAGTTGTGGATGGGGGTTTTGTCGTAGGACAGTCCCCCATTCCATCTCGATCCGTGCTGGAGGTTTGGCGGTACCTTGGAGTCGACTTCATGGGGGTGGCCACCATTAGTGCCAGCCGTGTGGACCTTGGTAGAGCGCTAGCTCGCGTTACCAAGGCTCCATTGAAGCCACAGCAGAAGCTGCGCCTCCTCCGCACGTACTTACTGCCAAAGCTGACCTATGGGTTAGTCTTTGGCAGGCTTACGGCGGGGAGGCTGCAAGAGTTAGATCGACAAGTTCGCTCTGCTGTGCGCTCTTGGCTGAAGTTCCCACCTGGTGTCCCAAGTGCCTATTTCCACGCACTGGTCAAATCCGGTGGGCTTGGCATTGTGTCTCTCTCGGCATGTATCCCTTCCCTGCGCCGCCAGCGCCTGCTAGCCCTTCAAGGGTCGAGCTGGGAGGTCGCCCGTGCGGCTGCTGATCTTGATTTTGTCAGGCAGCAGTTGGCATGGTGCGACCGAGCAACACCATCTGCTCCAAAACCCAGTTCGTCTGCTGAGTTTGCTGCTGCCCTGCATGAGTCAGTAGATGGTAAAGAACTCCGACAGTGCTCCGAAAGCCTTGTCTCATCCCAATGGGTAGATTGGGCTTCGGAGGGCATTGGGGCCCGTGACTACCGACACTTTCACGCCGTCCGCATGGCAACTCTGCCAACTGCGGTACGGTGTTCGAGAGGTAGTCGCGGGACAACCCTACCCCTTTGCCGTGCCTGTCGGAGTGGAAATGAACATCTTTATCATGTAGTGCAGCAGTGTCCTCGGACTCATGGGGGCCGCATTCTACGTCATGATGCGGTCGCCAAGCAGATAGCAGGTGCTTTGTCATCTAGCGGCTGGGATGTTGAGAGGGAGAGATTGTATCACATGCCAAGTGACCAGGGTAAGAAGCCCGACATCGTTGCCGTCAAGCCCGACCAGTCTTGCATTATCCTGGATGTCCAAGTTGTCAATGGCAGCTTGGACATGGAGCAGACTTGGCGGGCTAAGATAAGAAAGTATGACAGAGATGATTTACGGCAAGCAGTGTCGGAGCTAAAAGGAGTGGTACCCAACAACATCAGGGTGATGGCTGCAACCTTGTCATGGCGCGGGGTGTGGTGCGGGAAAAGTGCCACGGAGTTGCGCGAGTTGGGCATCTCGGTAGGCGTACTCCGTGGTATCACCACCCGCGTCCTGCTCGGCTCGTATTTGAACTGGTGGTCGTTTTATAGAGGCACTTCCCTTCATCCCTCTCTCCCACCCCCACCTTCCTCATCTTCCCTCATCCCCAGGGCCGGCGTCGGGTGAGTCCTGGGCGTCCTCCCCATTATATTTGATTTATTTATTTATTTTCATTTATGGCGTGCCCCCTCCGTCACAAAAGACATTTTGTCTTTGAGGGGAGTTTATTAAAAAAAAAAAAAAAAAAAAAAAAAAAATAACGGCCATAACTTCCACATTTTCCACCCGATTTTGATGAAATTTTCATGGATTATGTGGATTAGGTTGTAGATAGTCCCCTATGGAAATCATCATCCCCGGACTGATAGAAGCGACTGCGCATGCGCAAACGTGAATTCCTTGTAACAGCCGTAACTTCAACTGTCCCCCAGGGGTCGAGGGTTCGAATCCCAGCCGAGGCTAAGTATTTTTTTTGATCCAATCACATACATCTACTCACTTAATTTTTCATCCGAATTTGATGAAATTTTCTAGGATTGTCCAGATTAGCGTGTAGATGGTCCCCTATGAGGGTAGTGGAAGGTACTTAGAGATTGGTGTTTTGAGATTAACTACTATGCATCTGATCATCTATATAATCGGGTTATGGATACGAGGAAGCTATGTGCCACACCCACTTGGCAGACGTTTTTTTCTTGGTCGATTCCAAAGGTTCATTGTTGAAAATAATAAACCACTGTTATCTGTCCATCCGCTATACGCGGCACTTTTCTTAGTTACCATGGACCGATTCTGATTAATTTGACATAGAGGTTCCTTTTAGGGTCAAGTTGTGCCCCGAAGCTTTTGCTTAGTATCATTAAGGTCTAAAACTTTCGTTATAAAGGTTCCTATTGTTTTTTTGCCATATCAAAATAGTATTTAATTTTTAGAATCGAATGAGACCACTCAGAGCTCTCTAAGACCAGCCGTTCACTCAGTGTGAGGACTTGAAGTTGGAACGAATGATAAGTAGAAACAGGAGTGTGAATCGCAAATGAAGTCGGAAGTCGCCCTAAACTCCGTTGAAAATTCAGCTGGTTATATCTTTGATCGCAGTTTCAATCAATCAAATCACTTAGTTGAGCTTTCTTAGCAACCACGAACCAAAATATGTTATGGATATTAGGGTTTTGAGGATTGATCTCCAACAAATTATACTAATGTGTTTCTATATACGATGTTTTGTAAGCATGTGTTGAACTATAATTAAATTGTCACTTGTGAAAAAGTATTCGACCGCGTTCTTATTTAAACAAAGGGCACCTTGAACTCGCCGATCACGATGTTTTGCTCTCAAAATAGCTTCTATAGTTAACCTTGCGTGATAATACACTATAGGTAGTAATAATGGAAAATAATGAACCGTTGTGTGATAATTTGCAGCGTTTTTGGGTATTGAAGTTCACACCAAAGTGTTTTTAGCTCTTTTCTGGACTGATTTTATCCATGATGTGGCAACCAACTTTTCTCATGATGTACTAAATTATATTATGAAATTGAAACAGCTCAAAACTATATTAACTTTTTACTACATAATATGTAGTAAGTATAAAAAGTACATATTATGTACTTCTAGCAAGTTGACAAAATATTATCACGGGAAAACCACTCAAAATAGTCCAATTTTTGGTCTCCCCCATAGAAAGAAGTTTTAATCCACCTCTGTGTGTAACACACAAAAATAGTTCTGTTCTAGACTTTTTTTCCCCTGAAATAGGTATTTTTCTGCCTCCGAAGTAGAATTATTCCCGGGAACATCCATTTCCACCGGTCTCTTGGCACGTCTGAATCAGTCAACCTGATGAAATTTACTACTCTCGTTGCATCTCTCCTTTTTCCACCGCAAATCCCGTTTTCTCATCTGCCGGACGATACATCACCCTGTGGACCAACGTGCAACCTATGAGGCCTGTTATTATGTCTCACGCCAGGAAGCCTAGGATTTTTCTGAATATTTTGCTACATCAACTTAATAATTAATTAATATTTGAAAGAACTTAAGGAGTAGATTCCTTCCCAATTGTTAAAACCGCTGTTCATTGGTGCAGCGGCAAAAAAAGTGGGTACTTTAAGTCGAATTTTTAAAAATCGCATTTGCGAGTTTCAGTGTCTTTTTGTCGGTCGTTCTATGATCAATTCCTTGTCATGAAAACTATACGAAATAATAAACCAATTTTGATAAGATTCGCTTGGTTTGTGCTGGAAATCTAATGATTTAATAGTTCGATCCTGCTCAAACGTATTTAGGCCAGTATACAGGGCAGTATTTGTTGTGACGCGACGAGCTGCCCCTTACAACAGCAGTGCTACCTCTGGAAGCGTACATGAAACTATAAGCTTACATGATCGAATACATGAGTGCGCCGCTAAATGGCTGAAAGAACGCAAGACCCAAAAGTGACCAAGAGAATCAATTTTGCTCACTCTTTTTTACAATACGATTCTACTATTAGTTTATGAAGCATTATTAGTTTTCATATTCTCTTATTAAGTTTCTATATTAGTTAGTTTCGATATTTTAATCACATTATTTGAATAGATCGTTTCATGTGGTCACAAGGGCGCCTACAACTCTACCTGTTGACATTCTCTGACACTAATTACCGAGTCTTGTATTACTTGGTGTGACTTGATTAGTTTCCCCTCGATTTTGAGGTATTTTTTTTACAGAGGCTTCACTTGTTTAGGCATTTTCTTCTACGGTAATTTTTTTCAACTTGGGTATTCCAGGTGTCAAACGTTTTTCTAGTGCCCTGATTTGACTAGAAATTCTAGAATCTAAAACCTAGGCGAATTCCCCATTTCAACCATTCGATTTGAAATTCTCTCATTCTCAAATCTTGAATTTATCAGGAACGTTATTGCCGCCTATTGTTGCCCTCTTGTTCGCAAAAACATAGTTCTTGGTAATGAAAAGACAGTTATGACGAACTTTGGGTTGACAAATTGTTAATAGAACTTGTGACTCTCCATTGATGGAATTCGTAGGTACAACCCCTAGGCCAAATGCAGCGTTATTAATTCGAATAACGTTTGAATAATTCATTCAGATAAGTTATGCGATCTATGTCAATACTCGGAATGTCGACAGTGTACAATCGATGACATGTGTATAGAATTCGTTCAATCGTCCTTCATGTCAAATGGTGGGTGCACTCGAAATTCCAATCGCTTTTCAAGGCGTTAGCAGTTGATAGACCGATGGACGCGTAAAAGCGGAATATCATGATGCCACCTCGCTGTTATTTGATTTAACAAGGGACTTGACGAATGAGGTTCTTCAGGCTCAAGACGGGTTTGTTAGCACAAGAGCTGTTGAACGGCAGGCCGTGCCCTTGTTAAAGTGACGAATCGTCGTGAAAAAGCCCCCCCCCCCCCCTCGACGGTTTGATGATAATCTTTGTCGGGAGTCGGTTTGATGAACCACATTCCCACCAGAGTATAGCGAGAAGGTGAAATAATAACATTGACCCAGTTGGCGAAAAAAAAGGTGCTGAAACTTGAACTTTATTCCTGCGGGACCCTCGGCTCGGAGGGATGATGCAATTAGTAGCCCTTGAAGTGTTTTTCATGCAATGGTGTCTCTTGAGAATAGCTAACGAGAACTGGAATTTATACCCAGGAAATTTCAACGAATCCTCGAGAAGCACGCAACACTCGGAGTTTCTTCCCAAAAGGTCTTTGAAGAGGAAACCGATCCAAAGAATAATGTTGCGTGCTCTGAATAGGTGAAGTTGTGTGACACAAAGAGCAAGAAATTAACATATCATGATAATAAACCATTATCATAACATGATAATGGTTTATTATTTTTATCATTACTAAATAATGAGAAATAAAATAATAATAATAAAATTATAATAAGTAATGGATACATTTTATCCATTATTTAGCCGTCCTTCACTTTATACGGCGAATTGTTTATATCGCACCTTCGCGACCGTCACTACTCAAGAAAGCGTAACCATGTTCATTCTAACAAACTTCATGTGAACATTTTTCTCGAAATAAACAATTTAAAAAATTTGTCTACCGTCCGTAGTTTTTTTAAAAATAGGTAACCATTATAGGTTGACCTGTGCGATCCGTTGGTCGAAAAATTAATGATCTTCAGTTCGAGATCCCACTCACGAGGGCGAGTCAAATAATAAACCGGAATTTTCGTTCAAGGGACAAGATGAAAATGAGCAATTTGCATATTATTTTTTTACCTAATCTCCTGATTTCAAAACACAGTTTCCCCATCGAATCGAAAGTTTTTCGATGTTATCTTCAAAAAAAAAAAAGAAGAGAGGAGTGTTTCCAGCCTGTTGCGCACGAATACCTCAACAGCTGCAGTGTCATCGAATCTTTCCTCTACCAGCGCCTCTTTCAACAGGCCAAACATATGAAAGTTAGGATAGGCACGGATTTGATAGAGGGTGCTCTGGTGTAGCCCAGTGAATTTCTTCAAGTTTTTCCCGAGCCAGGTAGGCTATGTGCTGTCATTGTCGTCACATTTTAAAATTGAAAAAAGTTCATTACATTTGGCGGTAATTCGTTATAACTTATGACCTGCCATCAACACTATACAGGGTGTAAGCCTAACTGGTCTGCCATACGGTACAAGTCAATTTTATAACTAATTTGCAACAAAAAATGTCTCGTACCAATTTTATTGTAAACCCTTCGTTTTTGAGTTATTTCAGCTTTAAACTTTTTTTCCGTGATTTTGACCTCATTTCATTTAATCGGTCATAACTCCTTTAATTTGCTGTGTAAATTACAATTTTAGGATACCGTTAGAAAGAGGATTAATATTCCTATCGGATAAATGTCTTAACTTCTTTTTGAGTCAACGTTTGAGGCATGAAAACGTCCTCTGAAAAGAGAATTTTACGTAATTTTGGACTCCTTGCATTTTTGCTATCGCAAATTCAACTACAAGAACCGATGTTTTTTCAAGATGCAAGAACAGTAAAAACTGTGCCAAAATCTCAGCTTTTCAATGGTACAATCAAAAAATATGTTACAACCGAATTTACCGGGAGAAATTTGTGTTTGAACGCGGAAAAACGTGAATTTTTTCAACGAAATCAGCGCTCCGCCTCAAAGATCTGAGGGGTCGGACGAGTAGGCGCCGCAGTAGACCGCGAGGCCTCCTGAAACAGGAGGGCCGGAGCGCTGATTTCGTTAAGAAAATGCACGTTTTTCCGCGTTCAAACACAAATTTCTCCCTTAAATTCGGCTGTAAAATATTTTTTGATTATACCATTGGAAAGCTGAGATTCTAGCGCAGTTTTTATTGTTCTTGCATCTTGAACAAAATTTGTTGAAGAAAATTTTACGTAATTTTGGAAACCTCGCATTTTTTCTATCGCGAATTGAACTACGAGAACCAATATTTAATATTGGTTCTCTTAGTTCAATTCGCGATAGAAAAAATGCGAGGTTTCCAAAATTACGTAAAATTTTCTTTTTAGAGGACGTTTTTATGTCTCAAACCTTGATTAAAAAAAAAGGTTAAGGCATAGCATAAAAGGTTAGCAAATTGAATGAGTCATGACCAATTCAATGACATAAGGTAAAAATCACGAAAAAAAAGTTTAAAGTATAACTCGAAAACGGAGGGTTTAAAAAAATTGCTAAGAGACATTTTTTGTTGTAAATTAGTTGTAGAATCGACTGGTACCGTATGGAAGACCAGTTAGGTTTACACCCTGTTTATTGGAAAATCACACTAAGAGGCCGTCCATCACAGTTTTAAACTTGGCTTGAAGAAAATAGCAATTTGATCGTGTAAACCAGCAGTAGTTTGGAACCTCATTTAGTTTCTTTTGTAGCAAACATTCAATTTGCGATTCACAATTCACCATCGTCATCATTATCATCCAGAAAATAGCGTACCAACCGCATACTGTTGGGTACCTGGTCATCAGGTGCCAACTGGCAGGGAAGCCAGGAGGATCTCTAACTCTGAAGAACACATTCACCCTGATTACACATCATCAACGATGAAATTGACAACTGAAATAGAGAGATACGGACTACGAAAAGTTCTGAAAAATCAATCAAGTAGCAGGACCGTAATAATATTCGAGCTGTACTAGAATACGTGAACACATAATACTTTTACCTTTAAATGTGAGACAACATTTTCACGTTTTCATTTTAAAGGATCTTTCTTTGACGGCGGATCTAATTTACAGGTCTATAGTTAGCCGACGATGGAGAAATCCCTTACATTTCCTTCTTCCTTAAAGAAAACCTAATTATTTTGGTCTTGTTCATTTCTCATATACACTCGATGTTTATTATCCGGAAAATTTATCAGAAATCGAAGATTCAATTTGTAAGATCGAAGAAATTAAAAAATGGAAAAAACAGGGTTTCAAAGGTAATGAACAATAATAAAATGCTTCCACCGTAAACCAGCCGTTTTTATAAACGCCCAATCAATCAACTGAAGGCTGGCTAAATAATAAAGCGCTTATTCCTCTATTTAAAAAATATTATAGGAAGAAAAAAACCTCTGTTAGCATAACCTCCTACACCCACGCCGGATAATTCAAGTTTATTCGTCGTGGAAGGATTACCTAGGAATAATCGGCGAAAGAGGATTTGTTCTCGTAGTAAAGCGGATATGCGTTTCAAATCTATGATAATCTTTCCAACAGCGGTGTTTTCAGTTCTCGAAGATTTTCTCACCTCCATTTGGTCTCTTGGATGCTATGTTTTACGTAATATCTCACCTAAGTGAGCCCCATTACACTAAATCGATTGGACTCATTAACAATAACTGAGTAGTAACTCGTTCAACCCTATACTGAGTTGAACATTTCCCAAGAAACTAAAATAAAAATTATACGAAAGAACAAAAAATTAAATTGAAGAAAATTAAATTAAATTAAAAACTTGGAAAGTGGAAAATAGGAAATGGAAATTTCAAAACGTAGCGTAGGACTAATCTTTTGTGAAAATCAATACGAAACATGATCTGTGACTTCGCATATTCACCGTCCCGGACTCTTCTTGAGTTTAGTGTGCACCCTTAAAAGATTCTAGCTCCACTGCTCGACCAATTAGATGTAGCGAAATGCTGAAGACGATTTCTGGTCTTCATAAGACATAATACTGTAACTTTCTCGCCCAAAATTGCGACATTGGGTTAATTATTATGTCATATAATTAGGTAGTATTGAACGAAGAAAAAGTTGTGACCTGTACAGATGGGTGATCTGTACAGCAAATGATGAACTGTTGAGTAATCATTTGCAGCGTTTCAAAATAAGTTATCATTGAAACAATCAAGTCAAAAATTACCGAGGAAATAAGGCTGATACTGACCACTTTTGAGGTCAAATAATCAATTTCCAACTACCTACTTAATTCCGTAAAATTGATTCCGATGAAAACGTGGGTACCTATAGCAGGCATAAGATAAACACATGCGGAAAAAACCACCACTGATAATCAAATAAAGAAATCCAAACAGCAAAAATTAATCTTTTTTGATTAAAAAAGAACGAAAGTCAGTAAATTGAGAGAACTCCTTTTTTCTCGGGTCAGAGACAGAACAGGAAGACTGGTTCAAGAGGTAAGACCCCAAAAAACTGTGTCGGTGGGCGACCAGTGTGACAGAGGGAAGGTGTGTTGGGTGGAACGAGGGAGAGGCAGGGTCAGAGCCTGGACAGCATTCGTGTATTAGGGGAGTCTAACGAAGTAATTGATTTAGTTAGCGAGCCAAGGCACGTTTGCCCAATTAAAATTAGTGAACGTCGTTAAGGATAGCAATCTAATCTGGCGGAAAGTGGAACACTTTCTCCCTCTGAGGCAGACATAACATATGTTCACGTTTAACCCCAAGTCATCTCTCAAGGTTTGACTTGGATTTACGATGTCTCAACTCCCTTTTATCTCTGATCTCCAGTAATGTCTTCTTTCTTTATCGGTTTCCTTTACTCATTAATGTTACACAATATAAGTTGCATGTTACTGAAGAAACGTCTTAATAAGGTAACATATTACGATACAGGGAATGAGCTTTGATACTTAAATATGTACTTTGGCCAGCCCATTTTAGGGTTGATGGTGGGATTTATCTTCTTTCTCATTCACCTTTTCTGCGAGCACTTTCCAAAGACCATAAAAAACCCATCATACATGTGCACCTTGGAGTAAACCTATAGATTTCCTGCATGTACATCTCTTGAGATTCATCACTGCTTAAGGCCCCAAAGCCCCAATAGTCAGGAAGTCGCTCTGCCAAGAATTCCGCTGACATTTATTTATGGAGCGAAATGGGCTTCAGAATTGGAGTTTCATAATACGTCAGAGGGGACAGCTGTGTCGATATCCATAAGTGTCTCCATGCCCATACATTAATTCTACCACTTCAGTGAAGAGTCAAAGGATTGTCAAATTGTACTCAATGGACTTATTTTTCCACTGGCGAGGAAACTATTAGCATTCCCTGTTATCAAACCCTCTACCTAACATTTAAAAGTTGAAGGTCGTTTGCAGAGTTCTGATTCGTGTCACCCTTCTCACCAACCACTCTTTGGAGGAACTACCACATCAGAGATACGCTATGGGCTGACTGGACGTTTCCAGCAACTGGAAATATCCTGACATCCATTACGTGACCACAACGATGCTAACAACCAACCAAAAAGATGTGTTAAAAGTGAGTAATTTTACAAACAACCTATCGAATCACCTAAGGCGATTACGCCATAATGGGTAAAATATAGGAAGATGAATAGTGCTGACATCACTTACCACTGAAACTAATGCGTTCGAAGACCAACATTAGACTCCATGTCAGTGATCTGAAACAAAAATGAAATTTAATTAAAATAATAATTTTTCAATGGAATTAGGGAGAGTCAGTGACACTTGTGACTTTCAAAATTCATTGCTTGACATACAATAGTGAACTACATAGTGAAGGTGGCAAAGATGCCAAGTTCTCGCTTACCAGGGATCGTTGCTAGGTTGCGAGTGCAGGGGTGTTTTGGGCTAGGCAATGGGGAGACCTAGTTTCCAAACATGGCATTCCAAACAACTTGAGCTGTTTCGATGGCTTGCTTCTTAAAGCTGATGTGGACAAAATTTTGAACAACTTCATTAATGACAAAAGAGCAAGTTACAGGGTAAGGGTAGAGACTTCACATTCGTATACTCTATACCGAGAACTGGACCCTAATGTCAAAGCTGCCAGCTTACTCAAAACTTCAAATCACCCAATGAGCACACTCAGATGGCTGTTCAAACTGCGCTCTGAGGTATTAAATTTGAACTTCAAGCCATACCTTGACACCCACTCTTCAGCAGAACAGTGTTCAATGTGCAGTAGAAGGGAACCACCTTTCATTTTTTGTACACGAGCCCGGTGCTGGCGGACTCCAGGAGGACCGCATTTCGGAAGAGTGTATTAGAGTGAGAAGAGGCGGTACGCTAGGTACCTTAACAGTCCACAAGATCGGGGAAGAGTCGTCCTTTTCTGTACCTCATCGTGGCCGTACAGAAGAATGCACGTCACGAAATTCAAATTTTGATTAAACAATGACTGGGAATCAACATTGAGCGAACGCTTCATTGATTCGTCCGAATTCACTGTATTTAAGTTTTCTTTTTCCACCTTGCTTTACATACCACTACTTCTTTAATTTGTTTATTTCCTTCAACAAAAGCTGTAAAGTTCCATATAATATGTCGGAAAAATCCCTGAACTTCAGGCGGTTCACAGAAGTCGTAATGTCTATTAGGCACTATTTACTTTGTACAGGTAACTTTTATTCTCAAAAAACGTTTTTTCTTCTTCTTTTTCATCCAATAGTGTTATGAACAACTCCAAATTAAATCACCCACGATGAAACTTTATTTTTACTACAACTAACTTCAGCTGGAATGTAAGGAACATTAAATTGAGATGGAAACCTCCAAGCTGCAGGAAAACATAACATATCCAACTTATTTGTAGTTCCTCAAACGTCTTAAGTCAAAAATAGATATAAAGACGTCTCTATTAATTCATTCATTTCAAGATTATTGTTGCCTCTTCATCCAAGAAAGATAAATCTAAAAATCAAGATGGACAGACAATCGCTCCATCAAATAATTTGTCTGTTTTTTGAACTCTAGTGACAATGCGCATTCAGTAGATACTCACAAAACAACGTCAAAACGTTTATTCGAGCAAAACATTTGCGAGTCAGTGAAAACGAAAAAAATCTCGGAATGGCCTAGCTGGCTGAGAAGTTGCTATGGAAGTCTTTGTTACATGCAAGAGTGCCATCAATCTCAGCTAAGAGCGTATCAGTAGCATGTTTTCGAGCTGCTTCTTTGGGAAGAGCTCATATAAAGCAGCAAATGACATTGATACATATTGGGTTGCGCGACATTATTTTACTCCAATATATATGTTTCACAATTCAAGCAAATATTATCAGGAACATCATTTGTACAAGTGGCGGCCCCAGGCTTTTCCATATAAAATGCTTCTTGATGTTGAAGGTAATGTTGTTTCCTATCGTTAACTTTTCATGGTTTTCAGTTCTCAAAGCTGCAGACATACTTAAAAAAATATTGGTCGTAAAGCAGATCGTTAATTAAACACTGGTAATTTGCGAAAAATAACAAATTCATTTCAAAGTAAATTTCAGATTCATGGGGGGTAGCAAAGGTTTAAAAAGCCCCATTAATAATTATAACGGACGGACAGCATGTCTGAGCGTATTCATTTCCCTGACAATTAATATTGCACCGCTTCCGGTTTTCACGGCATGCGAGCTTTTCAGGATGTTTCGACTTCCTTCCCCGCGGAAGTCGAGCCATTTTTCATCGCCTCCATAGCGTTAGTACCAACTGTGCCCTGTACAGAGTATTCCACGAAACGGAATACCCCAACACTCTAATTTGTTTCACAACTCAAATGTAATTACATAAAAAATTATATTTTTGGACTTGAGAATAGAGAAAATATATATATATATAAATTACTCCATAGATTGAAGTAGCTCGGGCACTAGCCAATAGACTTCTCGTACATGTTTGACGCGCTTGATCATCGTGTATGGGAAATTCCAAGGGCACTGGATTTCTGGATTGCATTTTTCCAGCCTTCTCGAGTAGTTTGGTCTCACCTAGCCGCCATTTCATGTCCTCTGCCCGTATCTTTAAAGATGTCAATGCTGCCTGATGTGCTTGATGTTCAACTCAGTTTAGAAGCAAATTCATGAACGTATTCGTTTATCTGGCTTTGGCTCAAACAAAAAGTTTATCGTCAAGCATTAGGGGAAAGACTTGAAGCCTTGAGCAAGTGCTGTGAAGCCCAATAAGTGCGCTAGAAGGACCACTGGATGTTGGTCATTCCAATCACGCTGGTAACCCTAACCTATTTTTGATACCCAGCCTTAGAGAGTCTGGTGTCAAGGTTCCACCATACCATCGCTCTAAGAAGGCAACGCTGAAGGTCCTCTCCATAAATCTTCAATACAATACCCCAATCGAGTAACTTTCTAGTCGTGCAGCAGGACAAGAAAATTTTGCATCTTGCAGTCTTTCAACAGTTTTGGTTCCGTGTTTGTCTCAATGTGGTCAACCATTTGTCCTTGACAAAATTTCAGACACCCCTCAAAGTTTAAGGGTAGCTGAATGCGAGCAGATCTGTAGGAAGGTGTTATATGTGCGCAACCTGTGTATTTGGTAGGACAGTGATGGAGTTCATTCACAACCATCCAAGGCCTGAACCAAGTAATGCCTGAAATGTTCTCCGAAGTCAGATCACTATTGACCACACTTAGTTCTACCCTTAATCTTCTTTCTGCAAGCGCAGAGCTTTCTACATACCCGATTTCGGTTAGATTAATTATGTGTGTTTTGCGCATGCGCATCCGTACCCTGATGAATTTTGATTCTGAAACAGGAAGACGTAGTTCGCGAACATACTAATGGTTAGCCTCTCTTCATGTAGAACTGTTCCAAATTTGAATAAAATTGGTACTTAGTTATTAAAAATTACTTTAGCACGTACCAAGCTATCATGAATGCCGATATGTAAAAAACGCTAAACGTGGGTGACAATTTTGATTTTGGTTTTACTGTACGAAAACACAGCATTTGAGAGTGAAGATTGTTCATTTTTCGTTTCACTTAGCGATTTGATATTTCAGGATTATTGTACTTTCCCCTCCTTACAATTATATGATTTCTCCAGAATCCGAATTTATCTTGGAATACTCGTTTTATTTTATTATTCGGATGGACATTACAGTTGATCGATGCTCGTCTCTTTCTCCAGAAAAGAATACCAAGGGATTGTCGCTAGAATAAAACCGAGAGGGAATAACAACTTACTGGACTAAGAAAAGACGTTATTATCCCAGTCGTCCACTGAAATATGGATGAACCTACAGCTCGACCGGATATTTGAAGAAAAAAAAATCCCGTCTCTTCTTTTCAACCCTCTTTTGTTCAGGGTTTTCAAAGGGAACGTCTCCCCTTTCCGGAACCGGACGATTCGAAGGCTAACCAGGGGTCTTGGGGTGCCAGGGCCCCCCTTCAGAATGTTCATGGCCCCCAAGGATCCTTCGGCTTTACCCTGAACCGCGAAGGCCCCAAAGCCTTCTAAATCTTGTGGCGAGGGCCCCCTCAGGAGCTTCGAAATTGTTTCCTTCTTCGATTACTTGTTCAATTCCTTTAGGACTCCCCATACCGCTATCTTTCAAAGCCCCCTCTTCTCCCGACCGACCGACCACCTCATATTGTTTATTACGGCCGCAACCAGTGGAAAAACCCCCGGAAAATTCGAGAGAGTCGGAAACCCGATGAATGCGGTTGGAATCTGCAACAAAAAGATCCATTGCCGGACAAAAAAAGTCTCTTATTTTCTCTAGATGGTTGAGCACTTATGAACTAGGAAAGAACAATATCTCTCGAGAAGTTGGTTCTAGTAACATTGTAAGCTTTGTTAAAGTAATAAAAACTATTTGCAGAAATAAACTTGAAATAACTACTAGTAGTAAAAAAATAAATGAGGAAGAGAAGATAAAATAAAATTGTTATTGAATGAAAAACTTGCGTTTAGATGAAACTACGCGTGCTCATCTTACACGCTGTTGTCAGATTTAGATGAAATTTATAAGAAAACCGCGTCAACCCCTAAAATATTATCAAAATTGGACCAAGATTTTGGCAGCTTCATGCCTGAAATAGGGAGTGACCACCAAACGATAAAGAAAGAACATTTTTCAAAAAGCTCTGAAATGCAATGAAATTTTGATTGGAGGACCCAATTTTTCTCCTGAGTAATAACCCAGTCTGAAGTGATCCTTCTACACCTGGTGTAAACGAGCATATTTATAAGGACCCCACCATGTGGGAAAAGTGGGAAACCTTGCATCGGGAAACGGCTCATTCTTCACATGCCTGTCACCCTAGACTGCTCGAGAGGTCTTCCAGAGGTCCCCCAGACCTCGAGGTCCCCTACGAGTTAATGCACCTATTCAACCTCAGGACCCCCCAGCACTCCATTTCCCTCGTCGGTCCTCAATTCCGTCGGTCTCCCTTCCTCCGGTCTTTGTTCAGAGGCCGCAGGGAGCTATAAGCTTCGCCAGGCTTAGCCAAGATTCCTTCTCTCCCATCACATTTTCCTTCAACAATCTCGAGCGTTGACATTTTCTCCTGAAAATGGTCCACGACCTCCATCTCGCGTGGTTTCATTACACCAGGGCACTTCCTCAAAGGGGAATCAAGGGTATATTACGCCCATCATACAAAAACAACTCAGTAATTATTTTCGCTGAAGTCCAGCTGCATTTCGGGAAATTATTATTAAAGACCGGAACTGAAACCGAGGCAGAGAAAAGAAAAAAAGGCAGTAAGAGTTGATAAGCGAATTTTTGAAGAACCAATCCGACTGAGTTTCATCCTTTTCTGCATTGCGACGCTGAACTTCTGTATTGCGAATTTACCATACAATATGTTTAAAAAACAAATGTTCAAGTATATTTGAAGGAAAATTGTATCCCTCAGTTGTGACCTAGAAATAAGGACAACGAACTGGTAATTTAGACAAGAAAGTAAAGTAAACATCTAATTTAGTTGAATTTTCGTTCGCCTTCCAAAGAGAAGTTCAGCATTGGTTCTGATGATTTCGAGCATGGATACTCATTGTCTCACCCTCTAAAGTGGAGAGGGTTGCACCAACCCGAAAAATTATTTGGCCATGCAATCCCTCCCGAGTCTAGTCACCAATCCAAATAATCTCCCTAGCCTCTAACTTTGGTGATCAGACGCGAACCGGATCATTAAATCAGTTAACCGCTGGATAGGTATTATAAACATTTTGGGTTCAATCTTGAGGTTTTAGCTAGATCCAATGTTGAGTTATCAAAAAGTTGCAAAATCATGAAGTACCTATACATAGAAAGAAAGAAAATTCATGAAATCGCGTTAGAAAGTTCCCATGCATAAAATTTACAATATTTTCGTTGTATAAATTAATGTTAAGAAGATGCTGAAGCTTGCATAAACCAACTAGCCTTCGTCAACTAAGAATCGGACCTCCGACACGTTGGGATCTTTCAGTCAAATACGACTCAATGAGTCCCAGTGGTAGGTAAGCCTTTGAGAATGAGGGACTAATTAAAGAGCGACGAGACATAGCATTCACTCCTCTGATGACCTCCTACACCCCTGAACCGCTTTTACAGCAGGTCCTTGAAGGTAAAACGAATTCATGTTTGCAGAAAAGTAGTGGCCTCGACCCTACCCAAATGAGTGGCATTGAGGGTACGGGTGAAAACCCAGTTCTTGATAATCAGAGATGCCGAGGCTTGGTATATGGAGCAAAAGTTCCACTTTTGAAAGAATAGGCGATGATGAAGAATGTGATCAACACTATACTCTCAAGTTCGAAGTTGTGGAGACCACTCAGGAAGCAGGAAACTAAAAACGTCTGCCAAGTGGGTGTGGCACATAGCTTCCTCGTATCCATAACCCGATTGTATAGATGATCCGATGCATATTAGTTATTTCCACAACATGAATTTCTAAGTACCTTCCACTAACCTCATAGCGGACCATCTACACGCTAATCTGAACAATCCTGAGAAATTTCGTCGAAATCGGATGGAAAATGTAAAAGTTATGGCTGTTATAAGGAATTCACGTTTTCGCATGCGCAGCAACTACTATTAGTTTGGGGAAAATGATTTTCATATGTGACCATCTACACGCCATTCCGAACAATCCTAGAAAATTTCATCAAATTCGTATGAAAAATGTAAACGTTATGGCTGTTACAAGGATTTTACGTTTGCGCAAGCGCAGAGGCTACAGCCAATTTTAAGGCCTTGATTTTCATAGGGGACTGTCTACAATCTAATCCACGTAATCCCGAAAATTTTCACCGAAATCCGATGAAAATTGTGGAAGTTATGGCTGTCGAATACTGTTCAAATTCGTGGCACTTATGTCACTAGAAATATTATATTGTGCCCACTATTTCTGACTGAAAATACTAACTAAATTACATTGAGTGAAACTATTTTGTGCAGCGCTAAAAACTCGACTTCTCAGACGAGTAATGCATGAACGATGTTCAACAATTTACAAACCCAAAACTTGGGGGTTGAGAAAAGCTGTGGTAACGTGGCCACTGCTAATGTTATGATTACCTCGAAAACCACTTAGCGCCGAGGGAAAAGTACAGCGGAGGAAGACGATTCCTGTTTGCTTGGGGCTCCTCATTCTTTTTTCTCCTTTCGTAATATTATCCTCCTTTCATCCGCTCTTTGTTGGATCATGTCGGAGTGTACTCTTACGTTCTAAAACCCCCGCATCCGAGTATGTACGAGTACTTGATACTCTTTGCACATTCGTTTCCTCAGTTGGAAAGGAACATACAGTTGATTCAGGAAGTGCATTACGGTAAGCGAGCATAGGAACGTTAGTCGCTGTTAGGAAGGATGAATAAAACCACTTATGCTATGGAGGAAAATTAAAATTCAAATACAGTAGTAGAGCGATACTGAGCAAATATGGGAGTAGGAATATCCTACGTGTATTTGCATGAGCTTAGGAAGAATCTATGGGTATAAATCTTACATTGCAGTCGCAGTCGCTATGGTGGATTTTCAAGATCTCTCAGGATTCATGGATTATAGTGCTTGAATATTACATATATATTGAGGTTTGTTTTCGCATAAGAAATATGAAACAAAACGCCTTGAGTATGAAGTATGAAATATTTAATCATTCCATACAGGAGGGAAATAGTCGGAAAATTTATAAGAGGGGATTTTTGAATAGATCGTGCAGCATTTATACAAATTAGTTCTAGAAAGAATACTCAGAATGAAAGAACAAGAACTCGGGTTTTGGAAATGAGAGAAAACCGCAGAAGTTATTACACCCCTAATTATTAACGCGCTGTGCCTCTAAGAAACTCTCCAAAAAGATGACCTTTCAAAGGTCAGATCAACGCAAGAACGATATTGCTTAGTTGCCCTGAAGATCTCTCCGCTTCATACCTACCTAGGAGATATATCTACCAATATTACAGAGACATCTACACGCCTCCGTACTGTCAACACAAAGATTCCAAAGGAAACAAACGCAACCAGTCTTGATATACAATGACCAGCTTCATACGAACTCCACCGGTTTGGCGACCAGCCGGGAGTTTTTCGCCTTTAAATACTTACATCCTGGCTCAGAGATCCTGCGTTCAAATAATTATTCTTTTTTATTCAAAGGATAGGCAAATGAGAAGTTTCTTCCTGGCTGGTACCAGGAAGGCAGGTACCAGTTGTTTACAACTGGATCGTAAAATCTTCCTCGTCAAAAATAACGTTTCTGATAGCTCACATTTTGATACAAGTCAACACGAACCTGCTCTTACGTGGACCTATGGCTGTCACGTCGGAGCACTTCAAAAACAGAAAAAAACTTTAGTTGAGAAAATGATAAAAATCTTCAAAATAAATCAACTTTCCACAGATTCTGTCTAAGTTTATTCATTACATATATAAATTAGGTGTATTACCATTTTATATATTACATCGATTCAGAGATCGACAGTTCAGATCTATCTAGCCTTTCGACATGGTAGTGATAAGTAAGTTTCCTCGTTGCAGACATGGCAGACAGCCCATTTTGTAACTTGGTAGGGTTTTGAATGCGCTACACCAGTTGTGGATTTTCCGAAGCCGAAGATGGATGGAGGTCCAGGGCCATTAATCAGGTCGGTTGCCGGATCGTTAAGAGTAATCAGCGCTAATGAGATGGTCCCTCTTTTCCAATGGATTTCTTCCCTCGTCCCACGTTGAAACTTCTTCACACCAACGTAGCTCGTTTCATTGAATGCTCCTCGTTTGTAACTGATCGTTAAGTGCATATCACACTTGAAACATCAATCAGAGCTCTGTTAACGTAATCAGCATTACTTAACCGATAAGTCGACTCTAAATTAGAGACCGTACACTGGTCCAAAGAAGACAGGTCCAAAAATGGCGACCACTCATTGATCAATCCGAGAAGCCACCTGTTTTGGACAAGTTTAGCCACAACAGGACGAAAAATCGTTGAATTCAATTCAATATCGAATGTGATCACAAGATGTAGACTTGCCCTATTCAAATTTTGATCGATTCCAAAGGTTAATTATTGAAAATAATAAACCAAAATTATGACTTTTTCACAAGTTTTTCAATATTTTTTTGCATCGTTTTCCATTCAGTTTTTCCAGAAATATCGATTTCAGCTCGAACAGAAATAGCTTTAAACAAAATTTTACCTCGAATCCAAATACATCAATATTGCACGAATAAATAAAACCCGTATTCTCCAATGGTCAAATTTCACTATCCTGGATCATTTTTGAGAACCTACGTTTTTTGGACGTCCCACAGTAAGACTTGGGCGTCCTTATGCGATTGATCTGGGGTAAAGTTGGACAACACTCAACAGAAAAAAAATAACCACACAGTAATTCGTTTTAGACCATTCTGAATCCAAATCCGCGAAAAAAATAATCATACACCTATGGTGTATGACATAATGTCTGTGTGTGTGTAGGTGTGTGTGTGTGACAAAATCTTGTGTCGTCTGCACAGGCCTTAGTACTCAACCGATTTTCCTGGTTCTTTTTTTGTTCGACGCGGAAAACTATCTAGTTGTGCACTACGTCGCCGGAATTTCAAATTTTGCTTTTTAAGGGGGGAAAGGGGGGGTTAATGCTCAAACAACGTGTGTTTGCGGGCATAATCTTGTAAACTCTGCCCAGGCCTCAATTTCCAACCTATTTGCGTGTTTCTTCTTTTGTTTGACTCAAATAACTCCCGAATTGTACATGATTTCACCAGAGTATCAAAATTCGCAGGGGAGATGGCGAGTGAGGGGATAATAATATTATCCATTATTGTGAATATTATTCACAAAATATCCTAATTTTCAATATTTTGGTTCATTTACTGCTTACTAACTGTCCCCAAGCTTTGAAATTGAGGAAAAATTCTCACTATAAGTACCTCCGGATTTTCATGAATTTTTTTCTGTACCACCATGGAACTAATAGTGGTGCTACCGTGGTGCCAGGACACCATAAAACGCATATTTTGTGGGTGTTTTTTTGTTTCACCTAGAATGTGGATGTGAACCTCGACGGACTACCTACTAAAACTAATAGATGAAAGTTCAATGTTAAGACGTATTTCCGCTTTGGTGCCAGACCTGGGGGGGGGAAGGGTGTGTGTGTGTGTGTGTGTGAACTCGAATTCGCATGTTGGGTATCGTAGGTCATGGATTTTAAAATGCTCTTCAGTTTCGAGGCTCCCATGCCGCTAGAAATTTTTTGGTGGATAATGGTGAGGGGGGGAGGTAACTATTTCTTGCCTAAAGTAATAAATAAATTACATTGAGTGAAACAGTTTTATCGCTTCCCAACTGGTTAAACTGATCTAATGCTTATCCAATGGGACGTCCCCTGGAATGCATGCATTACTAAACAATATGACATATTGTTTTACTAAGGAAAACACAGCCCAAAAAGGATAGGTTCCAAAAAACAAAAAAAAAATACTGTAATTATTTTCAAATTCTTCATCCTCTCTGTAGACCTGTGTTATTTTTAACAAAATAAACTACGTTTCCGTTTTTTATTGATTTTCACAAGGATTCGCCGGTCGACATTGTAGACAACTAAAATTTTTATACTTTCATTGTTCACCCACAAAATTAAATCCGGATTTTCATCTCGTCCCATTCATCACCATGTTGAATAAATCAACTCATTATTAAGAGCCATGTTTTGTTTTCCTCTCGCGAACCTAGGAACAAGGGCTCAAGGTTGGCTCATGTCACATCCAGGCTTCCCTTCATCCCTCTCTTCCAATTCCCAACCCTCTCTCTTCCCTCCTTCGTCGTCTCTTTTCTACAGTCTAGAGACTGAAAAACCCGCCGATTCAATAACCTCTCCAGCTCTGGAATTTCGCCCTCCGGGGACCCTCGTGGGAGTTGGTTTCAACGTAATCGCGACCCCACGATTCTACATCCTTGGAAACGGGCATTCCTCGCGGACCCGTTTTTCGTTGAGTCGCATGCCTTGGATACGACAAGGGAAAATCGTAGAATTATTCGAGCTCATGCAGGAACAGCTGCCATTATTAAGTAACTCTCTAGAATTTCTAAAGAACGTTCACGAGGCACTAAATGGTATTTACGTTCGCATTTTATAGCAGTAAATACTGCATGTATAACGAAAAATGAGAGAATGTCTAACAAGCATCGCTAAATTTCAAGGGGGATATTGGAAATAAACCGATTTTCTCAATTAAAACTTCAGAAAGGATCTGATCGACATTCAATTATCTTTATCCCCGTTTTAGACTGGTGTTAGTAAAGCTGTACTTGACTTGGATATTTCGGTCGGGTACTTTGCTATTTTGGTTTATTGTTTTCAATAATAAACTTTTGGAATCGACCAAGAAAAAAATGTTTTCAACCCCCCCTCCCCTCAAAATTTGTTGATCACGTTTCAAGCTACGTAGAATCCGAAAATCGAAAATCTTTTTAAAGCCTTCAAAACACTACAATAAAAACATTTTTCATTCATTCGGTCACTCCACGCACGTAATTTAATTCAAATGCTTTCCAACTGTGGGATATATGAAGTACTAAGTAGTCATGAGTGTAGGTTATTCTGGTAATCGATGGTGACTTTTGTTTTCCTCTTCACTTGGAGCTAAGAGCTCTTTTTTCAATCCTTGGACGGCTGCCACCAATTGCTTCCTCCGGCGCCCCCAAACCCCGACATGGTGAGGCGAAAAGAGGATTTGGAAAGACAAGACAGTGTTGGAGCTTCTACCACCGTGGATGAAACGAGACCAACCATGAACAGATTGAGATATTTCCCGTGACAAGAAGAGTCATCCACGGTAAAACACCTCTGCCAAGGACAAGCAAATAACTTCTTCGTAATCTATACCATTATTACGTAGATAATCCTATCACGACAAATCTGACTGCAATGAAAATTATAGGTAAAGATCCATGATTTCCAAATTTCTACGAGTTTTATGAGAATGAAGGTCGACCATTTTAGGTGGTTGCTATGGGTTTTGAAGATGAAGTCTTGTGATGAGGCCCTTGTGAAAACGAGAACGACTTGGGTTCAGTCTGAAACACTGATGGTGGTTTTCTTTGGTTTCCTAAGGGGTCGTTGGATCCTCTAGGACTCCAGATTTATCTAACGTTTAAGGTTCAAGTCCATGATGGAGTCTGAAAGAGAAGCTGAGGAGGAGAAGATTATACAAATTATGAGACAATTTTGGAATTTTAGGGGACGACGTAGTGGACATGATGCTTATCAATGTTATTATCTAGAGGAAGAAGGATGAGAATATTTTGCGTGATGTCGAAGCTGTTGAGAGAGAAGGGAGTCATTAAGATGGATGTAGGGTGTGAAACGTCATAATTTCGGACACTCTTTCTTCGTTTTTTGGAAAGCTGTCACTGAGATCTTTAAGAACAAATAAAATTTAAAATCCGAGATTCTCCATTACTATGAAAGTGTAGAGAAAAACAATTCTTGTTAGTCTTGACGAAATATTACATTGTGAGAAAAATTGCCCAGTCAATCTTAATTCTGCCATGTTCTCAAAACCAGGGTTTTGGAGTTTCGTCACTATCTTCTTGGTGGATGAAATGTTAGGTAGACCGATGGGGTAAAATAGGAGCACATCTATTTCACACCATTGGAGGAAAAACTCCAGCTCCGTCATGGGAGATTAAAAACTCCATACATCAAATTTTTTACTCGGTCATACATAGAAAGAAAGGAAAATGATCCTGTTAACATATCACATTCAGGGAAGACCACGTCCTTCACTTCCTTCTAGAGATAAAAACCGCTGATATTTTCTCCGCTGCTGGAAGGGAGCCAACCCCAGTTTTCCAGAGCCCTCCACGAAAGCGTAGCAAACAAAAACATTCACCGTTCGGGGAATCGACTTCTGTTCTTTGTTTCGCCACGAATTTCATGGCTTTGAATCGAACTTCACTACTTAGTAAGTACCATTTTCAAGAATATTTGGAAAAATGTGTTCGGACGAAATACTAACACCGTATTATAAACACCGTCTCAATATATCTCAAGCAAACAGTAACCTTGAATCGATTCTGCAGTTGGAACCATGTGAAACCAGGATCAAGTCTGCGATTGAAATCCTGAAAGACCTGAGCCGAGATTGTGGAGGAGTGCCTTGTAATGTCATTCATGAGTTGACACCTTATGTGTCTACAATTGAATCTACAATCTCACCTTTGACAAAGCAAAGTCGAGTTTGCAGTTTGAACTTGGTCAAAACAAGGTTTATGTAGAGGGATTTCACCTATTACAGGTCGCTCTCAATTGGAGCCTTGATATACCAAAGTCTAAACTGCAAATGGAACGTCATCAAACACAGGTTAAGGAAGCAATGAACTTGATGAGACGAAGGTCGAGACAAAAGTGGAACCCCTACCTTATCAATCAGTCAAGTTGGCAATGAATTGGAACCTCGTAAAATTCTAGTCGAGGCTGCAGCTGTAAGTAACCGTGGCGTACTAAGTCCGACTCCGGAGTTTGAACCTAGTCAAACCAAGATTGATTTGCTGTTGTTTAATGTTGTAAAGCACCAACAACAGTTATGTTTCCATCAACAAATAAAGACAAAAAGAAATAATTTCTTTTTGTCTTTATTTGTTGATGGAAATTATTAGGCGCTAATTATTAGGCGCGACATAAAAACAACGGGAAGTTCATCTCGCAGGCTGTCCACCACCTCAGAACGATACTTCCGTGCAGAATAACAATTTCAACCTAAAGAGTTACAAAATTGCCACCGAATATACAAGTTCAATAATTATTTTTCGAGGATAACAATAATAATATTAATAAAAATTATGAAGTGAGTCTACCGTGCTTATACCGTAATAGAACGAGTATAAAATTTATACTTATATACTTATATAAATGAAGAACATTTAATGTTCTTCATTAAGTGAAATGAAGAATTTGAAATAAGAATCCCAGATGATAGTATCACGGCGAGACTCCTGTTTCGGTGTTACTTGTCTCTCGGTTGTTAACAACGTTAGTTAATTATGGGAACCATTAATCCTGCTGATTGTAAAAGAGATAATTAATCTCATGCTAATTAGGGCTCTTTCGTATTAATGACATCACCTGAGATAATTAACGACTTCTAGCCCGTCAATAATTTCCCAAGTTTCAGGGGGCGGCGATGAAAGTGACGTGGCGTGTTCCAAAACTGTAAAGTTACACCAGTTGGTTGAGGATTTACTTTCGGACGTTCAATTGCTCACATCCTGCTCATTTTGTTGAGGGTTCCCAATCAATAATACCAAAATCTGAGGTACTTCAGTACCTCAGAGTACCTCAGCAGTGTTTATGTTAAATTAATTCTGATATAAACTTACGTGCTCAATAGTGATTGGTACAATGTCACATCCATACCACACAAAACTGAAGATGTCGGAAACTTCGAGCCACCTGATCAACTTGGTCGAATCGAAGATCTTGAGCAGATATTTGAATGACTCCAAAACAGGCAAACATCATAAAATGGAACTTTTTTTTCTTATTTTGGTTGAAATTATGGGTGATTGGTTTTGCGTTACGCTTTCCTGGGCCACGCAGTGCCCCCTTGTAACTACTCTAATTTTCCCTCTGCTAATCAAGACAGTTAAATAATTTTTAAGAAGTTGCAAATAATTCAACAACGGTTTTTCTGTGTAGAAAACTGGCCAGCAAAAAAAAAGGTTTTTCCATTTTCAGTACCTACTAAAACTATATTACCGCAAGATTAACTAACTGCAAAACAGCAGGAACCTTCCATATGCATAACGACATTTAGATCTTGGTTGCTAAGGAAGCACAAATGAGTGACATGAAACAACATAACGTGAGCCAATAAAGTACCTTACCAAGATAAATTCATGTATTTATACAGTAAATTCGAGGAATAAAAATTAAGTAAATATCGTTAGCAGAGATGTGAACTGGTTAATTTTTGGTCTCTCAATACCAAAGGTATATTTCAGAAGTTTTTGCGTAGAAGGGTGTTTTGAAAATTTCAACCTCTATTTTCACCTCTTAGAAGTGACTGATAACCAAAAGCTTCGAGGCACAATTAGACACGAAATGCAGCCGATATACCAAATTTCATCAAAATATGTCGATGGAAACTGAGGAAAGTGCCGCGTACGACAGAAACATTTCGATTCGATTCCACTTAGCTACCTAGAAACATAAACCATTGAATTTTGAGGAGGTTTATTGTCTTTTCTTGCTCGATTCCAAAGGTTTATTATTTTCAATAATACTTGATATATTTTCAACAAAGGTTTATTGTTGAAAATAATAAACTATTGAAATAATAAACCAATAATCAATATAAGCTGAACTTTCAGTTTCATACCCGTCGGATATTTATCATCATATCTGACACAATTTTTAGAACTAATATACTGTGGAATTGTATATTCCATCAAAAGCTTGAAATTAGAAAGAATTCTTGCACGCTGCACAAATTTAATTATTGCTGTTACGAGGTTTTTACGTTCGCTCATGCACAGAAGCTACTATTAATCCGGGGGCAATTATTTTCATGTACACGCCAACCCACATTCCATGAATGTGGAATGATTGAAATCGGACAATAACTTCGTATAGTTTTTCCCGTAACAAGGTTTTTCATAACCGAAACACACGATACCAAGATTGATCAGGAAGGTCTAAAACGTAAAACGTGAGTGGAAATTTTGATTCTGGACAACATTTTTTTCTCAACCAAGAAAAGGGAAACCGACTTCACAAAATCTAATTATTACTAAACCGATAAAAATCGACAAGGAAAACACATTGATTAAATAGATTTGATTTTTAGGAGCCCATTAGTTTTGTTAAAATTATATCTGGTTCAACAAGATATCAACTATCCACCTGCGTAAAATTAAAAATTTTTGTGTTATAATTTGTTTAATTTATTGTGCGAGGAGTTCAGTTATTAGTCTCCTCATAACAAGGGATCCTACCAGAGAAAATGTAAAAAAAAACCAGGCGTGTATCAGGGATCCTCAAAGCTGTTCTTGAACGCTTGAATCCAAGTTCAGAATGTTGAAGAGGTCGAAGCTTTGTGCAATATGATCACGTCTCAGCTTCCTCGATATCGTGTCAAGAAGAATGAAAGAGCGATTATGACGAAAAGGCAGCCCTGAGAGGCGTGACATAAATATTGCAAATGGCCTTTTGTAGCTGCAATGACCGAGTGGGTGATCCAAATCAAAACTCCCTCTTGACTTGACACCTTTACAGAATACCGGTACGTTATCAAGTCGTCAAGACGTTTAGACACTTGGCTAAAGCTTTACGGTTTTCTTACTAAGTATCTTCTATAGAACTAACAATGATCAATATACATAAATAACGGTATGAATAAAAACTTACATATTTAAATCGGAAGTAAATGCTTATTTAGTCTTATTTAGTTCATTAAAATGAAATTTCTTGGGTTGGACTCCTTCTACAGGGTGTCCCATGTTAAGGACCGAAAAACTTCGGGAGTTGATTCTACAACTAATCTAAGTGAGAAAATGTCTCGTAGCAATTTTGTTTTAACCCCTTGGTTTGCCAAGTTTTTTTAATTTCAAGATTTTTTTCGTGTGTTCAACTTATATCTACTAAAATTACCATAATTACCTTAATTTACCGTAAACATGAAAAAACATGTGCATCATTGGAAAAGACGAAAAATTTCCCAATTTTCTAGTGCCAACAAAAAACTATTTTCGGAGTCCTGATGAGTGAAAAATCAAGTCGTAGTGTAATTTTTGTCAAGTCTGCAACATTTCCTATTTTTTCTTTTTGTTGTTAAGGTTTTTCTTCCTCATGGTTTTTCACGTACCTCATCACCAAAAACTGCGCAAAGGTCTCAGCTTTCCAATGGTGTACTCAAAAAATATTTTACAATCAAATTTGGGGGAGAAACTTGTGTTTGAACGCGGAAAAACGTGCATTTTTTCCAGCGAAATCGACGGTTTTACGGGAGGAATCCGCGTTCAAACACGAATTTCTCGCTTAAATTCGATTGCAAAATATTTTTTGATTATACCACTGGGAAGCTGAGTTTTTAATGATTAGGTACGTGAAAAACCATGGAAAAAAAACCCACATCAAAAAGAAAAAATAAGAAATTTTACAAATTTGACAAAAATTACACTACGACTTGATTTTTCACCCATCAGGAATCCAAAAATTGTTTTTTTTGGCACTAGAAAGATGGAAAATTTGACGCCCTTTCCAACGGTCCCCTTGTGTTTACATGTTTACGGCAAATTGAAGTAATTATAGTAATTTTAGTACATAAAAGTCGTACACACGAATAAAATCTTTAAATTAAAAAAAACTCGGAAAACCAAGGGGTTGAAACCAAATTGCTATGAGTCATTTTCTCACTTCAATTATAGTTGTACAATTGACTTCCGACCTTTACCATCCCTCTAGCTCCCAACCATATCAACTTATGTGTTTTTTCGTTTTTAGCGAATTTTCAAGAAAAATGGAGCTATTGCAATGGCATCAAAATTTTTATAATGGACTTTTTCGAAACATTTTTACACAGAAATCCGTTTTGGAACATTTTGAAACGATTATATATATACATATATGTGTCATTCCGCACGATAACTTGAGTAATTATTTATGAATTTTTTTTTATAGTTTTCGCCAAAATGTTTGTAACAACAAACAAAAGGTCAAGGTCGTTAGCCAGAAATTTTGGACAGTCCAAAGTGGTCCAAATTTCAAAAAAGTCCAAAAAAACGGGGTTTCCCATTTTTTGTGGTTATTACCTTCACAATGTTGGTAATATATGGCATATTCGAATTCAGCACAAAATTTCTGATATAAATGCGTTTTCAAAAATGAAAATTGTCCAAAAATTAAGAAAAGTGTGTATCTATTTATATGTATAATGAATACGTTAGTATATTTGTTGTACCCAGAAATGCAATAGCCGTGTGGGTACTCTATGAGTTCGTAGAGACGAGTAGAACATGAATATGTACTCCTAACATCTTCAAAGCATACCCAGTGCATACAGTATGTTGGTATGCTATACTAAAAATCGAAAATACCAAGAATCGTGTAGAAAAAAACTTTCTGAAAGAAATTGCAACACCATTGTTCCTTTTCTTAACCATACCTTCAGCTGAAAGATTTCTTTGAAAATTCGCTCATTAATTCATGCTGCATGAATGGACTTTTATTCAACAACAGACAAACTCAGAAACCATTGAAAGGACAAACAAAATGTCTGTACGAGAAAGACTACAGATGGTGCGGAAGAGATGTGATACCTGAAGAGTGATCCCTCCGAAGTTCAAAGCTTGATTCATAAAATACGGATACGTCCATATCGACCACATGGCCATCATCAGTCCATATATGAATATTAGGGCGTTTTGAGCGTTTTGGGCGTTAGCCTGTAGTTACGTTACTGATTTGAGAATTCATAATGAACGTACAATTCTTCCCCAAGAATAACTTGAAGCCAATTCGGACTGAATATATCCATTTCCTTGATTTACCAGACATTTCAAACATTTTGTATTGAATTTTACTCTTGAACTATTTTATTTGAGTCCTAAATCACTATTATTCATGACACCCGTTTATATTGGTGGTTGGCATCGTGTACACTAAAACCCTTTCTTCTCTACACAGTATATTTGTTTTCGGCAAAGTATGCAATCCTGGCATTGTACAGAATGCCTAGTCAATGTATACAATGCCTGCACTTCTTAGGCAATGAATGAAATTTCTTCGTTTTGAACTCTCTTTAGACAATTCCTAGGCAGTTTACATTCCTACCATTGATTTGGGCAAACTATTAAACCATTAAAAAATTGAAGAGAATTTGAGGAGCAGTTGCTCTCGAACCTTCGTACGATACGGATCTTAGAGAGTGTTTTCATTGAACAAGAGCTAGTAAAACCTTATCAGCCACGATGCAGGAAAATGGGAAGGATCCACCGGACAAACCACCTGATGAAAATTCAACTACGATGGATATTGATGGTTCATTCAAAAGCGATCTTTCTTATCTTCGAGCTTTCAAAGGGCCTTACATCGTTGTGGTAGAAGACGTGGAGGGGAACCCACTACATGATTTGAAGGTAGGAAAATTATTGTTCACCAATAACATAACAAACGTGCAGAAGATAGACCACAGTGGAAGACAAAGGGTAACAATAACCTTCAATAGTGCTGCATCCGCAAATACGTTCTTGACTAATCCTGTGCTGGAGCAAAACAAATTAAGAGCTTTTATCCCTCAACAATTGGTCAAACGTGTAGGTGTACTTCGAGACATTCCTGTAAATATAACCGAAGAGGAGATTAAATCCAATCTAAATAGTTGGTACAAGGTGTTGGCTGTCGAAAGAATGAAACGCCGAGTTCAAAGAGAAGATCAAACTTCATACGAACCAACTCAATCTGTTAAAATTACATTTCACGCGCAAAGTATCCCCGATTCAGTTCAACTATATTTAGCAAATCGCAAGGTTGAACCTTTTGTCTTCCGAGTCACTCAGTGTACTAACTGCCTCAGATATGGACATCGTTCGCAAATTTGCAAGAGCAGTCGAAAGAGGTGTGAGAACTGTGGAGAATTAGATCATGAGTCATCATTATGCACTTCTGACACCAGGTGTTTATATTGCCAGGCGCAACACAAGTCAACAGATCGTACATGCCCCGAGTTTGACCGGCAAAAACTTATCAAGAAGGCGATGGCAGAACAATCTCTGCCTTATAAACAAGCCAATGCGAAATTCCCCCCAATATTGTGTCAAAACAAGTTTGATTTGTTGATGGACTTCCCAGCACTACCTGAACGGGAGACAGACCAAGTGCGAGATAACTATGAGCAGTATAAACATCGAGTGTCGCAAAATCATTCGTCGAGTAGGAAAGAACCATTCAAAGTTAAACAATGGTCCCCTCTTCTACCTCAAAACAAAACAAAGCGTTTGCAGCTAAATGATAACAACAACTACGCAAAAACATTGCAATTATCTAATGAAAGTTATCCACCCAAAACCTTAGCAATTTCCAAACAGGTCTCAAACCCCCATAAATCAACGTCTTCCGAAAAAATGTTAAATGAGATTGAACAACTGATGGTAAAATTGAAAACTGGTCAGTTGACAGATTTTCAAGCTATAGATGCAATTGGAATGACTCTAACAACTATAATACAAACAAATCAACATACAATGGCGGAAATTAACAAAAAATATAAAAATGGTGAAACTACAGATCCGAATAAAAAACAAAAAATTGATGGCTCACACGAATCTACACTAAATAAGTTAGATTAATCATAAAAATAAACAAACTAAACGTAATACAGCATAACTGTCGCAGCTTATCTAGCAAGATAGACGAATACACAAATTACCTTCATGTCAATCAAATTCACGTTGCACTACTTTCGGAAACGTGGTGCGCTCCAAACACCGATATCAATATTTATGGATATGAGGTGGTACGTAAAGATAGATCTGATGGATACGGAGGTGTAGCAATTCTTATACATAATGATTTGATTTATGAGCAAGTATGTATTCCAGCTTTTCACTCCAAAATAGAATTAGTGGGAGTGAAAATTACAAATACGAAACCACAAATGACTTTCTTCTCTATCTACCTACCCCCGAACACTAGCATTGGAAAGGCGTATTTGATGAATATGTGGCGATTCGTAGAATCATTTGAAAATTGTATTCTCGGTGGTGATGCAAATGCTAAACATTGGGCATGGGGTGATGTGATTGATAATAGAGGTAAGCATATCTGGGAAACCATCTTACCTACCAACCTGATTGTTTTAAACAAAGGAAATGGAACACGTTTAGCACCTGTAACTGGCTTGCGATCAGCTATAGACATATCCCTTGCTACTGCTGATATAGAACGTCGATGCACTTGGAATGTCTTATGTGAAACGCTTGGAAGTGATCACTTGATCATTTATATGCTAATAGGAGAGTGTGCTTACAGACAAATAACTGGTCGTCGTATCCATAGATTATTCGATCCTTTGATATTCCATCAAACGACAAATCAGTATTTAAATATGAGTGTGACTTACTCAATACAACAATTGACGGAAATTATAAATAAAGCTGGAGATCAAGCGATACCGAGGACCAAAGCAAATGGCTCCTCCTCTTTCCAACCGAAAGCATGGTGGAATCCACATATTAAAACATTACACAATTCATATAAAGTTGCGTTGAGAAAATTCCACTCCACCCCAAATATTGAAACATATCAAGCGTACACCAGGACGAGAACAAAATTGAAGAACAAAATCCGTTCAGAGAAAAAGAAACTGTGGGAAACTTTTATTGAAGAAATAAATGATGCAGCAAACCAAGAACTATGGACCAAAGTAAATAGACTTCGAGGGAAACCCCATCATCGCAATCCATTACCGTGCTCTACGATCAACAATGGTGAGGCGTATCTGAACCTGTTATCAATGAATTTTCAGAATGCTCCCAACATAACTCAAATAAATGAAAACTTGCCTAACCTCGAGTTAGACAAACCATTTTCAATTAGAGAACTAGAAGTAGCTCTGAGTGGGAAGAGAGGATCAGCGCCGGGATATGATGAGATTTCATATCGAATGATTAAGATGCTTCCTGATTCGTTCAAGAAGAAACTGTTAGAGGCTTTTAATAATATTTGGGACGAAGGTGCCCAATATTTGGGACGAATGATGGGACGAATATTTGGGACGAATGACGATGAGATTTCATATCGAATGATTAAGATGCTTCCTGATTCGTTCAAGAAGAAACTGTTAGAGGCTTTTAATAATATTTGGGACGAAGGTGCCCATCGCATTGTTCTCGTGTATAGCGAAAACGTTTACAATTATGATGAAAAATCGTATTCAATGGTTCCTAGAAAATGAAAGGTTAATAACTCAAAACTGCACAGGTTTCAGGAAAGGAAGATGTACCCTTGACAACTTGGAAATCCTCATGAGGAAAGTGATCGAAACTCAAAATGAAAAATGTTATTTAATGGCGGTGTTTTTGGACATATCTTCGGCTTATGACAGGGTAAAAATTCCTCTTCTAGCTCAGATCATGACAGAAATAGGGATACCAAGCAAACTCACCAGATGGGTGATAAACTATGCAAAGCGCAGGGAGTTGATTATAAACACACCAGACGGGGAAGCAACGAGATTGGTACATGGTGGACTTGCAACTGGCTGTCCACTAAGCCCTTTGCTCTTTAATATATACACCTACCCCATCAGATCGGAAGAAATAAACCAGTGCCAGTTGCTGCAATTTGCTGATGACTTTGTTTTGTTTGTTAAGCATAAAGATTTGGGTAGTGCATTACAGCTGTTACAATCATCACTTTCGACGCTTTTCAGTCGTTTCAATTCAATGGGATTCACATTGAACCCAGAGAAATGTCGTGTAGTACCCTTCACCAATCGTCGAGTCAACTTAACGGACATTGAAGTGCGGATGAACGATATGGCCATTCCTGTTTCTTTTAGCTACAAATTCCTTGGAGTTCACCTGGACAGAAAGCTAAAGATGTCAACCCATATCAAGGAAACAGCAAAAAAGGCCACCAAGACGCTGAATGTTATACGATGTATTGCTGGCGGATCAAAAGGAGTCCACCCTCAGAAGCTGCTTCAGCTATACAAAGGAATAACTAGGGCAATTATAGACTATGCGTCCCCCCTCTACAGTTTTGGCAACGAAAATATTATTAAAAAGCTGGAAGTGGTACAAAATGAAGCTATTCGTGTATGTATCGGGTGTTACAAAACAACACCGATAAATGCATTAGAAGGAGAGGCTGGAATACCACCGTTGGACTTGAGACGAAGATGGTTAGGTCAGCAACGCAGCGCTAAAGTATTGTCAGACCTCTCGCACCCCCTACACGAGGAATATATTCTCTTGAAACATAAAACCTGTGCAGACCGTCTAAAGAGAAAGGATACTATCTGGGAAGGAATTCAGGAAGTGAAACACCTCTGGAATTCACTACAAAGATATCCTCTTCAAATTCCTTTTTGCCTCAACTTGCCCCTGCAGATGCTTCAACCCAACGTGAGATGTCAAGTGCCTGGAATTCAGAGGAGCAAGAAAAATTACCTGGGACGAGAGATGAAAGCCCTCACTGAAGCTATGATAGACGGATATTATGCGGAAATCCCTAAATTGTACTGCGATGCGTCAAAACAGGAGGATTTATGTGGCATAGGAATATTCGATCAACGCAGTGCAAACATAATTAGTCTACGTCTGTCAAGTCCCATGAGCATTATGTCAGCAGAACTAGTGGCAATAAAAGTGGCTTTAGAGTTTTTCCATTCCGCAGGTTATGAAGAAGGAGTCATACTCACGGACTCAAAGAGTTCTTGTGAAACCCTAAAGAACATCGGGAAATCAGAATGTTCCAACTATTTAGTAATAGAAGTGGCTCGTCTGATGAGACTCCCAGACAAACACGTGGTGGTCCAATGGATTCCCAGCCACTGTGGTGTGTATGGAAATGAGAAGGCAGACCTGGCGGCTAAGAGAGCAATTGAGGACGAATCGAACTGCCGAACACTCCCTGTCCTTGCACCCCGGCCTGACGTATCAACTGCCATTAAGAGACAATTCTTAAAGAACTGGCAAAAACGTTATGACGAGACTTCGTTGATGAAAGGATACTACCACCACTGCGTCCAGCCAAAAATCGGTCGACCGACATGGTTTTCGGACTGGAAGATGTCGAGAAAGCGCATAATACAACTAATTCGACTGCGAACCGGACACGGAAACAACAGAAGGACACTGTACCTATATGACCGAGCGGAAGACCAACTCTGTACCCACTGCAACACTCTAGAGGACATGGAACATATAGTAGTTGAGTGTGCTCTCTACGAGGAGAAGCGTAGAATTTTTTTGGGAGACCTCCTGCAAGAACGATCCCTAACCTCAGTGCTAAGTGGTCTGCGGAAAAGTGAATATTGCCAAATTATTAATTTCCTTGAGCAATGTAGCATTGTATTATGAAATAGGTAACAAATAAGTTGAGTAATCTACACACTGTTACAATATGTATCTGTACCAACTAATGTGTGACATTATATAGAATACATTGATGGCAAATGGGTGTAAATCACTTAAGCCAAATAAAAAGTATAAAAAAAAAAAAAAATTTGAGGAGAAATAAAATAAAGTGCTCACTTATTGCAGCAAGAAAGTGACCCGTAGCACTTATAATAATTATTATAAGCAATGCAATTATTGCATTGAAGTCATTTATTTACGCACTGACACTTTTTGGTTTGGCACCTCGTCTTGCACGAACATCTGACGTTCCACTACCAATTGATTGTCCGATCCTGAACAAACCCTTTCAAATCACACTTCGCCGAATGCACGATCAGGCATTCTATACAATGCCTAGGAAAATTATAAAATGAGATTTCTTTTACACGTTGCCTGATCCATTCGGGCATTCTATACATTACCTAGGCATTGTACACAATATCTGATTTTAAACATTGCCGGTAACATATTCATAGTTCCTGGTGCCGAGTGTTTCATGAACCATTGAATCATTCAAGTCATACCTAAACGAAATTATTGAATGATATCCCATGACACACGAAACCTCTTATCTACTGTTTTCCAGTCTCTTGAAGAAAGTAAAAAAAAAAAATACTCTTTCAATACTTTTGTTATACGGTAACGGTATAATCAAATGGATGTACTTCCTACATACAGTGTATCATGGTATTGCGGACAAAACAGCATTATCCGTTATACGTGAGTGCAGTTCAATAGCAATTAAATTATAATCATCATAACACGTTTACAATATCAGAGGCTCTAAACTGTGCGGGAGTGCAGCGGACAGAGGTGAAATACCCTGTCAGCAATGGTAGAAGGGCTTTCACTAACGAGTTATCAGATTATGAAATTCCTAATTAGTTCTGTGCAAACAGTTATTCCGAGGCCAATTTCTGGTTGATGTTGCTGCAACTGCAGAAAATACAATTTCGAAGTTCAATTTATCGCATAATTGAATGAAATTACGTTTTTTATTAATCGTTTTGAGAGCGTATAAATTGGAAAATTTACAGTCTTAGAGAATGTGATAATGAGGAAATTTGCACACAAAAAAACTTGATTGAACGATTTTCAGATAATTTTGATCTCTGAAAGCGATAGACAGGAAGACAGGTGAGCTACATGAGCGATGAAGCAAACTCATTTCCTATTACCTTAGAGTGCTGTAACCCGGCACACTGGCTTTTGGGGACATAGAAGTTATTTCGAGTGAGTCAGATCAGCTTTTTGAGCGATAGAGCAAAGTTCCCATCACCATCATTATCTTGGAGAATTGATACTCACTACTTTCAAATTGAATTCAGATCACCACCCTGGAGTTACCCTAACTGTTGAATTTCAGTTCTTTTCGAGAAGATGGAAATTCAGAACGGCATTCCAATTTCAATTTCAATGGAAATTAACAAATCAACCAAAGCACCAAGTGATGCATACTTTTGAATCCTGCCAAGAAAGATTTACTTGCCTGGTAATAGTTTTACAATAATTTCTTTGTTAAATCCCATAAATTTTCCAAAGAATAGAAAAATTCATGTATCAAAAACACTAATCATTGTATATTCCCCCTTATCTGCGTTCCGATTATCATCCTCAATTAGCTTCTGCATCTGCATTGAAGTATAATTTCAACATAATACAACATACTCTCTACGAAGCACTACTTGGAGCTGTTTAGAGAGAAATCATAAATCCAATAACTAGCATATTAGTATAGTATCAGAAGAGCCACCTCAGTTATAGCTGAAAGCATATCAACAGGTACTGAGTTCAATGCAGAAGCCCATGCAGAGCAAGTCACCCGCGAGCAGAAGGAAGAGAAGGTTAGACAGAAGCAGCTCGATGCAGAGAAGAACACTATGGGCAGGCTATGGAACAGCTGGCACCAGCCACACAGCAAACCTTAAAACGGGTGGTTGATGGAAGTGCCTCACAGTGGCTTACAAAAATCCCTTTCGCAGCAGATAGCCTTGACCTATCCTCCACACAATTCCGTTATGCCCTTTGCCTTAGATACAACAAACCCTTACTCACATTTCGGGGAAGGTGCGATGGCTGTGGGAACAAAATAAACAAGGATCATGCCCTGAACTACAAGAGAGGGGCGCTTGTCAAGCATCGTTAATATGACTTAGCTGCAGAAGACCTCCATGGCTCGTTTTCGCCTCTGATCATATCTTGCGAAGGGGTCCAAAAGGAATTCCACGCATTTTTCAGGAGACTGGTGGATGGACTGGTGGAGAAGTGAGACAAACCCCGATCAGTTGTCACAGAGTTCGTCCGGACAAAATCACATGTCGCGACGATCCGCGCTGTTTCCTTGAGGCTACGAAGCTCTCGAAGGCCCCTGAGGTCTCTGGGTTGTGGGAAAAACTCGCAGGCGGATCGCGAGGAAGAGGCTCTGGGGCTAGAAGACTACGCGGCACTGCCTCTGCAGACCAGCTAGTATGGACGAGTCAGCTCCATCATCCTAGGGAGAGAAGCTGGATGGTCCGCTCCACCGAGGTATCTTCAAGTTGTACTGTCAGCTAGTTCTTCAAGTTTCCACTTCGCTGCCAGCTAGCTTTTTGAACCGCGGCTTCTTGTTCTTTGTTGTTCTTATTTGTTATTAAATAAAATGTAATCGAAAGTGAAAATAAAAAAATGTTTGAAAAAAGTAGATTATGGAATTACAATAAGCTACCTACATTAGTTTATGCGTGGTACCTATCTGTCAGCTCATCCCCTGACGCTCAGCTAAAAAACCTAAAAAAACATGATAATGATCCATAAACTATTTAGTCTACATGCATTATTATGTAATTATTATATATACTCGTAATATATAACATAATAATTGAAGTCCTATGAATGAACTGGGTGCTAATGAAAGACCGAAATCCCATCAGAAATTACCACAGACAGCTTGTCCCAGGACTTTTACCCAAAAGTCGAGCACCTTTTGAGTAGGAAATCCTCTTATCGTTTACTAATCCACTTCATTATAACAAAGTTTCGGCACAAAGCTTTTCTCTTCAGATGCCTGTAAGTTGTGAAGCACTCGTCGGAATTAAAGTTTCCTTGGAAACTCCGAGAGCGGAACAAGAAAAGGGAGGTCCGTTATGATAGCGATAAGGAGGTGGAAACGGGGACTAACAGACTCTCCGACAGTCGAACCTTTCAAGGGTGTGAGGACTGAGAAAACTTTTTCGATCGCTTTATTACAAAGATATTTCGTTATACCTAGAAGGCCGTGACGAGATTATTTTCCCCTGTCGATGGTGGGCGTGAAAGATAAACCTAACCTGTAGAGACTAACAAGAGACTGCTAAGAAACGGGTTTTTTTCTTAAAAGTAAAAATGACACGAAAAAATGTTTTAGAACAAGAAATTGACTTTATAAAACAGTTTTAAACTGTAAACGAAAACTCACTTTTCTGAGGAACAAAAATATCCCTTTTAACGCCAGGTTGTAGTTATTGGACGAGAATATCGTAACAGAAAGAAATAACCCATCATAGAAAAGTAGGAGAATCTCCAATCATCAGTCTCCAAGAATAGGATTTAAAAAATTCCTGTCGTTAGAAGAAATTCAAGCAAAACCAGCTATAAGGAGTCACCTAAATTCACTCGATAGTAATTCCAAATTACCTGGATAATAAAACCTTCACTACCATCCCCACCCTCATCAGTACGATGCAATAAAATAATAATCAAACAGTTAATTAAGTTCTTACTTAGTACATAATAATGGAAAGTTGGAAAAGTGAATTTCAACCGGCCTTAGCGACATCCGACGACTTCAAGAATATTGAACTGCACATCCTTCGGGAATAATGTTGGAAATCCAATGCCAAGGGTCTAGACCTACTCTGCCTGTCTTGGAGTGATGTATCGACAAAACCGCCTCCTTATTTCAACATAAGATTGAGAGGGCTGTCACGGGGCAAAAGAAGAAAAAATGTTGCTAAGTTAAGTGGGATTCCTCGTCCGAATGCGAGACGATATCTCATAAGTTGCATTCTTAACCCGAATTTTTGCCAGTCGCTTGACGGTGCCACTCTCCTTCTGCTCTTATTTCTCTGTCAGTCCGCCATTCTTTTCTCGTCTGCCTGCAGTCCCAAGGCTTCCGCACATACCTACAGCTTTCGACATTGGTGGAATGTAAGGGACATTGCCCTAAAGCGGACATGTATTGGGTTTGTTGAGAGTAAATGTAAAATATAAACGTTGAAAGCTATACCATGTTTCTATAGTACGATATTTCATCCGTAGTAAAGACATTGGTTCGCGTGAGTATAATCATGATAACTGAAATCATTTTCTCTTTGAAATAGTCTAAATTTAAAATTCTTTAGATGTTGAAACAGGTCATTTTTACTGACAATGTTTGATCTGTAAGGGCTCCAAATGTTTAAGGCAGGGCTGGGATTGTACAAAATGCTGACTTTACATGGTTCTTCTGAACAACTTACTTGATAAGGACAGTTTGAGTCATAATGTTGGGCCTGTGGCATTATGAGAACTGGCAGTGAGACATGATATTTTTTCAAATGTAAATCCACAAGTATGGACAACATTTTTGGTACTGGTAGAGACCTGGGTACAACAACATATGATCTGGGTTCCGAACAGCATTCATAACGTGGTCAACATGAGTAATAATGTTGGGGCAGAACAAGTTCAGTTTCTAGAGGAGGCATTATTGTAATATACTTTACAATTAAAACATAATCTAAATGAGAGACAGAATTCTACTTGAGAACGAAGAAACAATGTTCATTTATTCAAGTAACACACGTATCCAAGCGTTGCTATGTTACCACAAGCTCAGGAGTTAATATAACATTGGAGGTTGTTACATTCCCCCCCACTTGGAATTGTTCGTCCGATCTAGGAAAATATTTAACAACATTTTTGATGGCAGCAACTTGCTCTTTGTTCGCGTGGTCCTCATAATGAATAGTCTTAGGATATCCGTCTATCAATGTTATTCTTCTTATCGAGTAGGGACCTTTGACTATAGGAGTTTTGTTGGCCCACCCACATTGCACCAGTATCTTCTCACCAACCTCTAGGACTGGAGTTCTCTTTGGATGACGACGATCGAAGTTTTCTTTCATCCTTTTCGAATATTTTTCTCGGTCCTCGTCAGTATAATATACTGAGACAGTGAGATATACCATATTATGGCACTTCTTCGAGCATATCTTGGGTGATGTTGTAAGTTTCATCCGCTGGGAATAGGGAAAGCCCTGAAATGAGGTGAGCACCCGATTCCCGAAGAATGTGACCTGTTTGAGTGTTTCACTGCTGCCTCCAAACATGATTTCCAGCCTCCTCTGAAACGATGATACATGCTCAGAAACTGCGTCAGGTCTCGAATTTTCCGTTCAGCCAAACCGTTGCCGGCAGGATGATACGGTGCACAATGAACCAGTCGAATTCTTCGTTCCGTCGTGAATTTCTGAAAAGCTTTTGAGGTGAACTGAGGCCCATTGTCCGTCACTATCTTCTTGACTTGGCTTATGATGGGAAGCCCCTCTAAATATTTGATGACAGCTCCACTTGTCTCACTCATGCTTTTCGAGAACGTGAATTTGGAACATTCGTCTACCGCAACTAGGAAAGATTTTGTAGTCCCCTGGCCCTCAGATTTCTTTGACAGCTCTCCGAAGTCCAAATGGAGTGTGTGGAACGGAATAGTTACAGATGTTGGAACAATCATTGAGTCGGGTTTAGGTTTGAATTTAAATTTCAGAATTTGGCATTCATGGCAGCTTTTTACGTACTTTAGAATTTCGTTTTTCATTTTAGGCCATAGAAACCTCTTCTTTATTTTCAGATAAGTTCTCCAAAACCCGTCGTGTCCTCCTGATTCAGGATCATAGTGATATGTTCTCAAAATATCTCGTATGTCCTTTGGTTCAGCCAAAATTCGCCCATCTTCGCTTCGCAAAATCAGGTTTATTTGATTGAGCTGCTGTTCACTGTTCGATGAGTTGACACAGAGTCTAGACAAGGCATCCGCATCTTCTAACTCGACTCCTCTTCGATGATTAATTTTGACATTGTAACCCTGTAAGAAAATCTGCCATCTTGCCATTCTCCCTTTCGGTTCCTTGAGATTCATAATGTGGCTCAGTGCTTGATGATCAGAATGAACCACAAATTCACGACCGTCCACATAGGATTGGAAGTACTGTATGGCTTTTATCACGGCAAGGCCTTCTTTTTCAGTCACAGAGTAATTAAGCTCGGGCTTGGAGAAGGAATAAGAAAAATAACCTATTACTCGCAACTGAAGCTTCCTAGGTTTGGAGCTATCTCTCTGGTACAAAATAGCACCACAACCGAAGTTCGAGGCATCTACACAGAGCTCAAAATTTAAGCGCCAGTCTGGTAGTTGGAGAATCGGATTTGACGTTATTTTGTCAACTAATGCTTTGAATGCCTTCTCACAATCATCCGTCCATTGGAATTCCACTCCCTTCTCTTTCAAATGATCCAACGGTTTCACAATCTTAGCATAGTTGGGTATGAATGCTCTGAAGTGCCCCGTGAGCCCAGTGAAGACTCGTAAGGTATGGAGATTGTAGGGTCGGTTCATATTCTTAACTTTCTCGACTGATTCTGTTTTTGTAGTTTTATTTTCACCATCAATTTTCCGTCCCAAAAAGGTTACATTACTTTGGCAAAAGAGGCTTTTCTCTAGATTTAGTTGCAAGCCCTCTTGGGTTAGCTTCTTCACAACTTGAAATGTTTTGGATGCACACTCCTCCTTCGTGTATCCACCCACGATCACGTCATCGATGTATACCCAAATGAGGGGATCCTCAAGTAGATGGCCTAAAGCATCAACCATGCATCTTTGGAATTTGGAAGGCGAATTTTTCCAACCAAAGGGTAATTTATTGTATTCATAATGGCCAAAAGGAAGTACGAAAGCGGTATGAAATTTGGTGTCCTCTGTAAGTGGATATTGATGAAAGCCATCTTTGAGATCCAATTTAGTGAAATATGTACATCCACCAAAATTTGAAATTATATTGTCAATCAAAGGGAAAGGAAATGGGTCCAGTTCGGTCAATTCATTAATTTTCCTGAAATCCTGACATAGCCTAAAACTACCATTTTCCTTTGGCACTATGACGCAAGGAGTTGCGTATGGAGACTCAGATGGTCTAATAATATTCTTATTCAAGAGCTCCTTGATTTTTTCTTGAGCCCATTTAAATTTTTCCGTTGTGAGCCTGTAAGGTTTTTCTTTGACGATTGGCGGTTCAGATTTTAAAGAAAATTGTATTTCTCTGCAAGGACCTGACATTCCTGAAATCTGCTTTGGAAACAGATGTGCTACATCATTCTTGGAATAGATCATATTTTTAGCTCGTACTTCAACAGCACTAACAATTTGATCGTTACTTTTAGAACTCATAAGCTGGAGGCCCAAACCCCGAAGAGTTGGCCAACCTATGATAGCTTCGTAAGGAAGATTTTCTAATACATAGGCTTTGGACTCAACCAGCGAATTTCCTAATTTCACTACCAGCTTGATAGCCTGAGACACTTTCTGTGTAGACCCATTGAAGCCCCTTAGATCTCTATGCTCTGTAATAAAATTCCAACGTTTATCCTGAGCCAATTTTCTTGAAACCAAATTCACCATAGCTCCTGAATCAAGGAGTGATTTGACTTCAACATTATTTAGCAGTAATGTGTGAATTGGTGGGGAATTACCAGAGCAAAAACTAGGCAAGTAAGATGAGAAAACGTCTGAATGGGATTGACTATCACTTACATTGAGATCACTCAAAGGGAGTTCTCTTGCTTCCATCTCCATCATCTGGTTTCGAGGAAATAGCTCCTCCTTCTCATGTTGCTTCGAACTTGCATTCATTGGAGATAACTTCGGAGAGGCAAACGTAGTCTTCTTGTGTAGTTTGGTGCTGCTCGTATTCTGGTGCGGTATGGGTTTCAGAAGTTCCAGGGATTGCCTAAATGATTCTCGCGAATTAATGTCTGTTCCATTGCCCAGAATGAGATTTTGCATGTAGGTTGGCATACCATGTAAAACTAACAAGTTGAAAGATCTATCAGGCAAAGATCCTAGCCCTAGTAGTATACGCCTCTGCTTCTCATAGAAGAATTCGATCAGAGCACCACCATCGTAATGATACTCCAAGGCATCCGCCACTAACTGAATGGGATTTTGGCCAAACGCCAGCTCGAAAGACTTCTTCCAGTCTTCCCAGATTGTACTAGTCACTTCCAGAATTCGGGAACTATACCATTTTTCGGCAACTGAACCGGATGTTAGGCAATTAGCGAGATTAATTATTTTCAGTTCATCGGTGTTCCAATTGTTTTGGGAGCAAGCTCTCTCATACAACCTTATCCACATAACCGGGTCCTCACTCAATCCATCGAATTTGGTTTTGGACATTTTACGGGGTTTACTATTAATATTATTAGTTAGTTCATTAATAGCCTTACCGAATGATGTTGTCAGAGAGCCAACCAGGCTCTCGACGAGTTCCACCAAACCCCTCTGGTGAGATTCGAACACCATGTTCATAGCCGTGATCAACTCGGGCCCTAAAGAAGGTTTTGCTGGCTGAACTTCGCAATGCTGCAAAGGTGCACAGGATGTCCCATCAGCACGTCGTGATGATCCCTGCGACCAGCTCATGTATCGCTTCACATCTTCTTCACTCATGGAGACCGTGAATATCTTCCGATCATCGCCGTCACTGAGACCCATTTTGCCTTCTAGGAACCGCGAATGGAGTGAAATATTTCCGAATTCGGGTGGGAGAGGAATCCACGTATGCAAGTAGCGGAATGTGGTGATCGCCCACTCTCCCCCAATTTTTCCCAAACGTAGATCAATTAAAACCATCTTGGTCCGACCGAGTGCGCCAAATTGTAATATACTTTACAATTAAAACATAATCTAAATGAGAGACAGAATTCTACTTGAGAACGAAGAAACAATGTTCATTTATTCAAGTAACACACGTATCCATGCGTTGCTATGTTACCACAAGCTCAGGAGTTAATATAACATTGGAGGTTGTTACAATTATGACAACCCAAATGCATGTCACTGAAGAAACTGCGCAATTTTCGGAGAGGAATGATCTTCGTGGTTTGCCTGATCCACCTTATTATATTCCTTCTCCTCTCCCCTTCTAAGAGAAAAGAGTTGGTGGATTATGGACACCTTTTGGGGTCTAATTGTGCCCCGAAGCTTCTGGTAATTGTCAGTCACTTCTATGGGGTGAAAAATAGGGGTTGACGTTTTCAAAACGCTATAGCTAAACAACATTTCGATATAAAGGTATTGTTTTTTCGTCAAAGTAAATAGGTATTGAATTTTTAGAATCGAATGTGACTACGGATCGAGTGATCTTTTCAGTAAAATAATAAACCGTTGTGTAATCATTTACAGCGTTTTCCCTCCTCACGAAGATTTGGACAAACAACGTCCCTGCAGGATAGATGAACAACTTTTCAATGTGAAGGTTCTCCAGTTGGCGATTTCATCCAATTGGCTTGATTACGGGCCTAACTCTGAAACTTGTGGGGCTGACATTGCATTACAAGGGGAGTTGACGACAGTCACGTCCCAGCGAATTGAGGCAATACAAAACATCTGGGCGATACGTACAATCTCAGAATTTCAGTCACTGGGGTCTCAGTCGGTCGCCGTTCGTTCCTCGTTCCGGGTTAGTATTTCCCTAAATTGTAGGGGCGAAAACGTAAAAGTAGGTAGTAGCTAAATTTGAAATTTTCAAGGATTTTAGAATCCTGGCTGGATGGCTGGAATCATCGAAATCTAACAATAATTGCCAAAGAAAAATGGGAAAACCCGACTATTCAGATATGTTTTTCCCATTTTTCCCTGGCTCGAAAGAAATTAAAACAAAATTGATTATTCGAATTTGATGATTCCAGCGGCAATCTTTCAGTTTTCCCTAGGGTTTGACCTAATGAATTTCTAGAATCCTTAAAATTTTCAAATTTAGCTACAAATTTCAAGTTATTGCTACAACAATTTAAGGAAATACTAACCCGGAACGAGGACCGAAAGGTGACAAACTGAGACCCCTTATTGCACGGTAGACACTGAAGAAGATAATGGCTGATTTATATTTATTTTGGTGCAGTAGATAAATGATTCCTTTTCGAAAAAATTGGGGTAAGGATTTTCTTTATTCCTAAGTTCAGGGATAATATAGACATTTATGGAATTTGTCCTCAAAACATAGTATACATTTGTTTGCCACCTCAAAAACCGTGAAGATAAAGTTTTGGCATCCAAAAATTCTCGAAATTTTGGCTCCGTTTTTGGTTTTTCGTCAATAACTCTAAACCGTCGCACACACAAAAAAATTAGCGAGTACTTAATTGTAGTGGATTGAATTTTGCATATAAATCACAATTACCATAACTTCATAATTCGGTCAGAAAATAAGGTCGAAAAATTTTTTCCACTATCTAAAAACTGGCGTTTAGTCCTACCTTTTATCACCCAAACCTCGGCCATCATGTCGTAATCCATATTATGTCGAGCATCACGAAACACTATTATGTTATTTTGGGTGAAACGGGAAGGAGTTAATGAAGGGGGGATTAGGGGGGGGGGTATGTTGTATCTCAAACTACGTATCTCAGAGAGTAAAATTTCAAAATGTATTCACCAATATAATCAGCAGCATCCAAGACCTAGAGGGGGGGGGGTTGGCTAGGCAGTTGGTTGAATTCGACGATTTAAGACTCAGACTTCAACATATATACACTAAGCACTGTGGGTAAATTGTACAGTTGTTGTTAAATCGCCCCAGCTGTTCGTTTCAAGTGTCGTACATGTCGCAGATTTTGAAAAAAGTTTTTTGTCTAGTCCGTTTGTCTTCTAGTAAAATTTAATTCTGTACTTTTCTCGGAAAGATACATTTTGAAATTTTCACCTTTTGTACGCCGTTTATAATAATTATAAATGGAATTATTATTATGGAATTATTATGGAATTATAAATGGAATTATTCCACCTTAGTACGTAAACAGGTATAGCACTGTCTCTCGAAGTGAAATTTCTTGGGAAATAAGATGCGGCTCATTGACATCTTGAGAAGACGCTTGAATTCAAGAGCGATTCAAACTTCCCAGGCAGCTTAAGATGCAGATGGTTTCATCGTGAACACTGGGTTGGCCGAAGAGTCATTGTATGGTAGTGTCAAAACCATCATCAGTTTGGGTAGTGAACGTAATTCGTAAAATATCAACTTTCCACCTGTTGAACTGGTCGAATTTAGTAATTTAGGTAGGTACTTGCCGAATTTAGTCCAATTTTTTAAACATACATTCTTTGAGGTTTTTCTTCTTTATGACCCTTGTTCCATCTACAAACGTTTGAAAGTCATTGATTCACTGTTTTCGATTTTCGACCGTCGATTTCGATCTTATTTTTGAACAAATTATAAAGTTATGGTAATCGTTGGATGCACAATTCAATCCACTACAATTAAGTAATAAGTGAATTTTTGTTACGATGACCGATATTGAAAACGAAAACCCAAAAACAGAGCCAAAATTTCGAGGGATTTAGGTTGCCAAGAGTTGTTCTATGGCTTTCGAGGTAGCAAAATTTGATTCAATAATTATGGCCGTACCATCCCTAAACAAATAAAAGAAGGAGAATTCTTACCCCAAATTTTACATTCTTCTTCACATTGACATTTTTATTTACCGCTGGGTGTCATGAAAAATGTTGTTACACGGGAAAAAAATGTAACGCTATACCAACAAACAGCAAAGGGCAAATACCCGTATACACCGGTAAACAACTATGGTTACTTAATACTAACTATTGTATCCAGTTATTATATTATTATTCATATGACATTGATGGGCAAAAGTGTATATTAGTTTCCAATTATATTTCCGTTGTGTTGAGCTACCAAATATCACTTCTTCAAAATACATGATATCGAAACCTCAATCGTAACATCTCGTCTTTTCAACCGCAACAGTTTTGGCGACGAGGATGGGATAGTTAGCTTGAACTAAACGTTCATTCACACCTACCTTATAGTCTACACATAGGCGTACCGTTCCATCTGGTTTTGGGATGACAACTAGTGGTGAACCCCAATCGCTGTTTGCTACTTTTGAAATTATACCGGCTGCTTCAAGTTCATCGAGTTCTTTTTCAACTTTTTCACGGAGTGCGTAAGGAACTTCACGTTCCTTTGTGAATATAGGCTTGGCATTTGGTCGTAATTGAAGTTTGACTTCAAAATTTGGAACACAACCTATGCGCTCTTCAAAAATTGAATCGAAGGTTTTAAAAAAGTCTTCATTTTCATCGACCATAGAAATTTTAGAAATAATTTGATTTGAATCTATGTCTTCTAGATTAATTTTCAAATGGCGTATCCACACACGACCTAACAGAGGTGTGTGACCATCAGGTACAACGTATAGTTCCTCCACAGATTTCATATTCTTGTATTGAACTTCAACTTTGATTTTACCTTCTGGAATGAGGATGTTGTCTGTGTACGATCTGAAGGCTATGGAGGATTTTTCGAGTTTCTTGTTAAGATTTAGTTTTTTGAATTCGTTTTTCGGTAAGAGTGTAAACCCTGCTCCTGAGTCGATTTCAAATTTTTGATTTTTTCCTTGAATTTTGACTGTTGTATAATACTTTTCAGCATCTTTATGGAATAATTTGTTTTGATATACATCTACGATGGCATGTATTCCTTGAATTTGATATAGTTCTTCGTCTTCTGTCTCTATAGCATTTGTGTTGGAAGAGTTTGATTTGTTCGAGCGTTCTTTTAGGAGGGTACTAATGCATACTTTCGAAACGTGACCTGTCTTATTACAAGATTTGCATTTCAGTGAAGAAATTCTGCAACGACAGTCTTTAGACAAATGGTTATCGCGACCACACCGTAAGCATGTATTGCTGATACCGAGTCGATTGTAATCTAATTTTGATCTAGATTTTGAACGTGAACGAGTTTCATGGCTGCGATTTCTAGAACTGTTTCGTGATCTAAATTGATTAATTTTGTTGACAATTTCGGAAGTGTTGAAAGAACTGCTTGAAGTTTGCTTTGATAAAGTTTCACTGTCCATTCTAGCTGCTTCCAATGCAATTGCCTTTTCCTCTATCTTATCAAAATCGTCCAATTCTGATTGAAGGATTTGTTCTTTTATCCAGGTATCTTTTATTCCCCTGATGAATTGCGAGCGAAGAAAAATGTTTGCAACGGAAACTGTTTGTTCGCATGCACATTTAGTGTTGAAGTCACAATCGGCTATATCACGACGCAAAGATGCAACAAAGTCGGATATGTTTTGAGTATCAATTTGGTATTTTGAAAGGAAGTAGTGTTGAGTGACCAATTTGTTCTTTTTAGGTGATAGATGTTTCTCCAAAGCTGTAATGAGTTCTTCATACGTTAGTTGACTTGTTATTTTTGGTGCTACCAATGCTGCAAGTGTGTTGTAGTTTGAGGATCCAATTGAATTCAAAAGCATTTGTGCTGATCGATCTTTGTCATGTAATAAATTCTTGAGTTTCAAATAATTTTCGAAACGTTCCTTATAGTAAGAAAATTTTTCCTTTTTCGGGTCAAAAGGTTCGAATGGTGGAATATTGTACACGCTATTACTAGGTCTAGCTGTTTGAATGTCACCTTGTCCTCGTTCTCCTTGAGGTTGAGGAATCAACCGTTCCAACGCGGATATCAATTGTTGGAGCTGGTTTGGATCCATATTCTCTCTTTTTTATCAATCGTCGCCAAAACTGTACGTGAAGAAGTGATGTGTTCCAAAAACTATTGCTAACGCCTCTCGATCAAGTTGACTGTAATTTCTTTCGGCTGGAGATAAAGATCGAGACGCAAATGCAATCGGTCTCTCTCCTTCCCGTGTTATGTGTGAAAGTACCGCTGCAATACCAAATGGACTGGCATCACAGGCGAGTACCACTGGAAGCTCAGGATTGAATGGGATCAGTACCCTGTCACTGGCTATTTCATTTTTGAGTTTCAAGAATGCAGTTTCACATTCAGTTGACCAGAAAAACGATTTTCCCTTACACTTTAAACGACGTAATGGATACGTTATCGTGGAAACATTAGGAATAAATCTGGTGTAATAGGTTATCATTTCTAGGAATCTTTCTAGTTCTGTCAGATTTTTAGGACGTGGTATTTTGGTTATTGCTTCGACTTTACGAGGATTTTTTGAAATTCGATTATATTCCACTACATGTCCTAAATACTCAATTTTCTGGTCGAAAAAAGTACATTTTCTTCTATTTAAATGTAGGTCGTATTTCTGCAATCGCTCAAGACAAAGTATGAGATTTTGCTTACATTCTTCTTTGGTTTCTCCATGAATCACAATATCGTCAAAATACGATACTATTTTTGGGAGTCCGGATAGAATTTGATCAATGATGCGGTTGAATTCTGATGGTGCTGTTTTTACGCCAAAGCTTAACCGGTTTACCTTGTAAGTTCCCCTGTGTGTTGACATGGTTTGAATTTGGCTGCTGAGTTCATCTACTTTCAGATGTAAGTAGGCTTTGCACAAATCTAGTCGACAGAAAAATCGGGAATTGCGTAGACTATTTAGGACTTCATCAATTCTTTTGATTATTGTATCCAGTTATTATATTATTATTCATATGACATTGATGGGCAAAAGTGTATATTAGTTTCCAATTATATTTCCGTTGTGTTGAGCTACCAAATATCACTTCTTCAAAATACATGATATCGAAACCTCAATCGTAACATCTCGTCTTTTCAACCACAACACTAACGGATATGCCAGTTTATAAACTGGCATATCCGCTTACAGAGTAAGTGGTTTCAATTTATAAACAGTTTGAAATACCTCTCTCAAGGTACTTTCGTGGCAGTAAAAGATGAATATTTTCATGATTCACTTTTCAGCTGCAGGAAAATATGAGAAGGCAGCATTAGAAATCAAGTACCCATAAACTTAGGTAAATAATCGCCTGCAGACCAAGGAGAGAGTGACTACGAGGTGGAGCAAGAGTGGAAGTGTTTGTCGAGCATTTTACCCTCCATGTACTTCTCAATGGTGCGTAAAATAATGATGTGGAAGGGGGATTCAAAAACACGTGAGACGGAAAGCGAGGATTTAAAGGATATAAGAAACCCAGGAACTTTAGCCGCAGAAACCACGGACTACGCCATTATTATTTTCATATTGTAATTTTTCCGGGCTTGTACTTAAATAACGTTCAGATAAAGAGGATTGGAGGTACTTATTATTTCAACATTTGTTACATGTAATATAATATAATATAATAGATTGTTACAATGTAACAATCTATTATATTATATTATATTACATGTCATGTAAAAACGTTGTTTATCCACCCTCAACAACGAAAGCAACCAAATTGATAATTTCTACTGAAAGACTTATTATTATTAGGTAGGTACTAACACGGGAAGAACACTCGGGTACCCCCGAGTCTACCATGGTAGCAGAAACAATGTTTTCATTTTTTAAGGTTAAAAATTATGTTCTTCAAAATCAAAATTTCCACTCGCTTTTTACGTTTTAGACCTTCCTAAACAATTTTGGTTTCATGTCTGTCTATCATGAAATCCTTGTAACGGGCAAAACTAAACGAAGTTATTGTCCGATTTCCAAAATATTTCCAGGGATAGCGCGAGTTGGCGAGTACATGGTTCCCTATGAAAATCATCGCTACCGGATTGATAGTAGCCAATGTAAAAACCTTATAGCGGCCATAACTCTATTTTGCACCCAACTTTGATAAAATTGTCAGGTCAGTTAGATGGTCCCCTGTGAAGATAGTGCAAGGTACTTGGAGACTGGTGTTTTGAGATTAGCTAGGTACTGTGCATCGGATCATCCATACAATAGGGTTATGTAGGTTATGTTATGTTATATAGGGTTTATTTATTTTTTTTTTTTTTTGACAACCTGAACAAGTCTAACCCACAATTTCCTGAACAGATATCATAGATAAGGGCTATTGTTCCTATAAAAACAACGGCCGTTAACTGGTTTAATGAACCGGTTCCGTGAGATCATCAAAGTTTAGACCAGTTGGCCAGGATTGTCTGGATTGGTGACAGCTCGAGGGCGGTAAAGCAGGAAGACAGCTGAGGTCGTCCGCGACGCCAGGATTGGTAATTGGACGACAATTCAACCTGAGAAGGTTGTTTACTACCTATACTTTTTTACTTTACTTACAATTATTATCATACTACTGTGAGCTCTCGCTCTCTGGGCCCAATTTCCAGTGAAGCGGGAGCTGGGCACCACTAGCCCCCTTCGGTCAGCCTCGTAGGTGACGTCATCAGCTCAGGTGGAAGCAAGACACTCGACGCCGAACGCCACCCCGCGCGTCCCTCCCCCCTCAGCTGGGAGGGACCCAACGGTTTCTCCCCCACTCAACCAGCCGTCCCCACTACCATCTTCAGGCGGGGCGGAGGGGGGAGGACTCCACCTGAGCTCCCCGCCAACGACGATCGCCTCATACCCAGTCCAGCAGCGTTCAAAGTCAGTCGAAAGAGAGTTCGCCCCATCCTGACGAATATTCCTCCCGTACCCCCCCCCCCCTATATCGCCACGATCGCCACGACTCCGCGCTCCGATCGTCACGAATCTTCACATCGCCACACCCAGCTTGAGGATACCTCCGGGCCCGACAGTGAGTGTTGAAACCTTTAGCATACATACATTGGCCAATTATTTATGCAACTGTGCTAGAGTAAGAGCAAAAAGACATTAGTAAAACAACTTTGAGTAAATTTGAGAACATTGAACATTTAAAGAACATTGATAATTTTGAGAACATTAGTAGATTGAAAACATTTGAACAAACCTTAACGAATACTTACCTGATTTTTGGATTGATGACCTATGCTTGGAAACTGATAAATGAGATTGAAATCTGAATGTACTTTGTTGAAAACTGGAAACCATACTGTAATTTGTAAATCTATACTTGAAAGCCTTCAGCTCCTAATCGCCACACTTGTGGGGAAGTCATTCGCCGTTCCTAATTTCTAATAAATCCACCTGCTAGTTGTACTTTGTAGTTCTTCTTCTGAGTATACCTGGTTCAGTAAAAGGTTAGAGGAGAGTGCAACGACACCCCTCAATGGGTATTAGGTCCCTTCAGGACAACCGTCAGCCCCTCTGGCAAAAGGACACACTTGTGTACCTGTTTTACTTTATTTCGCCCTTCAGGCTTTCAAGTTTTGCTGTACGACGATCGCCACGCAGTCGCCGACGTCGCCACGCTTTGTCGCCACAGGTAAATATCATTTGCTACCATTTTAAATTCTAAGTGTTTTTCGATATTTTGTTTCAGCTAAAATTAACTTCAAATCAAACCCCCCGAACTCGTGTGCAAACGTTTGGTGCTCGTGTTCGTTGATTTTTATCAACCAACACGACCCCCAAACGCCCATCACCGCTTGTTGGCTTCATTTAAATTCAGCTGCCATCAAGCGTGGGGCCTAAAGGCTTACAAAATTGGTGGCAGCGGTTTGGATTGCAATACCCTCTTGTCTCCCCAACTTGGTTCACCGTAAAAGGTTTATAAAGTTGTGGCGACACGCGGGATTGTTGTGAGTTCGCCTCACACGAATCCACACAAAAAATAGTAGGTCTTGTTTCGCCACGAGTTCTAAAAATTTAAAAGTAGAGTCTATCGAAAACACAAAAACTGACCAGGTATACAATTAGGTAGGATGTGCATCCGTTTATTGTATTCCTAGGAAAAGTGACGCAACGCAGCCTCCTATATTTTTTTGATCGCCATAATCGCCACGAGAAGCTGATTTTCTCAATAGACCTAACTACTACCGACACACAATTGAACACACGCGTACAGATTTCCTTTTGCCTAAGTGGTAGTCCACATAAGTCGACACACTCACTCTAGATACCTCTTCAACCGACACGATGTCTTTAAATTTGTCGGGAGCTAGTGATAGGGGAGAAGGTACACACTCCTCCGCCGGCACAGAGGCTGTTGAAATCATGACACAAACGATGAGGGAGATGAACGTGCTCCTTCAACGTTACAATACAGCGACACACGAGGGTGAGAGAGGGGACATACCGCGCTCGGTATTCCTTGAACTCGAACCATGGGACCCCGACACACCAGGTGCACTCAGTGTAGTTTCATTTTTTGCGAATTTTGATCTAGTGACCGCGGGCCTAACCTCACAACAACGGTATCGGCTACTTCGCACCAAAGCACGCGGGATTGCCAAACAATTCCTAATCGATCGCGATGACGCAGTTGACGTGGATAACGTTTATGAAATCGTCCGTGAAGACATGTTGCGATGGTTCCAGAAAGAAAATCCGCAGCATGCCGCAGCATTATTGTGGACGGTTAAACGCAACACAACCGAAACACTCCGTCAATTCGCCGATCGCGTGCGCGGGATAGCAAGATGTGCCGTCATGGAAGAGGGGACGCGCCTACGCCGCCACGAACGCAACGAATGGGTTGAAAAGAAGACAAAGGACACCTTCATTCGCGGCGTCGGTAAGAACATGAGTGCCCTATTGATAACCAACCGACCACGAAATATTCAAGATGCGTTGAGTAAAGCAGAAGAGCTTGAAGAAACCCTTGATGATACCACCGATATAGAGGAAAGATGGGACCTCGCGGCCGTCACGAACGACCGTCGATGTTATAGCTGCGGAAGCCACGATCATTTCGCAGCACGATGCCCTCGGAAAGATGACCATACACCACGACACAATCGCCACAAAGAAGAGGACTATCGCCGGGAGAAGCCAAGCGAGCCACGAAACGAGGAGAAGCCAAGCCCGCGCTATCCTTGTATGTTTTGTGCCGACCGCGCGCATTTCCCCGTGAATTGCCCATTTAGTCCGCAGAAGACCATTTTTTGCGACTTTTGTGGTATGAGAGAACACCTAGAGGCCGATTGTTATAAGAAGAAGCGTTTACTCCCTGTTTCGCAACCAATAGCTGCCCCCGCACACACGATGGAGATAGCTCGGTACAAGAAGCCCGTAGAAGAGGACCACATCCCCGCAGTTGAAGCCCCGATGTCACGCACCCTGAAAATTACCGTAGGTTTGGGCCCCGAGGAAAGAGACATGATTGTCGACACGGGCGCCGCACTTTCGGTTTTATCAACTCCCGTCAAGGGAATAAAATTGTACCCGACACGAGCTGTCGCGTGGGGCGCGGACGGGATGCCCTTGCATTTCTCGGGAGAACAACATCTCGTAACACGTATCGGTGGGTGCACGTTCGAGCATACTTTTTTGGTGTTCGCACGTAAATGCGCCACACTCGATTTGTTGGGATTAGATGTGCTAAGAAGAGTACCGATTACTTTCACCACGGGGCCGACTATGAAGTACCACACACCGGAAGGAAAAATAAGACCTTTTACGCCCGTCGAGATGCTAGATGAGCCGTGCAGTGTGGGTGTGGTGTTGCGGCCGGAGGGGCGGGAAACCGGGTTGCTTGATGATCGTATCCACAATCGCGACACAAGCACACCTCTCCCTAGTACCCTTTCGGCGGCAACAGCCACACTCAACGTCGTAGAACGCGATACCTCTGTTCTCGACACACGTACCGGCGCGACGAGCACACCTACGACCTCCGCTAACAACAGCAGCGGATCCGGTGGAATGAAATTTTGGAGTAGACACTTCCGAGGAGTCACCACGCCAATCGACACACCCGCCGATTTGTACGATCATGCGACTCGCCACGAAAAATTGGATTCAGTTTCCGCACCGAACGAGGAGGAACGCGATACGGAAGAAGCCAGAAGAGTCCGTTTCGAGATACCGGGAGTAGTACGCGATGAAGAATGCGTCGCCACGCCGCTACCGACTATCCACCCACGTTCCGGTACGAGTTCCGATACGTTTGACGATTCATCTCTTGATCGGTACATCGACGCGGCCGTTGATCGAGCGGTACGAACCATCGACGCGCCCGCCGCCACAGTAAACCATCTGACCGCCACGACACCCGATTTATTTGTAAATAGGGTCGTCGACACACCATATCGGCACACCAACGCCACAAATGACACAGATATCGGCACACCAAATCGGCACACCGACACCATGATGAATGAGATCATCGGCACACCGACTCGGCATACCATCGCCACACCGGGGGTGGTTGTCGCCACACCAGATGTGGTCATCGCCACACCGAACACGGTCGTCGCCACACCTGATCGACACACGAATACCAATGTCGCCATGGTCATCGCCACACCCGATATGGTCGTCGCCACACCAAATGAGCATACCATCGCCACACTCGACACGGTCCTCGTCACACCTGAAAATAAAAATGAAATTAAATTTTCGGAAATTTCAACAACCTCCCAGATTGAACCTGCAATTGATCAACATCTTGATATGATATTACGCGAGATGAACCCACCCGAGCGAAAACGCCCAAGAAATGATCCACCAATTGTTCAAAACGATGAAAAAGAGGGCGTGATTAATTCTCTTCAAGAAACGTCGGATGAGGAAGAATGGGGAGAAGTTCCGACCGATCAATGGGATCCGCCTTTACCCCAATTTGAGACCGTCCTTAAACAAAAATTGCAACATTTAACTACACCGGACGCTGAGCCAACGAAGGAATTGTTGAATACCTACCGGGACTTGTTTAAGCCACCGACGGGGGCGGGATGCAACCTCAACGTGTCCCACGAGATTATTCTCACCCAACCCACCGTGACTCAACAAAAACCTTACCCCGTTCCTCACGCGCTCCGGGAGGTGGTCGAAACGCAGATCAAGGATATGTTGGAATCCGGAGTGATTAGCCCATCTACCAGCCCGTGGTGCGCGCCCGTCTTATTAGTAAAAAAGAAGACGCCGCCGGGGGAAAAGCAGCTTTGGAGATTCTGTACTGACTTTCGTCAATTGAACAAGATAACCAAAGGAGACGCTTACCCCCTCCCACGTTTGCAGGAGACGCTCGCAATGCTCGGACAATGTAAATGGTTTTCAACAATCGATCTCATCGCGGGTTACCATCAGATCCCGGTCCACGCTGATTCCAAAGAGAAAACTGCTTTTTCGGTCCTCGGAAGACATTTCCATTACGAGAAAATGCCCTTCGGGCTCAAAAACGCTCCCGCCACGTTTCAGCGCGTAATGAACGACGCATTAGACGGAATTCTGGGAAATAATTGTCTTGTATATTTGGATGATGTAATTGTGTTCTCAGCCACACGTGAAGAACACCTTGAGAAACTCGCACAAGTTTTCGATCGCTTGTCCGAGGCTCGACTTCAAGTCAACCTCGTGAAGTGCGAATTCCTCAAAAATGAAGTTCGCTTTTTGGGACATCGAATAACAACAGAAGGGATCCTCACTGAGCCGGAAAAGACGAAAGCGATCAAGGAATTTCCCGTACCAACCTCCGTAGTAAAACTTCAGTCCTTTTTAGGTCTCGCCAGTTTCTACCGACGGTTCATTCCGAACTTTTCGGAAATCGTGGTGCCCTTGACCGAGTTGTTGAAGAAAACCCAGCCTTTTGAGTGGACAACCCGACAACAAAGAGCGTTCGATGACCTCAAAGAAAAGTTGACCAGCGAACCCATACTCGCCTATCCTGACCTGACTAAACCGTTTATCCTCGCAACCGATGCATCCGGCTTCGCCTTGGGAGCCGTCCTCTCACAAAGCTTTAATGGGGAAGAGAGGCCCGTGGCGTATGCGAGTCGCAAATTAAACCCGGCCGAAACCAGGTACTCGGTCACCGAACGTGAGCTCCTAGCGGTCGTTTGGGCGGTTCGACACTTCCAGGAATATCTCCTCGGACAGACCTTCGAACTCCAAACCGACCATATGGCCCTCACCGCCGCTATGCACCTCCGTGACCCGACTTCGCGCATCGGACGATGGGTACTCAGATTAGCGGAGTATGATTTCACACCCCGCTACCGACCAGGAACACAAATGGGTCATGTCGACGGATTGAGCCGCGGAGACATAGCTGTAGTTACTCTCGAGTTTCCGCGAGAGCTTATGATCGCCGCTCAAGACCTCGACAATTGGATCCAATCGATCACTTTAGACCGCCACAGAGAGGATCTACGCAAAACCAACGGCGTATGGGAGACACGCGTTCGATACGACGGACAACATGAATGGGTGCCGCTCATTCCCTCCTCACTTCGGGAATGGCTCATCGATAGATGTCACAAAAATGAATGGGCCGGACATCCCGGAGCGGAGGTGACAGAAAAGATAGTACGGAAACTCGGAACTTGGCCTGGGTTAGCTAAAGACGTTCGCGAAAACATACAGCGATGCGAAACGTGTTCACGACGCAACACCCCGCCCGGTCTCCGTAATCCAATCCAGAAACCTTTACTCCCCGAGCGCCCCGGACAAATCGTTGGAATTGATTTTGTCGGACCGATTGCGGGAGGAAAAACTACAAAATATCTGATGACGGTCATAGACCATTTTACAAAATATGCGGAAGCATATGTCACCACGGACTGCACCGCCACGACAGTAGCACGAAACCTCGCAAGAAAGTATATACCCACTCATGGGGTTCCGGAACGGTTGGTCTCGGACCGCGGAACCGCTTTTACGGCCGGATCAACCAGGGCGCTGTGTGATCAATGGGGTATCAGACAGATTTTCACGACGGCGTATCACCCCGAGAGCAACGGCGTCTGCGAGAGATTTCACCGTACCCTCGCCAATATCATCGCTAAAATCTCGAAAAGAACGAAGGATTGGGAGAGCATGTTACCCGTTGCACTCGCGGCTTACCGCGCAACCCCACACAAGAGCACAGGGTTCAGCCCGAACTTCTTGACCTTCGGCCGAGAACTCCGGTTGCCGAACGAATCGCTACAAAGCCTGAAACCACGTCCCGACGAACCCACCACACTGAAAAATCTGAGAATAGCCCGAGAAGCCACTCAACAGAGCCTTCATGAAGCGTGGCGAAAACGAAGCGACGCCATCAACAGTCGTCGAACGCTACGCTCATTCGAAGGCGGTGACGCCGTGTACCTCAAAGACATGCAAGCACCCCCAGGGGTTGTTAAGAAATTTTGGAGTCCCTGGAGCGGACCCTGGATAGTCGTGAAGAAGTATTCGGATGTAACGTACGAGATAAGAGACTTACCGGATATCCGCCGCCAGACTGTCCACATCAACCGTTTGAAGCCTGCATTCGAGTTAGGTGTTCCGGACGAAGTCTTCGTTGACCCCGAACGGATCAGACCCGACACGCATGGCGCCACGACATCGACACACCAGGAAGAGATGACACCTGAAACAGAAAGAGAGTTTATTGAAGAGTATGGATGGTCGACAACTGCAAGAACCACTACTATGATTCCACCTATCACCAGCCAAAAAGGGAATTCATCGAGGACACCCCAAAACGAGGCATCGACCCGACTAAGTTCCCCTTCGGACACACAAAGGACGGCTGATGCGGATCACCATTTTGATCGCTACGCCGAACAGGAAACGCAAGAAGGAAGTACTCACCTCGGGAACGAGACGTTGCGGGACGAGATCGATCGCCACGACGATCGCCACGACGATCGCCACAGCGACCGCCACACCGATCGCAACGAAAGTCGCCACGATGAACAACAACCAAGAAGTCCAGTGGAAATCCCAGTAGTCGACTTACCTGAACCATCCACCGTTTCCGAATCGTCCGCAGACGAGTTTGAAGAAGCTGAAGAAAATCCACCACCAAAGAAACCCCGTGGAGACGCCAATGAATCGACCTCTCGCTACCCGTTCCGAAAACGAGATGCTTCGATCGATTATCGACAACTCCACTTAGGGAAAAAGACTAACTAACTGACTAATAGGGAGACATGTACGAACATACACACACACGTTAGGACATAACACAACACTTGGATCCTTCAGATCACAACATTTCCCTTGGATCCTTCAGATCATAACATTACACTTGGATCCTTCAGATCAACCAAACCTTATCTCTGCCAGTTGTCCTGAATTATGGCCAGCTAGGAAAAGTTGAAGTAGATGAAGTACGTAGAATCTTGAAGTCACTTTTCCTAGATCAGGATGTCACAGTAGGGTTTCTGTTTCCGATTGTTCTAGAGTATGGCACAACAGCAGGTGGAGGATTGGGTCTTAGAAGGAGGCCCCAAGTCGCCCGACCCGGCAGTGCTCCTCATGAGGAAGCGAGTGGAAACCGCCAACGAAGCATACAAGAAGCTCCCCGAAGGATTTGTGGAAACCAAAGAACCCGTCGTGGATCCCTTCCCTTCCCTGGAGACAATGACAAATTTTATACGCTTCACCATGTGCGGAGACACACCCACCGTACGAAGCATCACGGGAAAGGCGGCTCTCCTCTCCGCTCTGGAAATCGCCAAGTGGATCCCCACATACCAGAGGATCGCCCAGGAGAGAGATCTCTTGCTGAAGCGCCAGAAGGTCTGGCTGGAGGAACGCCAGCTGCTTATGCTTGACCGCAACGCCGCCTGGGAGAAGGTGGAGCGGGCCAAAGCACAGGTGGTTGCTGAGCCACCTGCGGCAGGGACAGCAGCGCCTGAGGTGACCTCGCAGGCGTCCGCAGAGGCACCTGCGGCGAGGTCTGAAGAGCCTGCGGGGGACTTGGCCCCCTCCACCCCTCATCCAACATCCCCGTCACCAGCCTTCAGCCCTCTCTCATTACCACCGCCAGAGAGAGTGGCCTCCATCCAAGCTTCGCCCTTCAATTCCCTGCCGACATCACCGAGTCTGCCCCCACGGACAAGCAGCAGAACCGGAATTTTTGCCAGGACTGATTCGTCCTCCTCCTACTCACCACCACCCGAGCTGCTTCCCACACCAAGCAAGGAGACTAGAGCATCAACGTCCCGGAGGAAGATACCACCTTCGTCGCACCCGCGCATCCTCCTCAAAATCAACCGGAAGCCGCGACCCACCTGCCCCGTCTGCACCAAGCCGGTGGTAAAACTCTTCAGTTTCCGCTGTCCAGCCTGCAAAGAATTCTGGCAGCGCCTGAAGAGCTACCACCGGCGGGGCCAGCCGCTTCCCACCTGCGGCCAGGACCACGCAAGCAAGAGGAGACCTGCCAGCTGCCGAGGATGCCGCAGACGCGCCTACGAGCTGGCCATCAAGAAGGCGCACCCTTCCGCACCCCTGGAAATCCCCAGCGTCATCTCCGACGACGCTGGCTCCCAGGGAGGCGGGGGGTGTGAGCTCTCGCTCTCTGGGCCCAATTTCCAGTGAAGCGGGAGCTGGGCACCACTAGCCCCCTTCGGTCAGCCTCGTAGGTGACGTCATCAGCTCAGGTGGAAGCAAGACACTCGACGCCGAACGCCACCCCGCGCGTCCCTCCCCCCTCAGCTGGGAGGGACCCAACGGTTTCTCCCCCACTCAACCAGCCGTCCCCACTACCATCTTCAGGCGGGGCGGAGGGGGGAGGACTCCACCTGAGCTCCCCGCCAACGACGATCGCCTCATACCCAGTCCAGCAGCGTTCAAAGTCAGTCGAAAGAGAGTTCGCCCCATCCTGACGAATATTCCTCCCGTACCCCCCCCTATATCGCCACGATCGCCACGACTCCGCGCTCCGATCGTCACGAATCTTCACATCGCCACACCCAGCTTGAGGATACCTCCGGGCCCGACAGTGAGTGTTGAAACCTTTCACATAAATACATTGGCCAATTATTTATGCAACTGTGCTAGAGTAAGAGCAAAAAGACATTAGTAAAACAACTTTGAGTAAATTTGAGAACATTGAACATTTAAAGAACATTGATAATTTTGAGAACATTAGTAGATTGAAAACATTTGAACAAACCTTAACGAATACTTACCTGATTTTTGGATTGATGACCTATGCTTGGAAACTGATAAATGAGATTGAAATCTGAATGTACTTTGTTGAAAACTGGAAACCATACTGTAATTTGTAAATCTATACTTGAAAGCCTTCAGCTCCTAATCGCCACACTTGTGGGGAAGTCATTCGCCGTTCCTAATTTCTAATAAATCCACCTGCTAGTTGTACTTTGTAGTTCTTCTTCTGAGTATACCTGGTTCAGTAAAAGGTTAGAGGAGAGTGCAACGACACCCCTCAATGGGTATTAGGTCCCTTCAGGACAACCGTCAGCCCCTCTGGCAAAAGGACACACTTGTGTACCTGTTTTACTTTATTTCGCCCTTCAGGCTTTCAAGTTTTGCTGTACGACGATCGCCACGCAGTCGCCGACGTCGCCACGCTTTGTCGCCACAGGTAAATATCATTTGCTACCATTTTAAATTCTAAGTGTTTTTCGATATTTTGTTTCAGCTAAAATTAACTTCAAATCAAACCCCCCGAACTCGTGTGCAAACGTTTGGTGCTCGTGTTCGTTGATTTTTATCAACCAACACGACCCCCAAACGCCCATCACCGCTTGTTGGCTTCATTTAAATTCAGCTGCCATCAAGCGTGGGGCCTAAAGGCTTACACTACCAACTATTTAGAGCGATAGAGTATCAATATTACAGCAATAAAAATGATAAAACTTGTAAATGGTCTATCGCCTTTCACTCTGCTTGCTCACTTTCTGGTTTGCCTCGAATACCCCTATCGATTCAGGACCGTAACTGATGTAACAGACAATCTGAAATCAGACAAGTGGAAACAACCAGTCAAATCCAGGACGCCGAGAGGTGGGAAACTGAAGTCATTTTGACAGCAGATATGTTCTTTCTCGTTCGCAAAGCCGTCACTTTCACGAAAGGCCGACGACAATGGACTCTTTTCGGCTGTTTTGGGTGAATAACTGACGAATAAATGAACTGACGCAAACATTTTATTTCGAAGGACTTATCACGTAGATGAATGACATTAACTTGTAGAATACAAGTTAAATAAATACATACTTCTTAATAAATACATACTTCTTTTCTTATTTTATTCTTATATTTATTTAATTATTCTTGTATTCACTTCCCTGAATATAAGAAGACACGTGGCACGTCAGAAACTTCCTCCTGCACAGAGACCTTCAAATTCCTGAAGTCAGTGAAGTGTTGCGTGTTACGTACCAAAACCTTCAAACTGATATGCGAGCCACCCAAACGAACATATAGCTTATATTCCAAGCAATCCTCCTCCTCCACAACCAGAACGCCGCCTCAAACGAAAAAGACCACCAGACCTGCTATGAACGATTAAATCATAATAATTTACCCTATAACCAGTTATACTGCACTAGAACAAAATGTTCCTATTAAAGGTTAAAATTAATATTCTATCTTATTATTGTTTATTAATTAATTGAATATTATATTATTTGTTTATTATTATTTATTTATCTAGAAAATATTATTGTTATTCTTATACGTAATACTTAATAATTTGAGCTAAAATACTATTGCGGGGGCTGTCAGTGGGCAGTAAACTGCAACATGTTAATTGTGATGTATGCCACTATATATTCATTAAACTATGTATCCTAACTATTATCTAAAAAAAATTATTACAATAAAGTTGACTAATGATTTTAAAAAATTGACTAGAAGAATATTTACCAACCTTTTTTTTCGCCTTAAAAGTTAGGTTTGAAAATTTGGGTCACAGGGATCCACTATGTCACTGTGAATAAACTGCATAGTTGATAACCAATCCACGCCAAGAGCTCATTTCCCACGAAAATTCTCTAACTTTCTCATTTTACGGAAATTAATACTCCAGTAAGTGATTGCTCATCAGTTCGCCACGGGAGCAATCAGTGAGTCTGAAAGGGCGGATTATGAATTTTCAAGCAGACCAACGGGAACCTCGCGTCGAACTAATCACGTTAACCTCGTTAGTCAGTCACTAATGGGTTGATCGTTTTTATGGTCGTGATCAAAGCGAGATGTGCCAGGGCGGAACTAACTGAAAGTGCCAACAGACAACCGTAGAGAGACCGGTTCGAGTCAAAAGGTTTTGATTCCTAATAACTCGGTCCTTTCAGCGGAGCAGCTCAGTCAAATTTGCGCTCCAAGTGGCGTAAAACCTCTCCAGTGGGGATGATAGTTTACTTTTCGGAGCAAACCAACTGGAGCTGAATGAAAACGATTTGAGGAATTCTACTTTGCCTCAAAATTCAAACAACACGAGGAAATATTTCAAATCAAATGTCTTTGACATTTAAGCTGGATGAGCTATTCAGTCTTTCTTTTATTGAGCTTTCTCAAGCTTCCTCCTATTCATAGCACGACTCTATAAGTAAACCAATCACAATTTAGTTCATTATACGAGATGTTTACACGTTTGAGAATGTGCAGTGGCAAGTTATCTACTATCACATTCGTATGGTGGAAAATCGGACAGTTAAAGAGTGCGAAAACGAGGTTATGAGAACACAAATTACTTTCAAAGTGAAACCAGGTTACACCTCTGCAGGAAGGCGGGAGAGAAACGCGCGGGACGCTGGGCGAATCCCCCTGCTGAAGCCACTCCCTATTGGTTCTATCTGTATTCGGACCCGGTTCAATCACGGAACGTTCTCGACTCGGTTAGGGGCGGCAAGTCGTATAGATAAGGTCGTCCAATCATTGACGTGTCATTATGAGACATTAAGCTCCAATATCAACATCTCCAGCAGGCACCAAAACTGCACTATTGATCAAAAAATACGAATAAGGAACTAATGGGAAAACATGAAATTCAAGAAATCTTCAATATGGGAACATGATCCCATCACCTCTTGTGGAGAGAACGCACGGCCGGGAGACAAACAATTCAAAAACCCTCATCGTCGTTAAACCTGGGTTCAGTCAGGGTTACGACCTCGACAGAGGGATACGCCTCGTGTAGCACAAGAGCCTTATTCAGAGGTTTCTACCAGCACCAGCTGTTCTAACAGCTATATGATGAGACCCGGTTCTGGGGCTCCTAGAAAGGATCAAACGTTGGCTCACCCGTAGAATTCCTCTAGGTCGAGACCACTACTTCACCTCCATCTACCAACCATAGAAAATGGTGCCTTGGGAACAGCCCACCCAGACGATCAGCTCTTTCATCCAGACAAACTCCTTCAATACATCGGACTCGAATACCTTCGATCGACATGCCTACATCACCGCTCATTGTGAACCGTACAAATGCACCGAACCAATTGTCGACGAACCCCTCAGCACTCTCTGCTCCACGTTTAATTCTCCTTCGGAAACTACACATTTTTGGATTCCGACCAACCTTTGGCTAACAACCTTCGACGGATTCTCCAACTCACTCAAGGGTTCAATCGATTCAAACCCTGACTAATTCCTGAAGAAAGATGTGATATTCGCGAGTCATACCAACAATCTGCAAACCATGAAATTCATGGTGAATGAATGAATGAATGATGAATGGTGAATGAAATCCCCGAAAAATCACATCAGTTATGAAGGGTTTTAGGTTTCGCGTATGAGCAGCAAAAATAATATTTTTTCTAGACATAATATGTCTAGCATATAATGATAACATCATAATATGATGTTATCATTTAATAGCTAACATACCTAATATTATTATGTCAAGCAATAAAATATTTCAGCGATAAAATTATCATCAACTCGTAGGTACAATCCCTGAATATATCAGTGGAATTTATTTCTCACAATCCGCTATACTATCAAGACAATAGTCGCGCGGGGGAAGACTAGAGAATCGGGTATTAGGAAAGTTTTGACCGAAACAAACACTAAAGGCAGTCATTTTGAATTTTTGACCGGAAATATAGACAGATGAACGAAATTATTTAAATAAGAGATGATTTTCATTTTGATTTGAGACTTTCTTTTCCACCACCCAGAAAAAAATAATGATTTCCACCTTTGGTGGACTTCTAGCAAAACTGTTAGCAAACACCTAGAATAACCTAGATCATTATCAACGAGTGCAAAACATCAACCATCTCTGAATAAACCGTTAAAGCTGCCGGTTAATAATTAAAAACACGGATAAGAGCTGACAACCTTCGCAGAGGGAATATACAACTTATTTTTTACCTTTACTGTATAACAAGAAAACTTTTAGAAGATTGTTCCTGTAGGAGGAATAACTGGACTAGGAAAAGAAATTAACAACACACAAAGCCGCCCGTTGAAATGAATAAGTACTTAAAACATAAAACCACAAAACATAAAACTCTCTTCTGATATCAGTTATGTACGGCTTATCAATATTTTTGCCAGTTTGATACCCAGTACAACTTTCTCTAGTAGGTATATTCGCATGGGCATAATCTTTAGGTTGAAGTAGATAGTTGTTCTAAAGATTCATGATTAACTAATATTTCATTAAACTGCCTGGCAAAAGTACAAGTTCCAATGAAGAGTATTTATATGCACTGGTAGGATAATGATAATTCTTAATAAAATAATTTTAATAGAGATAATAACTAATGAACACGTCGGGGAATAAGGATTTCCAAGTCACCTCATGAGCGACAATTATTACGACGATATCGGCCAGGTCCGTTAGCGTTTGCTTGTTAGTGAATTTTCGAAGAAAATGAAGCTATTGCAATAGACTCAACATTATAAGCATGAACAACTTTGAAAAAAAAAAATCACAGAAATCCGCTTGAACCGTCAACAGTCGAAATTCCATAAAGAGAAACATAAGAATGACAAGAGAATCAAATCCACCATTGAAAACTGAATCAAAACCTGCGTTCAATGGGATTGCAAATGGCTTCGGAGCTAGAATGCTGAAGACGCCTGGGAGATCACTGATCAGCTGAGTGAGCTCCGAAGCCATTTTCAATCCTATTGAACGAAGGAAGCTGAAATTTGAGAGGGAGGGTCAAGGGAGAATACATATGTTGGTAGGTGCTATTGATGGAAAACCATTGATCTAGACAGAAGGATGATCTATACAGAAAATAATAAACCTTTGGGCAATAATTTGCAGCGTTTTTTTTTTACCTACCAACCATTGGTAGGTACTGCCTACCACACCATACTATCTCACACCTTCACAATCAAGTTTATTAGAAAGAACTAAACGCTTCACATTCGATTCGAAAAATAGGGAGCTACATAATATGTAGCTATTATAATATAATAATATAGTTTCCATATTATAGAAATTTGAATACTGGACGCTAAGGAAGCCAAACTGAATACAAATCGAAGAAACGAACCGCGATCGCATTTCAGTCAGATACAATTTGAACGGAAATTTGACCTCTTTGGTGTTTCACACTCATGATTCTGTTCTATCGAAGGAATACCCTTAAGTATTCGTAGGGAACGAACGGAGTCTCTACAAATTCTAAAACTTCAATACTATATTAAATCGGTGAAAAAATTATACCTTTATTCCGAGAGTTTTTGAGCTAGGGCAATTTTGAACATTTCAACCCTTAATTTTCACCCCTTACAATTGATTGACATCAACCAAAAGCTTCGCGGTAGAACTAGACCCCAAATGGAGCCCATATACCAAATTTGAACCAAATCGGTCCACGGTTGCTAAAAAAAGTGCCGCGTACGGCGGACGGACGGAAAATTTTTTTATTCGATTTTCTGATTCTACGTACCTTGAAACGTAAACCAACAAATTTTGAGGAGGGTTAAAATTCTTTTTCTTAGTCGATTCCAACGGTTCATTATTGAAAATAATAAAATAAAGCCAACTTTTACATCAAATTAAAGAATGGGATCAATCCCTCAATAACCTATACTCGGAATGGGATAAAATCCTTTTGACTTTTTCCTTAATTTTTACAGTCGTCAGCTTCGAAATCTCGGCCAGTATTTCCTGAGAAATTCATCTTCTCTCGATTCACAATCAATCCTGCAGAAACCATCAGACTGATTACGATTTGTTCGAATTTCAGGATGAAGTCGAGGGAACAAGATGGATTACGAAAAAAAAACCTCTTCCTTGTGGATGCTACGTCTGTAGTACTTAGACGTGAAAACCCTTTTCCACTTTCTCACTTCACTGGAAAATACCACCCAGCCCTAAATCTCTTGAGTGCTCTTACTTTGCGCCCCTTTAAAACAGCAGCCATCCCAGTCCCTCTTGACTCAACACTGTCCAATGTTAAAGTAATATAATCTGGACAATTTTTTCTCTGAATGTTCACGAAATAGTTTCCACGATGAAGACTATTGTATCTTTAAAAAGTGCATTAGTCTCGCTATTTTCGCGGATTGAGTAAGAATAAAATCCAACGGGTACTCACTCAGGTACTAACCCGAATCTTCTGTTCGCCTTATTAGAATCTGAACCATGAATGCAACCAATTTCAAAAATACAGTCAAGGCGACATACTTTGCGTACATCGTTTAACCATTGTATTAAATTTAACAACGAATGCTTGGTTATAATAAGCAACTTTTTGGCTTTTGCTTGAAAAGCTTTTCTTCCTTACTATGACAAGCTGTGTAGAACATGACCTGCCGGTCTCTTACGTCAATTAACTGGGCCCAACCAACACAATGGGCTTTTCTTTCCAAGCATAGCTCCTTTCAGACCCTTCTTTTTTTTCTCGTAGAAACAGTGGGGAGAGAATAACAGAATAAAAGTCGGTTGTAAATAACAAAAAAGAATCAGAAAAAAAAGGTATCTTGAGAATAGTGGGGTGGAATACAATAATTGTTTTTAAGGCAACAGCGTATACATCATTAGTTTGGAAAGGCCTCACACGCTTGGCTAAGAACTTCTTACACACTTGGAAAAGGAAAGTGGGTGTATACCTCTTGTTTGTGAAAACGGAAGTGTTTTTTCAGTATAAAGAATAGCAAAAAGTTGACATAAGTTCAATAATTGTCGTCAATAATATTTGTTAGTATTTGTAACTTAGCTTTTTAGCATGAGCCGAGGCTCTTTCTCTTCCGAGGCTCCTGTTTCTCCGTAATGACTAAACAGGATTACTGATTTAGTTAAATAAATTTTTAAAGCAGGTAATTCCTTTAATAAGCAATTGACCACAGGTAGACCGGCAGATTTAATTTCAAGAACCCCTGAATAAGAAAATACAAGAGGAATTAGTGATACAAAGACAACAGCAACTTTTACCACCATCGGAAGTCAAGGAAGTCAAAACTTCCATAATTCAATTTTTCGGTTTCCTAATCAATTTTTGAGGCTTAAGAGTAGCCGGCACGATTTGGAGTGTTGTCCCAGTTTTGCTGAGTTTATTTTATTTAGCCGAGAAGTGGGTACCGGATCGGAGTTAAACTTCAGTCGAACTGGCTGGCTATAGTTCTCTGGTTACATTGGGTGGTGAGTGAAACTTCTATATTGACTTGATAATAAAATTTCCTTCTGCTCGGAAAACCCCCTCCGATTCGGGATTCAACATTAACGTCGGTTAGCTTTCGGTTCGAAAAGCAAAAGAAAACAGACTCCTGGAGCGGAATAGCAACTAAATGTAATCGAAGTCGTCCGAAGTTAACCTCGAAGTTGGCCCCAGAGGGACAAAAATATGAGGGGAGGGGGGATCCCTCTGAAGGTTAGCCAGAACATCTTGAACCACAACATTGATTCCTCTTCAGCTACCCATTTAATTCAACGTTATTAGGTTAACCCTTTGTAAATAAATAATAACATGATAACGCAGGAAAGCTTCTGCTTAACTCTATCCTTGGCAAAGTTACATAATACCACCTTTTCTCAATTTTTAAAAATTTTGGCTTACAGCTTTGCAAAGCCTCTGTATCTGTTCTCTATGATCTCAGGTTTAAGTTCGGAACATTGTTCAGAAGGTTATATATAACCTCCTAGAAAAAGATATTGTTATTTTTTTTTTTTTTTTTTTTTTTGTGAGGGAAGGTCTCGTTGGTCAACAAAGATGGACAACCAGCTGAGAAAGGTAAGTTCAGATATCCATTTTGTTTGGTTGCTTCTTTTTTGACCAAATAAAAATATGTTTCATATTCATTACATTCTCAAGATTTGATAAACATGTAGAAATGCTTTCCCAACGTGATTTTGTGTTGGAAATGGGCGAAAACTGTGAGGTTACACCGGTGATACTTTCCCAAGACCAGGTAAGGTTGAGGTTGATACCTGTGTCACTTTGTCACGTCCCAGTTCAGAGTTTCAGACAATGAAAAGATTCTTCTGTGACAGTATTTATGTAAGACTCAACAGGCTCCTCACTGGACATGGGGAAAACAGGGCATACTTGAAGCGTTTTGCTATATTGAATGATGATGCCTGTCAGTGCCACATGCAAGTGCCCCAGACTTGGGATCATATAATCTACGAGTGCCCAAGATATGAAGAATTCCGAGCTAGAATGGAAAGAATAGCTGCGTTGTGTGTGGGTCGTTGGCCAGCCTCATTCCAGGAACTATACTCTATAATAGAGTATTTATGATCAATTATTGATCATAAACTCTATTGACTTTGACAATTTTCAAGTGATGTGATCTACTCGTATGTGTTTGCTCAAATTTTAAATATTCTAATTGTTGATTGTTTATCTTAATATTTAATGGTTTTACTGTATCAATATTGTTGAATAATTAATTATTTTATTTAATTTTCTTTGTATTTTAGAATTTCTGTAGTCACTACGGGAGCAGGTGTAAATGTTGAATAAAAATTGAAAAAATAGAAAAATAAAAGTATTTATGTAATTTATCAGGAATAAGGCGTAAAGAAAACTTCACTTCATTTTTCAGACCAGTCGAAGATAATTACTAATTGAAGAAGCACTTTTGCATACGTACTTGTTGTTAATTGTTTTATTTTTCATGGCCTAACTATCCACTAAACGTTTATTGATATATGTACGAGTATGTTTATTGATCGCTCAGGCTGTGATACAACTTATTAGTTTTTCGCAAATAAAGGAAATAACGTGAACGTTTTGTGTGTTTCAGAACCTACTTAACCAACTCTCTCATTAAATAGCTACTACAAATTAAAATATTGTTCCAGAATCTGTAATAATTAGAGACGGTATAACGCACCTACCGGTCTTTAGAGGTCATGGGATGAGCAAGCTTTGTCACACACAAAATTTTCATACATATATGTATGGAAGAGACTTTTGGAAGGGTATCATATACTGCCGTCCAAAGGAGAAAAGCAGTAACTCGACTTTTTCACATTTTGACTTTTTGGTATCGTTGGATTCGTTAGCTCAATCTCTACCTTTTGCAATCGTGAAAAACAGTTTTCTATGAAAATTAAAAAAAGTTATTAGCAATAATAGGTAGACTGTTTTCTAATAATAAAGGGTGGTACATGGGTAAAAGACAGTTTCGCCTCGTGCAATCCAAAAAACAGCAATAAGGACAAGCGGTGTTTTTCCGTTGCTTTGGGTAGGCCAATCTGAAGTGAAATACAACAGTTTGGCGAGCAGACTGTTTTTTCCCGTTGTATCAGCTGCCTCTTAGGGAAACAGCGCTCGAAGCACTGCTTTTCACCGTTGGATTGATCCTAGATTCGGCAAATTTCGCTTGCAGTTTGCACGTCTGGCCCGAAAAACTGTTTTCTTCCGTTGCATCTCGTGAACATTTTGAAACGTCAAATTTCGCAGCTTTCGTCGTTTTCTCCTCGTTTCAGTTGGTTTTTCAATATTTAAAAGCGAAAATGTAGTTTGTAAAACATGTTTTGATGTTCAAAAATGGTCGATGCGTGCAAAAAAACTAAAAGTGATGAAAATGGTGTTCATCAAAGCGAGAGAATTCGCTTCCAACGGAGGTTGACATCTGGGGACGGCGCGTTGTTGAGAATCAGTATTGAGTTCACCTCAGAGATTTTCCCAATCAAGGACCCAGGTAAGTAAATCGTGTACCTACATTTGATGGAATAAATTTCTATATCATAAACAGTATCTGCATCACTTGTATGAAGTACCTAGTAGCTAAATGCCTACCACTTGTTGTTAGTTTGCACCTAATGTTGAAGGTTCTTGGTGAGAAAACCAATGTCCGTTTGGTTGTGGAACTCATTTCAATCATGATTTGTTTAGGTTATGACATGGAAATTATGGATGTGATCCAGGAATTTCAAAGAGAATGCGAAGAAAAAACTGTTTTTTAGGTTGGAAGAGCAAGCGGAGAATTTGCCTAACGAAGATGCATGTTGGAGCAAAACCGAGTTCATCAGTGAGGCAGGTGTATACGAGTATTAATTACTCGTAATTACTAGTAACTAAAATGTGAGATCCAAACCCACTCGTGACAGGCCCTCAAAAACCACAAAATTGAACCAATATTACTGAACTACTATCTCCACAGAGTTGTCCTGCCTATTTGAAATTGCACTCATCTCAGCATCACCAACCTCTTTAGGTACCTAGATGCCTATTTGGGAGGGGTGGTCGTAATGACAAAAGTATCTGAATCGATTCTCACAATAGTTTTACGTAACTATCAAGGTTACAGATTTTTTGGAACTGGACTATGTCAGAAAAGTAAAAAACTATGTTGTTGGTATCTTTTTGTTGGTATCTTTCGTTGGTATTCTTTATCTTTTGGTTGGTATCTTTCGTTGGTATTCTTTATCTTTTTGTTGGTATCTTTTGTTGGGATCTTTTGGTTGGTTTTGAGGGGCTGTCAAGAGAGTCATTGGATCTATCCCAACATTATAATTAATCACCAACCTATTATTCATTCTAACTCGAATTTTTAGATGGTGAGGCAGGAATCGGTGAACATGAAATCCAGCAAAGTACTCGTCCATCATCTTGAATGTCATTAAAAGACCGAGATTTTATTGAGGCTTTCATTTTTTTCAGATATTGAGACAGATCCTGACGAGTACCTACTCCCTTTGGACCAACACTGAGATTGGATAGGTACTTTTCATTCGTTTTGGATGGCCACATGTCTTATAGTATCTGGTCCATTTTCAATACGGCAGGTCTGTCTAGTTGTCCTAATTCACCCGAGTGCCAGGAGGAAGATTAAGAATGAAATATAACGACTTCGTAACTCCTAAAAAATTTATATTATTCATACCGACTAATATTATTATTTTCTTCTTTAATAAAGTTAAAGAACTAAAAATAAAGATCTCAACTAACTGTTTTCCATCCATAAACATCTTCTTTCTGTGTATCTATTTTATTAACTTTTACCCTTCTATTAATTTGTAATTGAATCGAGATTGCAGCTCGCATTTATGGTTGGAACTAGCAGGTAATTATCTGACGACTGGTGATTTAACTTAAGGTATTGTTAGGAAGTTACAATAGTTATATTGATTTAGACACATGATTATGAAAGAGTTTATTGATCTCTAATAAAAAAGTTGAGTTCTAGTTTTTCAGTCAACGTAATGTGTTCTCTTTTCTTATTAGGACTATAAACTCGGCCGGGAACCTTAATATTGGTGACAGCGGTACTTTTATTCGACCCTGTCATTGTATCGGGCGTTTAATTCTTCTGTTTTCTTGTTTTTGAACCATGAATACACGGTCTACTCGCCGTGACACTTCAGGGGAAGCAGGGGTTTCTGATGATGATTTGCACAACCCGGAATTGCATTCTCAAGATGGGGAGGGGGGAACGAATGATGGTGCTGGAAATTCAGTAGAGCCCTCAGCTACAGTAAGCCAGCTGCGAGAGTTCTGGGATGAACAAAGGGCAGCAATTATGTCAGAGATGGAGATACAAAGAACAGCTTGCTTGGCAGATATGGAAGAGCAACGAAGTGCTATTCTGGCCGATATGAAACAGATGTTTCAAGAGCTCGTATTAAACAAAAATCATCATACTCCTTCCTTGGAGGAAACTAACGAAGTCTCATCTGTTGAAAACAAATTGGAAAAACTCAAGCCAGGAAGGTACGATGGAAGCTCCGAATGGGAGTGTTATCATCGTCAATTTGAGATGATTGCCAAACATAATAGGTGGAATGAGTCCTCCAAAGCATCTGCTCTTGCTGCAGCGTTGTTTGGACCAGCTTTGGAAGTGATAACAGATCTCGATGACTCGCCATCTTACAAAGATTTGGTTGCTGTTTTGGTCAGCCGATTTGGCACTCGACACCAAGCTCAACGTAATTTGACACTTTTATATGCTCGGGTTCAACAACCGAAGGAAGACATCCGTGCATTTCATCAAGCCATCCAAGGTCTGGCACGTCAGGCATGGCCTTCAGCAGCCAGGGTAGGTGCAATTGAAGACGTTGTTGTGTTTCACTTCATGCGTGGAATCAGAGATGCCACTTTGAGGGATAAGCTCTTGAGCGCTGGACCTAAAACATTAGATGATGCTCTCGACTCTGCTTTGAGGCTAGAAGCTGTAATGCAGCTCTCACAGCCTAATGTGTTAGCTAGGAGGGCTAGTTTGCCTGAAACTCACGATGAAGAAGATAACTACCCTGTTGCGCGCTTGAAAGACCATGCTGAACAGTCAGGGAGGCGTCCAGTTGTGCCTTCTCGCCCTTGGCGCCCACGTTGTTGGCGATGCGAGTCCATTGGCCACCTTGCAGCAAGTTGCCCATATCCCCCAGTGAAACCAACGCATCTCGCTCTGCCTCCGTCGGGAAACGAGAGAAGGTCGGATCAGTAGGGGAGACACCGGCCAATGAGATACCAGTTCCCCTTACGTCTCGAGATGTGGGAGTCCAAGCCAATTGGGATGAGCCAATAGTGTACAGGATAACTTCGGACAGGTCTTTGGTTTTAAGGGGTGCAGTAAGTGGAGTTCCCTGTGAGTTTATTGTAGACACAGGTGCCACTAAGACAATTGTAAGTACTGGCGTAATGAGGCAAACTGGAATAGTATTGGAATCAGTTGGTGGGGCAATCCGATCCATTTCTGGAGATACTATGCCAGTTCAAGGGCAGGCAGTTGTGAACATAGATTTAGGGGATGGAAAGAATCGGAACCACCTAATTATGGTCGCAAGTATTCATGAAGAATGCGTTTTGGGGATGGATTTCCTCGTCAAATTTAAATGTCTAATTGACCCAGCGCGACAAGAAGTAATACTGGATGGCCAACACTTAGGCAATGCAAATGTTGATGTGTTATGGGGAGAATACTACGGTAGTTCAATGGAATTCCAAGAGTTAGGTTCCCTTAAGCATGAAGTAGTAGCTACCACGAAAGTAGAAGGTCATCTGCCACTACACATCCAGGAATTAGGCCAGAGGTCCACTCGAGGTTTGACACCGTTGCAGAGGACAGAGGTAGAACAGTTACTTTTGGAATTCTCAGACGTGTTTGCTAGGAACAGCAAAGACATGGGGTGTATAGCTGGGTGTACTCATTCAGTGAATGTGGGGGACAATCTGCCCATACGCCAATCCCCAAGACGTGTTCCACCTCATCGTCTGGAGGAGGTAGAACAATTGATTCAGGAGATGGAACAAAATGGAGTAGTCGAGCCATCAAGAAGTCCATGGGCGAGTCCTATAGTTCTGGTCCCGAAAAAAGACGGCTCAACAAGATTTTGTGTGGACTATCGCAAGCTGAACACTGTGACTAAGAAGGACTCCCATCCACTACCAAAGATCGACGAACTTGTCGGAAGTCTTGCAGGGAGTGCCTGGTTCTCTACCCTGGATCTTCAGAGTGGATATTGGCAGGTGCCCATGGAAGAATCTGACAAGGAGAAGACAGCTTTCTGTACTCCGAGAGGCCTCTGGCAATTCAAGGTTATGCCTTTTGGGTTAACCAACGCTCCTGCTACATTCCAGCGTGCAATGACAGGACTATTACACGGGCTAATTCGACAGGGGAGAGTTAAGGTGTATTTGGACGACATCTTAGTAGATACACCAGGTTTCCATGATCAAATAAATTGGCTTAGGAAGGTTTTCACCATATTTCGAGAGTCAAAAGTCAAGCTCAATCCAAAAAAATGTCAGCTGTTTGCTAAAGAAGTAACGTACTTGGGCTTCACTGTTTCTCAAAATGGGATAAAACCCAACCCAGCAAGAACAGAAAAGGTAAAAGATTGGCCAGCACCCAAGACTGCTAAAGAGATTGAAGCGTTTTTAGGTTTATGCTCTTATTACCGGCACTTCATCAAGAATTTTGCACAGCGTGCATTTCCCTTGTATGGTCTGCAAACAAAGAGTGGTGGTGAGTTCCAATGGACCCCTGATTGTGCAATTGCCTTCGAGGATGTGAAAAAGGCATTGACTGAACCTCCAGTTTTGGGCCATCCCATCCCTGGGTGCCAGTTCATACTCGACACAGATGCAAGTAGTAAGGCAGTGGGGGCAGTTCTTTCGCAGGTTCAAGGTGGACAAGAGAAAGTTATTGGCTACTTCAGTAGATGCATGTCACGGCCAGAAAGAAATTACTGTGCCACTCGACGCGAGTTGTTGAGTATAATTCGTGCATTACAACACTTTCATTCCTACGGACTTGATTGTGACAACAAACTTCTGGTAAGGACTGATCACTCTGCTCTACAATGGCTACGGAGCTTCAAGAATCCAGATGGCCAGTTGGCCAGGTGGCTTCAACAGCTTTCGCCTTACAACCTGGAGGTGGTTCACCGGGCTGGAAAAAAACACCTGAACGCTGATGCTATGTCAAGACGACCCTGTGTCCCTGACAATTGCCAGTATTGTCCACGCCAGGAAGCCAAGCGAGATGCTGTGGAGGATGCCCTGAGGGTGAGAATAGACGATAAAAGGATTAAGTGGGACATGGAACAGAGCCAGGACCCTGATTTGGGACCAGTCTATCAGTGGGTTGTCAAAGGGGTTAAGCCATCGTGGCAGGAAGTCGCAGTGCATGGCCAAAAGACGAAAACATTATGGGCCATGTTCGATAAGTTGAAAATGATAGATGGTGTGTTAGTAAGAGAGTGGGAAAATGATAGGGGCACAGAAACAAGGGCTCAGGTCTTGGTACCTAGGTCATACCAGAAGGAGGTTCTAGATAAATCACACATATGTGGGCATTTTGGAAGGAGGCGAACTTTGAGTATGATTCGGTCCCATTATTACTGGCCAGGAATGCATGGAGATGTAAAGCGACACTGTATGTCATGTCAAGTGTGTGGACGTCGTGGAGGGACAACCCAAAGGAAAAAGGCACCCCTACACTCATATTCCGTGGGAGTGCCCTTTGAGCGAGTAGGGATTGACGTAGTAGGTCCTCTACCGATAACAAATGCTGGTAACAAGTACATAGTGGTCGTAATTGACCATTTTACGAAATGGCCAGAGGCTTATGCTGTACCTGACATCCGAGCTGAAACCATTGCTCATGGGTTAGTCAGTAATGTTATTTCTCGTTTTGGAGTTCCCCGTGAACTACACTCAGATCAGGGAACTAACTTTGAGTCTCAGGTGTTTAAAGAGGTCATGGCCTTGCTGGGAATCCATAAAACGAGAGCTACACCACTGCATCCTCAAAGCTCAGGAATGGTCGAGAGGTTCAATCGAACCCTGTGGAATATGCTGGCCAAAGTGGTTGGAGATAACCAAAAAGATTGGGATGAGAAATTGCCTTGCCTACTACTTGCCTACCGAGCAACAGAACATTCCACGACTGGTCATTCTCCTGCTCAGCTCGTCATGGGACGGGATTTGGTGCTGCCTCCCCACCTTTTAGTTGGAGCCGTGCCGAAAGGAAATCCCCGCTCAGTCTTTGCACAGCTTTTGCAAAAACAGTTGCAGGATGTACATGATGTGGCTCGGAAAAAACTAATTGAAGCTGCCGAGGCAACAAAACGACGCTACGATGTCCATAGAGAGGTCCCCAGGTTTCAAGAAGGAGATGTGGTTTGGTACTTTTGGCCGAAACGCCGTGTTGGATCCTGTCCAAAGTTGCAGTCGCCTTGGTTGGGCCCCTGCAAAGTGATCAAGAGGCTGTCTGACGTCGTGTACCGGATTTCTTTACCACGACGAAAACAGAAGAGAGTCGTACATGCAGACCATTTAGTGCCCTTCCACAATTCTATTGATGAAGAGGGGAGTGGTGTTAGGAAGTTACAATAGTTATATTGATTTAGACACATGATTATGAAAGAGTTTATTGATCTCTAATAAAAAAGTTGAGTTCTAGTTTTTCAGTCAACGTAATGTGTTCTCTTTTCTTATTAGGACTATAAACTCGGCCGGGAACCTTAATAGTATCAATACAAAAGCTTCCCTTTTACCTTGACCTGGCAAGACAACTTTTTGATCCATACAAAGCTAAACAACAGCAATTATAACATGCAAAGGAAGAAAACAGTAAGCAAGAAACTGCTGTCTGTAAACTGAGGGTTGAACAACGGGAAAAAACATTTTGTGAATGTTGCAAGGGTAAAAAGCAGTTTCACGCCATTACTGTAGGAACCCTCACGGCGATTCCGATAAAACACAATGGAGAAAAACAGTTCGGTGAATTTAAAATATAATTTCCAGTATTTTGCGCGTGAAATTAATGAAATAAAATAAAGAAAGAGTGCGTAGATATTTTGCAAAAAGAAAATCATATTTTTGATCAAAATTGAGGTTTTTATGGAACAAAACGTAAAACCTTGATTTTCTCAAAACTGGTTTTCTGGAAAAACTGCTTTTCTACTTTGGACGGCAGTATACATGTCACCATGCTGTAAAATACAAATAAATAATACAAAAACAGTAAGAATCTCATCTACACGTAATTTGAACCTTAATGAAAAAAAAAAAACAGAAAACAAATTTTTGACGGAGATTTGTCTTTTTGCCAAGAATAGGGCTAAGTGGGTTGTGATGAAGCCCGTACTCCTACGTGATAATGTCGCTAATGAGACCAGATTTTTCCACTTCTATGGGAGTCCTCACTCCTCTCATTCAAGGAACTTTTAAATTTCAAATAAAAAGTAAAAATAATCTATGTATGTGTAAACCATTCAAGCAAGGTGATATTCTTGTACGGTATCTAACCAGACGAAAATCTCAAAATTGAATTTTCATTCAGTACATTGAGTATGCATAACCGTCTAACCATTATACCTCGTCTCCAAAGTTGGTGTGAGCGTGATAGTAATATGTACCAGTAGTAGTAGTAGCTACCTTTAGAAATACGTCATGCCTCAGATGGAGGCAGAAACTGTGTTCCTGTATGCCACAACAACGTGAGTTCAACCCTTAATTGACTGGGAATTTGAAGAGACAAAGGCCTAGAAATGGATATACAATACGAAAATTCATACGAACTCCACGAAACGCCATGTTGACCAATTAGTCCCAAGTCGAGGGTCAATTAGGCACTAATATCCATTTGAAGGTGCGTCACAACTACCGTGAATTTTAGTAATTCAAGGAGAGAAATGAGCACTTCACGAGGCTTTTAAGAGGTTTAAATACAACGTCTAAAATTATCACCTCCTCCCTGAATTTCACCTTCCGTTGGAAACGCTATCGAGCTTTCCGCCTCTGAATTGCGCTTTGAAAGGGCCATCGGATCAAAGGTTCCTCAGGCCTAGTCCAATTTCCTAAACAATCCTGGAAAAGGGATTGCGACTTGAGGGAGAAGAATCCAATTTTCAATTCAAAGGTGAAACGTGCTGAGCATAGTTATTGGGCTATTTATAGATGTTTTAGGGTGAAAAAACCCACAAGCGACGGGGATCGTGTATGGTAGGGATGAGTTTACCAATTCGTTTTGATTGCAAGGCTGACGCAAATAATTAAGAAAGAAAAGTCTTAAGTCTTAAGTGGACTTCTAGTAATAGCTTTCTCCTAGCTCCCAGTGGACCTAGTTATTGCTTTTTCCCAGAGATCCACACGACATAAAGAATTAATCGGCGTCCTTATTATTCAGCTTACAGTGATGAAATCTTCCTCAGCATCAAATTCAGCAGGTTAATTTTCTTTTATTTTTTGGTTTATTATTTTCAGTAATGAACCTTTGGAATCGACCAAGAAAAAAAATGTTAACCCCCCTAAAAATTTGTTGGTTTACCTTTTAAGGTACGTAGGATCCGAAAATCGAATAAAAATTTGGCCGTCCGTCCGCCGTACGCAGCACTTTCCTCAGTTAGCATTGACCGATTTTGATTAAATTTGGTATACTAGCTCCATTTGGGGTCTAGTTGTGCCCCGAATATTTTGGTTGATGTAGGTCACTTCTGTAGGGTTGAAATTTTGAAAACGCCCTAACTCAAAAAACGTTGATATAAAGGTATAGTTTTTCCATCAGTTTAAGATAGCATTGAATTTTTAGGGTTATTAGGGACCTCAGCGAGCCCTGTAGGATAATCCGTTTGTTCCCTACGAGAACTCGGGTTGGACTTACTATAAATCAGATACACGAGTGTGAATCACAAAAGAGGCCTAATCTCCGTTCAAATGTTAGCTAAATTTTAGTTAAATGCGATCGATGTTTTTCTTCATGTTAGGTGGTGGTAACAATGGCAAAGCCGTGTTCGTTGCAGACGAGTGATCTATATAGAAAAATTATAAACCTTTGTGTACTAATTTGCAGCGTTTTTTTTTTTTTTACTGAAGAACAGCTGAAACATGATGCACAAGTATTATTGTAAGCAGAGAATGGAACCAAGAATATTGAACTGAGGCAAGTATCGTAATCAGGAGTTTTAAGAAGAAGATGATATGAAAGGGACACTGCAAATTGCCGCTGATCAGTTTGTGGTGTGTGATGATTATATACCATCATCCTGCGACACAAATTTGCGAATTGCATGCTCTTCCGCGAGTTAATAAAACTACCTAACCATATAGTATCCTTTTTTTGAAGGCAAGATGAGTACATCTTTCCAGGGTACTTTCTGTGCGCTGTCGTACTCAAATACTCGTACTGTGACCGCTGAGTTAACTTTGACGACAAAGTCGAAAACGAAAACATAATGCCCCAAGGCCGAGCCTAAAAAAAATAGCCATTGTCTTGAACTTAGTAGGCCTAAGTGGGCTCTGTTATGTCCTTCTCCCTTCTCCAATATAACTCCAGAAAGGGGAGAAGTCAACAAAGGAAGGGTGGAAAGGAGAGATCGGCCCCGCTCGTGATTCAGCACGTCAACTTTACCCCTATGCAACATTTAACATTCATCTCACCCCAACCCCACGTCACGCCCACTTCATCTTTTACTTTTTCATCTTCGTTTCCTCTCACCCCCATTTATCACCATTAAAAACTTCTTTCTCGGCCCCTACTCTGTATATCGGCTCCTCCGCCCTGACCTCCTGACAGGCCTTCTTTTTCAAGTCAAGCGCCGGATATACATCAGCGTTTTACTGCTTAGGCTTCCAGTTCTTCAGCTTGTAGTCATTAGAGGGGAGATGGAGAAGGGAGTGTTAGTGGTATGAGAAATCTCCTACACTTACGGGAATTATGTATCTGGTTTGATGTGGGAACATATCCTCAAACCTGCTCTGATTTTTGTCAAGGATTAATTAATGAAAATATTGGTCAACTAGGGATAGGAACAACTCCCTCAGTAGGGCTAAGTACCACTCAGAATTTATCATATAAGGCTAGTGGGAGACTGAAACCGTGAAGGGCAGTAGCTCAAGGGATATATTTTTATTGTATCTACGGAATTTAATTAGAAAGCGGATGCACGAAACGTGCTCTCCGATCTCAAACAGTAATCCAGGATCGAGAGTGTAGCAAAGCTTATGGTCTTATGTAGCCAAGGCTAAGAAAGATCAAAGGTGGATGCTTCCGAAGATGGATCTTGTACTGGAATGGAAGTCTCATCAGGAGATGAATTATCACAAAAATCTGCAGTTTGATTACCCCGAAAATCTGTGTCCAGTTTTGACCAAACATTCATACAATACAAAAGTTTTTGTGATAAAAGTAAAGTAAACCACCATTTCAGGTTGAATTTTCGTCCGACTGCCATTCCTGGCGTCGCGGACGTCATCAGCAGTCTTCCAAAGGGAAGACCAGAATTGGTTCTGATGATTTCTCTCATAACTTCCCATTGCTCATCATAATGGCAATGGGAAGCCATTCCCTCATTCCCGTTCCACAAAAAAAATGGAAATGGGAAGCCTTCCTCATTGGGTTGGGACGAGGTGGACGGTGAGCCGCAAATGCCAGAAAACACGCCAGTGACTGAGACTTGAACTCACGATCTTTCCCGCAGGGATCGGTTCTTATGTTGCCCCCGAAATGAGTCGGCGAACGATCACTGCTAGCGGAACCCCCAGTTTTGGTTTATTATTTTCAATAATAGGCCTTTGGAATCGAGCAAGAAAAAAAAATTTAACCCCCCCTCAAAATTCGATGTTTTACGTTTCAAGGTACGTAGAATACGAAAATCGAATAAAAAAATTTCCGTACGCCGTACGCGGCACTTTTCTTAGCAACACTGGACCGATTTGGTTCAAATTTGGTATATGGGCTCCATTTGGGGTCTAGTTGTGCCGCGAAGCTTTTGGTTGATGTAGGTCACTTCTAAGGGGTGAAAATTAAGGGTTGAAATTTTCAAGAGTGCCCTAGCTCGAAAACTCTGGAAATAAAGGTATCGTTTTTTCACCAATTTAAAATAGTATTGAATTTTTAAAAATTTTTGAGACCACCCGGAGCTCTGTAGGACAAACCGTTCGGTCCCTACGAGTACTTGAAGGTTTTCCTTCGATAAAACAGAATCATGAGTGTGAATCGCAAAAGAGGTCTAATCTCCATTCAAATTTTATCGGACTAAAATGCGATCGCTGTTCATTTCTTCGATTTGTTTTGTATAGTTTTGCCTTCTGCGTAACCAGTAATCAAATTTCCATATGAAGCTTTCTATCTTTCCAATCGAGTGTGAAGCGTTTAGTTCTTTCTAATAAACTTGATTGTGAAGGTGTGAAGCCAGTATGGTGTAGTAGGTAAAAAAAAGTTGGTAGGTAAAAAAAATGTTGGTGGGTAAAAAACGCTGCAAATCATTGCTCAAAGGCTTCTTCACTCTTCAGATCACTGATCAGCTGAGTGAGCTCCGAAGCCATTTTCAATCCTATTGAATGGAAGTGCTCTTCCAGGCGTCTCCAGCATTCGAGGAAATCTTCTTCACTCCTCAGATCACTGATCAGCTGAGTGAGCTCCAAAGCCATTTTCATTGTTCATGTGGAAACGTGAGCGAAGAGTGAAGTCACCTTAAATAACAGCATCTTCAGCCAAGAGCCATCGAAATATCGACAGAGTTTTTCAGTGAGGAGCATTTGACCCAACTTGAAGAGAAAAAGAAAACTTAGTCCATCTTTTTGCACGTTCCAGGAGGTTGAAAGAGGAAGTGTGACAAACTTCCTATCAACTAACTACGCTTCAGTTCAGTCGTTACAGGTCTCTTTGATAGTTCACTAAGGCTCTCACTCGTGGTGACCTAGTTCATTGAGTAGCTTTCACGGGAAAAGTTGTCCCGCTTATTAAGGAAAAAAGAGGTTTTAGTGGCCTCAATTTCATCAAGAGCTGAGAACTATTTTTACCTTGGATAATACCGATTGGTAAAGGAGTGCAATACAACTCCAGCACAAAAGTTGTTTTACATCGTCAACAGGATTCTTGCCTGGGAGTTTTTTCTTTAATGGGCAAACTTTGCCAGTGTTGCCGTTTGATAGTTTTGTTGGGATTCGGTCAAGAAAAGCTCTTTAGATACTAGTCATGTCTTCAATTTGTCTTTAGTGAGGAGTCCACATTCCAGGAGCCCATGAGCTCAGCAATATTAACAGTTTCTAAAATCCTTCAAAACTAATAGCAATCGACTCTGCAAGAAATCATCAACAAAATGTTTTTTCATGCGATTTGTGATTACCATTCACAAAACTTCTGTTCAACCCGTTAGTTTTCTAATGATTTGATTTCGATATTTGTTCAAATTTCTATCCATGAACGGAAAGGAAAAACTGTACTCCCTAGTTACTGCCGTCGAAATTTGAGCTGAATAGAACGATTAGTAAATGAGAATCGTAGGTTTGAAAGATATTACTTTTGCGCAAAGCTACCACGATTCCGAGAGCGAAGAGATCCGTTGAGAACTGTCCCATTTACTTATCACTAAGGAACTTACTTCTAATTTGATTTCCCATCTCCATTTACCAAGGATTGTTGAAGGTCCATTTCACGCGAATCACTCTCTTCCAAATGGATGGAAAATGAAAACAACAAATTACGAATTCATTGGAAATTCTGGCACAGGTTGGATCCCAAATTAAATATGAATAAAAAACCACATTTTCACATTTAAGAAATTGTAATATTTGTGGGATTAACTAATAATTCAGCATTAATCGCGCACATACTCATTTTATTATAACGAACACAAATAGCAAGAAATACCCGAGATAACAAACAACTTATCAGACGAAACAACAACCACCTCTTTACACGTCACTGCCGTTCCATGTCTACCACATCTTCCCCCCCCCCCCCCCCCCCAACAATTTTTTTTAAATTATATATATATTTTTTTTTAATTACTTTTATTACCAACATTGCAAAGGAAAGAGTTTCCAGACTACCATACATGAAATTCTCCAAAGGTAGGTATGTAATAGAACTTCCGAACAAAAAAAAAACTAACCACAACCATGTAAAAGAAAGAGAGAAAAAAAAAAATTCCCAGTCACTTCCTATCACAGCTCTTCAATTAGCCGGCGAACTGGTTTCCGAATCCTCTTCGGGCGATGGGTCTTCGGGGTTTCTTCATTTCCAGCCCCTTCCGACTCTGGAATTGGAGTAGTCTTTGTAGTTTAACCTCGGTGGTGTTTGGTCTCGTGGGGTCCTGCGTCAGTGTAGGGCTGCCAGGAGTCTTTGCATTAGTTGAACGGTGTGGGATGAGTGGCTCTGTAGATGGAGATTCGTCGTCTGGAACCACAGAGATGCCACCACGTGTTTGATCCAGGTGCCGGATCCATGTGACGTCTAGTATGGGAATGAAAACCTCTACTCTCCTGGGGCCTAGAGCTTTTCTCACCTGTCCTATAATCCATTTTGCTTCTCCCTGACGGTAGTTCCTGACCCATACTTCTTGACCCACTGCAGGCAACTTATTTGTCTCTGTGCCTCCATATGCATTGATTTGCTTTTGCTGGCAAGTTTGTACTCTATCTGAGGTAGGTGGAGGTCGCATGAGATCTAAGCGGCATCTTAGCTGCCGACCCATGAGTGCTCTTGCTGGTGACACTCCCGTTGTAGAATGTGTGGTGTTGCGGTAATAAAGCAAAAATCGCTGCAGTGCCAATTCCAAATTCTCAGGAGTGGTTTCCAATAGTGCTGCTCTCAATGCCCGCTTCACTGTTTTCACTGAGTTTTCTGCAGCCCCATTGGTTTTTGGTGAGTAGGGTGCTCCACTCTTGAACCTGATCCCGTGCTTGGCCAAAAAATTTTGGAAAGTTTCTGACTCAAATGCCGAAAAATTGTCAGAAACAAGCGTTTCTGGAAGGCCAAACCTAGCAAACTCTTGTCTCAGAAGCGTTATGGTGGTACTGGCAGACATTGATCTGGTTTGGAAAGCCTCAAGCCACTTAGAATGGCTATCTACAAGGACCAGGAAATACCTTCCTTTGAAAGGGCCCAGGTAATCAATATGGACTCTTTGCCAGACCCTTTGGGGCCATTCCCATGGTACCAACTGACTTTTGTCTGAGTTGTCCTTGTTGGAATTGCAGACCACGCATCCTTTAATGGCCCTCTCAATGTCCTCATCCATTGAAGGCCACCATACATAAGATCTGGCTAGGGACTTAGTTTTGCAGATTCCCATGTGAGAACTGTGTAGTTCCTTTAGGACTTGACTCCTCAGTTTCAATGAGATTATCACGCGGCACCCCCAAAGCAGAATATCCTTCTCCACATGAAGTTCCTCTTTCTTTCTGGCATAAGGTAATAATTCTCCAGGTACTTCATCTGGCCATCCTGATCTCAGGTAGTTCATGGCTTTTACCAATAATTTATCTTTTCTCGTTTCCATCACCATTTTCTTGTAATCGAGAGGTAGGTCCTGGTTATCTTCAAACACGTAGTGCAAGGTTGGGTCAAAATCTTCTTGGGCTGGTGAAACGTGGGGTAGGGCAGCACGGGACAACCAGTCTGCCACATTTTTCTTTGAAGGTACCCATTCCACGTTAAAAGTGTAATTTGAAAGAAGGAACGCCCATCGTTGTAGTCTGTTTGCTGCGCATAAGGGTATCCCACGTTTTGGCCCAAAAATTGTAAGAAGACCTCTATTATCATTAACTAGGACCCATTTACGCCCATATAAATACAAGTGGAACTTTTGAACTCCAAAGACCAAAGCAGCTGCCTCCCGATGTATCTGAGGGTATTCTTCTTCAGCCTTGGTCAAGGTTCTGCTAGCGAAACCCAAAGGTCTTTCCTGCCCATCGTAATTCTGTGTGATGACGGCCCCCAAGCCCAATTCTGAACCATCAACAATCAGACGAATGGGATACTCCTGATTATAATGAATTAATGACCGATTTTCTCTGACTCCGTTCTTCACAGCATCAAATGCTTCCTGGCAAGACTGATCCCAAGTGAACTTTGTGTCCTTTCTAAGTAGACGGTAGAGCGGTCTCAGAATAGCTGAGAGATCAGGTAGAAAACGTGCCAAAAAGTTTACGAAGCCAAGGAATTCCTGTAATTCTTGGATGTTCTGTGGACGAGGAGCCTCTGTAATGGCCTGGACCTTCTCATCCGTAGTGTGCAGTCCCTTGTCGTCAATGCGATATCCAAGATATTCTAAGGATGTCTTTCCAAACTCGCACTTGTGCTGAGACAAGGTTAGGCCTGCGTTGTTAAACCTGTCAAGAATCTGAGTAACCCGTGCACGAAGTTCTTCGATTGTTTTAGCCCCAATAAAGACATCATCCAACAGTGCCACCGTTCCTGGGATACCAGCTATCAGCGTATCAATGAGTCTTTGGAACTTCGAGGGTGCACATGAAATTCCATATGGCATTCGTGTATAGCGATACAGCCCTTTTTGTGTGCTGATGGTCACCAGTTCTCTAGAGCTAACCTCTAGCTCACACTGTTGGTAGGCATGGGGAAAGTCCATTTTTGCAAAGATTGTGTTGCCCCCGACTCTTTGAAACAAATCCTCAATGCGGGGAATTGGATGTTGATCCATCTGTAGATATGGATTCAGGCTAACCTTATAGTCACCACAAATTCTGACAGTATTGTCTTTTTTTATCACTGGTACGATAGGGGAAGCATAGGGGCTATATTCTACTGGTTCTAAAATCCCCTCCTTGACCAACCGGTCAATTTCATTATTTACCTTCCCCTGTAGAGCGTAAGGTACATTTCTTGCCTTGATAAACCGTGGCTTGGCACCTGGCAGCAACTCCAAGGAAATCTTCCCTTTATTGAACTTACCCAGTTTCCCACTAAAAACATCTGGGTATTTGTGAGCCATTTCATCTAAGAGGTCATCCCCAGATGCCAGAAAAAATATTTGTTGCTCAGCACCATTCTGTATGTGGAACCCCAACTCCCTAAACCAACGGCGTCCCATGAGTGGTGGTCCCCGAGATTCAACCACGAAAAACGGTAAGTGTGAGTACTTTGTCCCTTCATATACGACATCGATTGTGCCAAAACCCAATGAACGACATTTTTCACTGAAGTAGGAAGTGAAAACCTTATCTGCAGGGGCCAACCTGAAACTAGGAAATTTTTTCTCAAACAGGGCTTTAGGTATGATAGTGCTCTGGCAACCAGTATCAATGTCGAACTCCACCTCAACTTTGTCCAGAACCAAACAAACCTTGAAACTGGCTGCACTGGATTCTGGTGAGGTAATGTGAAACAAATCTTCCTCACTATCATGATTTTCCTCTATGAAATGCGCCTTTTCTGAATTCTTCGGACCTGATGGTGTAGAATTTCTTTGTTGCCCTTTTTCTCCCTCTTGCAGCAGTGGGTTAGGGCACATCCGAGCTAGGTGTCCTGGTTCTCGGCAGATTTTACATTTCCATGTTCTGTATCGGCACCTTTCTGCAGGGTGGAACGACCCTCCATAAACTGTACACTTATTAGAGTCATCTCGCCTTTTAGTGGACCTGAAACTGCTCTGCCCAGAACCCCCAGCAATTGACTTAGAATTTTGAACATAATGTACGGGTTCAGTTTTTATTTTCTGCTCCATTGTCTCCAGATCATAACGGGATCGGGCAGCCTCTTTAGCTGTTGCAATAGGTAACAAGTCCTTTAATCTGACCGTTGAGGCCTCCTCCTCAAAGCATCTGTCCCTTACTTTACCTGCCGCCATTCCGCCCACAAATCGGTCCATAAGCACCCCATCCAGGTAAGTTCCAAACTTGCAGTTCGTTGATAAAGACCGTAGTCGAGCTAACCATGCATTAACTGTTTCATTTTCCTCCTGGGCAGCACTATAGAACTTGAAACGTGCGGCAAATGTAGATTCAACAGGCCTAAAGTAGTCATCAAACTGCTTTACGAGTTCCTCATAGGTCAAATCCTCAGGTTCTTTTGGGACTGCTAAGTTCTTAATGAGTTTATATGTTTCCACATCCAATGTATTCAGAAACAGAGCGCGTTTGCGTTGTTCTTTAACAATACCGTTTCCAAGGAAAAAATTATTCATTCTTGGTTTGAAAACATTCCAGTCACTTACCAATGTAAACTCCCTCAGCTTACCTACCATACCTGATGGTTCAGAATCGCCGACCCCGGCTGCGTCTGTGGGCATTTTCCTTCAAATGCGAAACACTTCAACAAATTATCAGCTTTGCCGTACAATGAAAACAGAAGAAAACTGCTTAAACTTCCAACATCCCGTCGCCACATGTAATATTTGTGGGATTAACTAATAATTCAGCATTAATCGCGCACATACTCATTTTATTATAACGAACACAAATAGCAAGAAATACCCGAGATAACAAACAACTTATCAGACGAAACAACAACCACCTCTTTACATGTCACTGCCGTTCCATGTCTACCACAGAAATTCTCAATAATAAATGGAAAACATTGTTCTTGTTCAATTACTGAAGAAGTAAATAAGACCAACCAATAAAATGAGGGCATAATTGCGAGAGTGAATTTTGACTTCCAAGGCAGGCGTACCAGTAGTTATATTCCCTATTCAGTAACTTTCTTTTGAGAACTTCACACCAAAGGAAATTGGTAAGTTGATGAACATTGTCAGCAACATCACAAGAATGTGCCGACATGAGACGAAGAAGCTCAAGCAAAAAGTTACCCAAATATTCAAGACAAAGTTGAAACAAGAGGGGCGGATTTCTCGGGTCCTTTCTTTTGAACATAATAATTCCGTTGAAGCATGGTAAGTACTCAAGTTTTTGGTAGGGCAGGGAAAGGAAGTTGATGGCCTCCAAACAAGTTGGTGGAAAGAGAGGTCTCCACCTTCAACCTCGCGAGAGCACATCCGCTCACAAGCAAAGGACCCCCGTATCAAAGTTACACTCAGCGGTCTCAGGAAACTTGGTGAAACAGTTAACAACATCCTGGCGCCTCTTCCCCCGTTTCGCAAAAGCAGGTGGAGTTAATGTTTTGAAATATCACTGTTTACGCTGGAGAGGAGGCTAGGGGTCTAACCATACACAGACTGGCGACAATTCCTGGGAAGATAACCATCGTAATCACGTATTACCCGTTGGTTAACATTGTCATAGCTGTGTGATCCCAGTTTCTCAATTTGTGTGTCGAAGGCAAACTTGAGCAGAGCATACACCTCCAATATTTACTTTGTTGAAATGGGAAATGATTTATTTCTTTACCAAAATGCTGCAAATCATTGCCCAAAGGTTTGTTATTTTCTGTATAGATCACCCTTCTGTATAGTACCTTCAACCACCAACCAAATGGAAATGAAGGGTTGAAATTTTCAAAAATGCCCTAGTAGGTACCTACGGTTGGTAGGGAGGGATCTACACAAAAGGGTGATCTATACAGAAAATAATAAATCTTTGGGCAATTATTTGCAGCGTTTTTTTTACATACCAACTATTGGTAGGTACTACCTACCTCACCATACTGCCTTCACACCTTCACAATCAAGTTTATTAGAAAGAACTAAACGCTTCACACTCGATTCGAAAATAGAAAGCTTCATATGGAAATTTGATTACTGGTTGCTCAGAAAGCAAAACTGAATACAATTGAAGAAACGAACAGCAATCGAGTTTTGGATAGCTGAAAATTCAACGGAGATTAGACCTCTTTTGTGATTCACAATCGTGATTCTGTTCCATCAAAGGAAAACCCTTAAGTACTCGTAGGGAGCGAACGTTTTGTCCTGCAAAGCTCCGGGTGGACTCAACATTTTTTAAAAATTCAATACTACTTGAAATTGGTGAAAAAACGATACCATTATTTCGAGAGTTTTCGAGCTAGGGCACTCTTGAAAATTGCAACCCTTAATTTTCACCTCTTAGAAGTGACTGACATCAAACAAAAGCTTTGCGACACAACTAGACCCCAAATAGAGCCCATATACCAAATTTGAACCAAATCGGTCCAGAGTTGCTAAGAAAAGTGCCGCGTACGGCGTAAGGCAGACGGACGGAAAATTTTTATTCGATTTTCGGTTTCTACGTACCTTGAAACGTAAAACATCAAATTTTGAGGGGTGGGGGGTTAAATTTTTTTTTTTTTTTTTGCTCGATTCCAACATTTGGAATTGAGCAAGGAATAAAATGTATGAGCATTTAATGCTCATTATTGAAAATAATAAACCAAAAATGTACCAATACACTCCACACATGGATCTAGCAATTTGAAGTATCTCTGCAATTTGACCGATATTAATTTTTAATTTGTTATTTATATCACTTCAAAGGTTCGGAGCCAGGTGTCAATTATATTCGCAGTATTTTGAAGTACCTTTTACATCAATTCTTCTTACGATGATTGAGGATTGTAACTCAGTCAATATTGTCAAACCTGAACAACAAGATTGGTAATCTACTACAAATTATTCTTAGAATACAATCGAATTTTTTAATATGAGCCTTTTCATTTATAATTGCATATGGTATTTTTTAATACGAGCCAACTAGCTTCAAAACAGTTAGTAGATAGGATATACACAGAGAGTGAAAAGTTAATAGTTAGTGAAGACAATTTTCATTCAAAAAAATGTTTGCGAATATTTCGGAGCTCAATCAGTAGGTATAAATTGGTATTCCAATGAATGTCAAAGAATTTCTCGAGGCTGCCAAACGATATTCGACGTTTGATATTCTTCCACATATCCATGCGTACGTGAATCCGTTCGTGCCACTGAGTTTATTTTTCATTCCAGGGCCCACCCGTTTTCCCCAGACACCTTCAGGCGGTGTTTCAGTAGAATTGCACTCTCAAAGGCTTTTTTGTTTATATAATATTTATTATATAGGAAAAACAAAAGTAAATTGTCCTGACTCCAGAGAATTATTTATTATTTATATACTTAATGTTTATTGTTATTGTATAATAATAAATATTATTATTATTTATTATATATTACTTATTATATAGTTTTTTATATATATTTATTATATAATATTTATTATATAGGTAAAAAACAAAATTAAATTGTCCTGACTCCAGAGAAATTTGCTCAAGACAAAAATGCTTTCCTCCACTCTCTAAACTGTTCTTTCTATTGCATGAATTTACTGTTCGCTATGCAGCTTCAAATTGGTAGTGACAGAGCAGTGGACGTCTACATTCCAATTTGCACAGGGAAAAATTCGATTACCGGTCGTTGGTAGGATCAATGTACAGGACGTCGCATTCCATTACCGGTAATGTACTTCTATGAATTACATAGAATTCTATGAATTCTATGAATAAGATTAGTAAGAGTGAAAGGAACAATGCTTAGGGACGTCGTAAGTCAAACGTACAACTCGTAATGGCAAGGGAATTTAACTATAAATTTGCCCAGTCTATCAGTCGGATAGAGATCGACTCTTAGGGCGTCGTCACTTCCAACTGATAAACTGTGGACTTTGATGATTCGAGCAAAAATAGAAAAGAACAGTTTCGAGAGGTTGTTGTCGGCAAAATTTGATCAAGGACAAAATGAAAACTAGAATTTGGTTTAAATGGATAGCACTAACGGACAAAGAATGAATAAATGAATGAATGAATGAATGATTCATGAATGATGATGATGAACGATTTTTAAGAGGTTTTTGGTAACTTTTGGAGCTAACAAGAAGTGGATTCAACGGGGCAGGACACTATGGCGTGTCCTTTTATATGGGGACACGCCATATTGACGATGGGAGTTGTAAACAAATTTCCCATTACTCCACTTGATCATGTTCAAGATAATTAGAAGTGCCTTGCTCAGGGAACAGGAATCGAGGTTACATTACATTCATCAAGTTTTCAGGACTGCATTGTGCTCAGGGACAATGTGCAAACACTCTCCTGATTTCTATCAACAGTAACCCTATCATGATCAGACAATTGAAGGCTAGAGGACACCAGAGTTCGCTATACTACCGTTTCAGGAGTGAATATTGAGGATTCCTACCCTTTTTCTTCGAGAGAACTCGAAGAAATCAGAGAGCGAATAGATAAAATATGAATATACAAATAGTATCTTTGGATGGCGAGCACTGTGTCTCTCAGTGGAATTAGCTTGGAGGACGGATCACATTCCTCCTAGAACCTTGCAGTTTAGTCCACTCCTCCGAAGGGAGTTTTACAACATAAAAAGATAATTAGATAAACGTTAAAGAAAACGTCTCTCCTGTTTACTATCACGATGGAATTTGGTAACTACCGTTACGGGTCTTTTGACAGTCCATTCATTAAACATCACATAATCTCTCGATAGTACCAACGAACTAGTTCTGAGGTGCATGATATTTATACTCATTAAAATTGTAACATAACCAAAGCAGTAATTTTAAATTATTTATTTAGCAGTAATAATAAATCAACAACGATGTGCCTAATGATGTAAAGGGGGTGAGGCAATAAGTATCCATGAGCGAAATCATCAGAACCAATTCTGATCTCCCCTTCTAGATCATCAGTGTGAGCTGTGGAATCTGAATATCCGAAAAACATCATTTCCCGTACGAACCATCTGATCTCCACATCGTCTAATGTGCGCAGAAAGTGAGAGTAACAGCTCTTGTTATCAGTTGCTCCTCCAGTTGGCAATTGAGGGAGTCCATTCAAACTTGACTTCCAGGATCTCGATGAAACCTTGCTTTCCAAGTTCCCTTTCATTAACACACCTCGGAATCAGTGACCGAATTCTACGAAATTTTGCTGCTACAGTGAATTTCAAAGCCTTTTCATTTACCTACGTACCCTATTTATTATAGACATAAAGTTTAAATTGTTCAAAACTTGAAATGGAAACAATAATAGGTAACGCAATATTATCATAATATGAAACTATGCATATTTATTTATTGGGGTTTTCACATAGTCGTAATTTGAATGCTCACCTAGAGACCATGAAAGACAACATTTTACAATATCTTCCCCTACAAAGTTTTCTCTATCGTCATCGGAGTGATGATTTTTTCGCTTTAATTTCACAATGAGCTGCGTTATGAAAGAAACGTTCCAAAAATGCATGGGCTGTGCGTGGCAGGAATGAGGAAAAAAGAAGAATACCCGATGCGTTAGTTGGGCGTGAGATTTCAGTTAGTACCCACGGAAGCCGAGAACGATAAAAACTCATTCATATGTGAGAGCCCGTGCTTTCCGAGGATGGACACGTCCTTCGCAGCTGCCGCACATATTTCACAGGCGCCGCAATTGTTGTGAATCCTTTTGTTGGATCAACTTGTCGCGAAGTTCCGAGTAGTACAGAGGGAATGAGAAAGACAGAGAGAGAAAACGGCAATTTGTACGTTTTGATGTTTATGTGATAGTGATGATGGGAAATAGATTGAATAACATCGTTATCTGACCGCAGATTAGTCTTCCTCCAAGCAAGATACTACTCGAAGCACTGTTATGGAAAAAGGGCTGGACCCTATCCATGGTAATGAATATAAAATACTTCTTATCAATCTAGGTTTATTAGGACACACGAATTACATCCAAGATTATAGAAATGTGAATAACACTCGTACATCTTGTTTCATTACTATGTACACTGAATAATGATCCAAACTCGCTTGGTGACACTGTACCGGGTCAGCTATTTTTGAATTGTAATGAGGACGTCTTTGGAAGCTTTTTTACGTTCTAACTTGCTTAGTAGAATTTGAATAGAGTAGTCGTTAATCAAACTTTTAAATCACACGATATTCAATTTGGTATTTGCACTAACCTAAATTAACAACGCATAGATAGGTCGCATCTTTAAACCAAGTATATCGGGAACTCAACAATTTAACAACAGGTAGGGAGATTAGACCTCTTTTGTGATTCACACTGGTGATTCTGTTTTATCGAAGGAAACCCTTTAAGTACTCGTAAGGAGCGAACGGTTTGTCCTGCAGAGCTCCGGGTGGTATCAACAATTTTCAAAAATTCAATACTATTTAAAATTGGTGAAAAGACGATACCTTTATTTCGAGAGTTTTCGAGCTAAGGCACTCTTTCAACTTCAACCCTCAATTTTCACCCCTTAGAATGTCTGAAATCAACCAAAAGCTTCGCGGCACAAATGACCCCAAATGGAGCCAAATTTGAACCAAATCGGTCCAGGCTTGCAAAAAAAAGAGCTGGTACGGCGGACGGACGGAAAAATTTTTATAACGTAAAACATCAAATTTTGAGGGGGGGGGGGGGGTTAAATTTTTTTCTTGCTTGATTCCAATGGATTATTATTGAAAATAATAAAACAAAATCTGAACAACGCTATTCTTTATAATTTTTTGCGTAGAGTTCAAAAATCACAAAATTGCGCTGCGCGCAATTGCGCAACCGTGATCAACTTTGTTTTATCAAATAGGAACTCCTATTTTTTATTGCAGATTCGGATTCTTCGTCAAATGTTATGAACATTTCACTAAGACAACTTTTTTTTTAACGCGCGCAGCCCGCTCAGCGGGCGCTCAAAGATGCGCAATCCAGGGATTGTGCCATAATTGAGATTAAGGTAGACCTAAAGTGTGGCACATTGCACCGTTTTTGTACGCTCAATCTCGTGGTGATATCCCGTTCTTGATTTGGTTTCATTTTACCGCATTTACAGCAGAAAAAGTTACTTTTTTGACGAGTAAATCGTCAATTTTCCGTGGAATCTTTCCCGAGTACCGTTTCCTTTGCGAATTATTTCTCCTCTGACACAATTTTATAAATTTTACCCTTCATGAGAAAATCGATGATTTCCACCTCAAAAAGTGACTTTTTCGGCTATAAATGCGTTAAAATGAAATCAAATAGCCTCTAGATGTCCACTGAGTATTATTGGAAAGCTTTTTTTTTTTAACAAAAAAGAGAGCGATGAAACCCTTTATATGGCGATAAAATCTCTCCTATTCAACCTAAAGCTCTGAAGTTTGCTATACAGCCCATCGTGAAGCGCTGGAAATGATTGCTAGGAAGATGAGTCAGCTGGGTGAAAGACCAGAGCACTGAACTTCGGTACACATAGTCACGCAAGGTAATCAGAAATTCGGATAATCAGAAAAGAGAAATTTGCAGAAGGTACCTGCACACATCATCCATGGTAACTGAGGAAAGTTTTCGTTATTTGAAATATTAAACCAAAATACATTAAATCCCAACACACTCCGTGTTAAAAATGTACCAAATAGGAAAAGCGAGGTATCCACGTCGTACCAACCAAACCCTCCTCTACTTTTCTTTCCACGACAGGAGAAATCATTCACAGATCAAGGTCTTTAGTGAAAACTCACCTTACAACAAGTACTGGGATGGATATAGGAATAAAGACACATATTTTATACACGTAGATTTTTTTCTTTGAGGATAATAATAACCACTTAAAAGAGGATCGAAAGACCATTTTACAGTCGATTCCAAAACATCCAATACTAACATATTTTTGGGTGGGCTAACGAAGGTGAAAATGTGTCACCTCCCGGAAGCGATCACAATACTTCCTCGATTCGAAATTGCGTCCATTAGTTCCACAGAGCTTTCGCTCTCGAGTGGCGAGGTGGCGGAAAACAATGGATATCGTCGGGAGGCTGCATTTTATTGCGGTTCTTCTTGCAAATAGCTCCCCTCATATTGGATCATTCATGGTGAACCGGAATTCCTGTACATTCTGTGGCTCATGTTCGCGCAACACTTCCAGCCTCTTTTATTTCGGGACTCTTTTTCCGATGGGTAGAATGCTCGGGCGTGTAACCCGTTTTTGTGCAGAGTTCAGTCAATCAACCGTTCAGTTGGATTTGTGAAGGCTATTTGCGAGTGAGTGGTAGGTACCCGAGCTCAACGATATACCGCGCCTCTCCTTTTATGCCCTTTTGTGTTATACCATTCACGAAAATACCGTTCAGATACCTCGGCGTAACGATCGCTGAGTAATTTTCAGATAGGTATGAGCGAGATCGACCAGTCTCGAATGAGAAAATTAAGTTACAAAGAATTGAGTCAAGTTACCGTGAAATTTATGTAATTCTTTTTAACGAAATACTATATGTGGTATCGCTACAATTAACGAGCGATGAAGTATTTTTGATGGTTGTTACAAAAAATGTTATCGTAAGCTTATTGGAGTTTATTAGCAATGCTGAATTTGAAGTGAATTTAGTGTCTAGCTCAACAATTTCGTCAAGAAGGATATGACGTACTTGACAGAGAACCAGTATCCACGTAGTCGTTGAGATCAGTGAAATGAAATCAATTAAATCAGTCTGTTGAATTATTAAAATATTTAATAGGTTTAATTTGAGATTTAGGTTTAATTTAAGATTTGATAGGTATTGAGATTTAATTTGAACATTATGGAATCGTTTTTCCTTTATTTTTATTTTGTAATGTTATTAAAATCTCATAATTCTGTTCAACAATAAATAAAAATCTTCATGGCTATAATGAAAATATAATGCCAATTGAAGGGGAAAATAAGTTAGTCTACCTAAAACGCTGTGTACCGGTGGCTTATATACAGATACCCTCTCTTCCTCTCACACTAGGTATCGAGGAAGAGTGGGTTTTTCCAAATGTTATTTAACTTGGATGTATAAGTGACCTGGCTGCTGGTCGGTACTTTTATTCATACAAAAGGAACTGATGTGAATATTATCTTATAAGAATTATCATACAATCATGACAATGGTGTAACCAGAGGATGGTTATTTTGCTTATACTCGTACGTATCTACGTTTGCCAAATTTCAAATTAAAACTGACACAATCTCAAAACGACCACAATTTTGAATTCTTATTTTGTTACACCTAATCACTGGTGAAGGGAGGATTTTTTTTTTACTTGTTTTATTGCACCAAGTTACAATTTATAAGCAACATTTTTCTGTTACATAGTTGGTGTAAGTTAAGAAAACTAATATACTTCACTTAGTTCTTTTTGTCCTGAAATTTGCACTTCGAAAAGGGCACACTAAGTGAATTAGATCGTATGGCTTGGTTCTCTCAAGTCTTCTAAGCTGATCATCTGTGTTGAGAAGCTGACATTCTCATTTACATGAGCTTGGAGCTTCAAAAGGTGATTACATCATTCTGTACATCATTCTGGAAGCGCTGAATTATGTTTCGATCGCTCTGGGCTGTGCTCCCCCACAGTTGTGCGCCGTAAGTCCAGACAGGCTTTAGGACTTCCTTGTACAGCATATTATGCTGTACAAGGAAGTCCTAAAGCCTGTCTGGACTTACGGCGCACAACTGTGGGGGAGCACAGCCCAGAGCGATCGAAACATAATTCAGCGCTTCCAGCTTATTAAGCTTATTGTGGACAGAAAATTTTGATGGTTGAACCAACAAATTTTTGTTTTGTTTATTAAAGTCGGTTTCGACGTCATACAGGGCCATAAACAACCAAATAAATAGAGCGTAAAACGTTCAACAAATCATAACTCAGTTTTAGTTTTTCAAATTACTGAAAATATTTTGAAGTGTTCCTCATAAGATTTTCTACATATTTAGTAGTTTGACAGACATAATAGCAAAAGTTGGTCAGAAAACAATCACATGAGACACATTCAGGGTGGGTAAACCAATGCGGCCTACACTACAGCTTTTTATGGAGAGATATGAACAGTCAATATTGCACGTTTCACATTCTTATCAGCGATTCCGTTGCCTGACATGTCCGGGAACTCTACCCAAAATCACTATGATTTCAAGATGGAAGAAATACTGTCTTATGATTTTTAAAAAAAAGTCTGGAATGCGAGGACGTACATCGACATCACTTCTTATACTTGGAGGGAGATCAAGAAATGTGATCAAATCATTCGTGTTTCTTTCGAAGTATGTGCCATAGTGAGGAGATTGTACATTGTGTATAGCTCAAACAACGCTGCAAATCATTGCCCAAAAAGGTTTATTATTTTCTGTACAGGTCACCCTTCTGTATATATCCCTCCATACCATCCGTAGGTGCCTACTACCTACTGGGGCATTTTTGAAAATTTCAAACCCAACCACCAACCAAATGGAAATGAAGGGTTGAAATTTTCAAAAATGCCCTAGTAGGCAACTATGGTTGGTAGGGAGGGATCTATACAGAAGGGTGATCTATAGAGAAAATAATAAACCTTTGGGCTATGAATTGCAGCGTTTTTTCTTTTTTTTTACCTACCAACATTTTTTACCTATTGTTTTACTGTTTGTTCAGAAAGCAAAACTGAATACAAATCGGAGAAATGAACAGCGATCGCATTTTAGTCAGATAAAATTTGTACGGAGATTAGACCTCTTTCGTGATTCACACTCGTGATTCTGTTTGATCGAAGGAAAACCCTTAAGTACTCGTAGGGAGCGAACAGCTTGTCCTGCAGAGCTCAGGGTGGTCTCAAAATTATTCTAAAATTCAATACTATTTAAAATTGGTAAATAAATTTGGGAGTTTTCGAGCAAGGGCACTCTTGAAAATTTCCACCCTCAATTTTCACCCCTTAGAAGTGACTGACATCAACCAAAAGCTTCGCGGCACAGCTATACCCCAAATGGAGCCCTTATAATTTGAACCAAATCGGTCCAGTGTTGCTATAAAAAGTGCCTCGTACGGCGGACGGACGGAAAATTTTGTATTGGATTTTCGGATTCTTCGTACCTTGAAACGTAAAACATCAAATTTTGAGGGGGGGGGGGGGTTAAAACTTTTTTTCTTGTTCGATTCCAAAGGCTTATTATTGAAAATAATAAACCAAAATTAGAGTTACTTGGTGGTAACTTGAATTTTTAGGACGTCCCACAGTAAGACTTGGGCGTCCTTATGCGATCGATCTGGGGTGAAGTTGGACAACACTCAACAGAAAAAAAAAATAACCACACAGTAATCCGTTTTAGACCATTCTGAATCCAAATCCACGAAAACAACCATAGGTGTATGTCTGTGTGTGTGTGTGTGTGTGTGTGTGTATGTGTGTGTGTGTGTGTGTGTGTGTGTGTGTGTGACAAAATCTTGTGTCGTCTGCACAGCCCTTAGTTCTCAACCGATTTTCCTGGTTTTTTTTTTCGACGCGGAAAACTATCTAGTTGTGCACTACGTCGCCGGAATTTCGAATTTTGCCTTTTAATGGGGGGAAAGGGGGGGTTAATGCTAACTAATAACTTCCGAGTTGTACATGATTTTACCAGACTACCAAAATTTGCAAGGGGAGGGGATGGGTGGGGGTATAATATTCACAAAATATCCGATTTTTCAATATTTGGGTTCCTTTACTTCTTACTAATTGTACCCAACCTTTGAAATTGAGGAAAAATTCTCATTATACCTCTGGATTTTCATGAATTATTCTCTGTGCCACCATGGAACTAATAGTGGTGCCACCATGGTGCCAGGACACCATAAACCGCATATTTCGTGGTTTTTTTTTGTGTTTCACCTTGAGTACGGACGTTAACCTCGACGGACTGCCTATTAAAACTAATAGATGAAACTTCAATGTTAAGACGTATTTCCGCTTTGGTGCCAGACTGGCACCATTGGTGAGTGGAAGGGGGGGGGGGGGAGGTGAACTCGAATTCGCATGTTGGGTATCGTAGATCATGGATTTTAAAATGCTCTTCAGATTCGAGGCTCCCACGCCGCTAGAAATGTTATGGTGGATAAGGGTGAGGGGGGGGGGGGTCAGTATTTCTTGTCTAAAGTAATAAATAAATTACATCGAGTGAAACAGTTTTATCGCTTACCAGCTGGTTAAACTTATCTAATGCTTATCCAATGGGACGTCCCCTGGAATGCATGCATTACTAAACAATATGTTTTCGTTTGTGTGACTAAAGCCCGGATTCCTCTCCTCCACTTCGACTAACGGTTAAGTTCACTTACACAGTAAAACCCCAATATTGGTAGATAGTGTATAAACCAGTCGTTAGAAATTCTAACCAGTGTTTTTCGAAGTTAGACCAGACTCTCGAACAATACCGCGATTTTTTTTCACTCGCGAAAACGTCAACTCAATCTAAGCCGTACCAAGTAGAATAGCTTCTCCGGGTAGACTATCAAGTGGAGTTTCGGAGACCGTTTGATGGGGTTGGAACTGTCACTAAATTCCGAACTTACGCCGTCCCTTCTTCGCCTAATGAAAACTTGGGCGACTTGAAGGATCGTAAACTATGTAAGCTACCCTTTGCAGTCTGACGTTTCAACTTCGAGGAGGAATGAGCTCTTAGCATGACGAAGTTTTCGCCGTTTCTTTGGCCAGGCCACTAATGACTCAATCTGGCAAGTTCGAATAAGAATTATAACGATAAGTTCGGAGGAAATAACAGCGGACTTATCTGCTTATAATTGTCATTAGGGTTAGATTGCGGTTTCTGAGCCATTCCAGATAAGTAGCAGTTTTATTCATGCAATATTACTATAAATGGATAGATATTTTCAAAACCTTTTACATTTTAGTGATGTGGACGGTGTTACGCTTCAATTTAAAATTTTACGCTGCCAAAATTAATACGAATGCTGGAGATAACAAGAGGTGACAAATGGGGTCTTATTGAAAAGAAAAACTCGGTTGAAAGAGAAGTCTTAGTTCCCTATTTTTTTCGTCAGACAACAAACTACTCCCCTAGACCTCATCTCGCCCTACGTGCCAATTTCCAACGACTTCTCTCCTCTCTTCCCCATCTTCTCGTCACGTCAAAAATCTAATAATCTAATCGAACATTTCAAACAGTAGGACGGTAGAGCTGAACCAACTGAACACAAGGACCTCCCAGAGCCAGAGCCTGCAGAAGCGAGCACAGCAACCTTTGCAGACGAGACGGCTATCCTACCAGTTGGTATTGAGAATGCCTCTAGAAAACTGCAGCAGTCTGTAAATACTATTAGCAAGAGTACTGAAAAGAAGAAAATGATACTCAACGAGTCCAAGTCAACACGTATCAACTTCACCTACCGGAAAGTAAATCCCACTCCAATCGAAATAAACGCACTGGTTATCCCATAAGCAAACCCATCTAAGTACAAAGGTATGACGCTAGATGCCAAACTCCATTGGAAAGAGCATTTCAAGAAAAAGAGACAAGAAATAAACCTGAAGTTTAAGAAAATGTATTGGCTGCTTGGAAGAAAATCCCATCTGCCAATCCTCAATAAACTGCTTCTTTGTGAGCAAGTTATTAACCCAGTCTGGATGTATAGCCAAAAAGAGTTACGTTAAAATAATTCAAACAGTTCAAAATAAAATACTTGAACGGATCGTCAACGCCCCCTGGTATATTTTGTGACACTTGGTTCAAGTTTGACACACTATTTCAAGTTTTGACACTTGATGATGTCATTAAAAGACGAGCAGATGAACACGAAGTCCAACTGCACAAACACAGATACGAGTATGTCGTAGTATTGAGCCTTCTGGATGACAGCAACGATATAGAGGGTGAAGAACCAACATAGCCACTCACTTTTTTTCGGTTTTGATATAAGGATCTTATAGAAAAAAGTGCGCTGGATCAAATGGTGTGATCGGATAAACAGAAACGGGAGAAAAATCGTTTAAGGAAACAGCGCTAAAGTCAAAGTGGAAGATCGCAAGTGCCTAAGTCAGTGTTTTCCCTGTCATCGGGTATGGTCGCCCAGCCTCCTCCATGAAATCGTAAGTTATTTATAGTAATTGTGTGTGAAAGCATGTGAAAATTATTATTAGTGGAGTCAGTAAACCCATTGAACAAATTAATATTGAAAAGGGATAGATTGTGATCATTTTACCAAGGTAAATGATACCAGAAAATCTTGCTTGACTTGGGTCATTATTTTTCTGCCCAGTTCTGTGACTTAGGCTATTATTGCTAGGTCTTGGGGACTTGCGCTAAAATGGTTCTGTCTCGTTTGTTGACTTAGGCATTTTTGGAAGGGGTTAAGAAGCATAGAGTCATGAAATTGTAGGCCTATCTCAAGTAATTCCACTTAGCAAATAATTTCTTCAAAAAAAAGCTACCAGTTACAAGGTATATACCTTGTGTATATACCTTGTAACTATATATATACGACGACTGAAGCGGACCAAACCTTTGAAGATTTGAACCTCGTTACGACTCACTGAAGTGATTGCAAATATTGGTATGTATAGGTAGTGATCTATGAACCACAAACTGTTATTTTTGTTTATTGTCAGTCACTTCTAAGGGATAAAAGTGGGAGAAAACATTATTCAATAGCCCTAGCTTACTAACTACACAGCACTACAGGCCGAAGTGGCCCTAGGCTTCCCGAAATCCCTTCCGCCACCAGGTATGATCACCCGCCTGAGACCTTCGCAATCCCACTACCCAGAGGTCCTTCAAGACATCATCAAGCCAGTGACTCCGAGGACGACCTCTTCGTCTTCTAGTTTCCATCCTAGCTCGCACCATCAATCTCGGGCAGGCCTCCACCGGCATGCGTTCGACATGTCCCAGTCATTGGATGCGTCCAGCAAAACGCCCTAGCTCGAGAACAAATTAATGAATTTTCCATGACTTTTTCAATCAATTCTTACATAGTGTTCAATTTTTGGTAACGAATGAAACCACCAAGACGATCAACAATAATTATTAAATGCTCATTCATTGTGAAATTAATCAGGACACGTGGGCCCTTGGAATCCTGCCCTTAAGTTCCGACCCCCCCCCCCCCCCACACACACACTCCAATCTTTGGTACTTAGAAGGCGATTGACAGTTGGTTCTCACGAAACCCTGAGAGATGGACGTGGTGAGTCACAAACAAGAGTGTGAATCGCTTTTTTTCTTCTGGTCATGAACGCCGATCAAATTATTTGAAGTTCACTTTACAATTTGTAGAAAACATATAAAGTAACCAGATAAACGTAAACGTAAACCATCAAATTTTGAGGGCGTTGACTTTTTTCCTAGCTCGGTTCAAAAGGTTCGTTATTGAAAATAGTAAACCAAGAAAGACTACACCAGGCGTGATTCAATTTAAAAAAAAATTAAAATCAATTAGGTATCGCAGCAGTTTGGCATCTTTGTACTGCACTGTGCGAAATTTGAATTCAAATATTTGAACACATCTCTGCAACCTCAAAAATTCGAATGGCGTTTCAAATATTGTGCAGCGTTCAACCAACCAGCTGGCTTTTGATAGTTCGTTCACCATCGACTATTGATTGAACCCATCAATTCGACGCCTAGAAGATTCGACAGCAACTTGACGAGATAATAGTACGCGTAATGAAATATAGACGGCGCTTCCGAGGTGACACAAGAGCGGCGGGAGGCGAGAAAGTCGATCTCGATGAAATACCAACTGATCGACGTTCCCTCGACATAACTGGTTTCATGTCAATTTCGATTGATCGATGGTCGATGGCCGAGTGAGGCTCTCCCTAATATTTTACAATCCAAAGCGCGTGGCTAACCGTTTGTGACACTGTTTTAACTTCCAAATGTATGGGCGTGATATATTTTGGTAGATTTTTTTTTCAGGCGGAGAGATTTTTTTATTGTCACCTATGCGAGCGGTTTTCAGTCCTTTGTCAAGCCATTTTTATTTTTTTTTAAGGGAAGAATGAAATATTTTAATCTAATACTTTTTGAAAAACGCTGCAAATTATTACACAATGGTTTATTATTTTTCTACAAAGATCACTCGTCTGCAAAGCCACCAACCATCCAACATGAAGAAAAACCGATCGCATTTCGGTCAGCTACAATTTGAACGGAGATTAGGACTCTTTTGCGATTTACACTCGTGTTTCTGATTTATGGTAAGTCCAACCCTTAAATTCTCGTAGGGAGCGCACGGTTTGTTCTACAGGGCTCCGCGTGATCTCTAAAAATTCTGAAAATTCAATACTATCTTAAATTGATGAAAAAACAATACCTTTATATCAAAATTGTTTGAGTTAGGGCGTTTTTAAATTGTCAACCCTTATTTTTCATCCCTTAGAAGTGACTTAAATCAACCAAAAGCTTCGGGGCGCAACTAGACCCCAAATGAAGCTTGTATACCAAATTTCACCAAAATCGGTCAACTGAGGAAAGAGCCGACGGCGGACGGACGGCCAAATTTTTATTTGATTTTTGGATTTTACTTACGTTGAAACGTAATCCAACAAATTTTGAATTGTTTTTCTTGGTCGATTCCAAAGGTTCATAATTGAAAATAATAAACCAAAATGTGTCCCCGATTATGTGAATGGTTTCTCATTTTTCCACACAAACCGCAACACCAACTGATCGGATCGTGACGAAATGAATGTGCATTCGGTAAATCGTGACAACTTCGCACAGACTCTGCTATTGATCCGATGGAGATAAAAATCGTACAATCGAACGGTGATTCACACGATTACAGATGATGTCTTCAAAATTGGACCATTATTCTGTATGGCTATTATGCCGGGGACAAGGGTTCGACCACAGAAGTAGAAGCTGAGATACGTTAAGCGAAAATGTTGGAGGACCCAGTTTTTCCGACCTGTTGCTCGGATACACTGCTTTCCTAGAGCTTCGATAGTAGAGTACGAGTGAGTCCTAAAATTCGGAGATTCCACTCCAGTGTTACTTACATCCGAACAAAACAAAACGCAACACAGAAAACAATTTAAGAGGATCTAGCACATGCCTATCCAAATCCCATACTCGAGCGCATTCAAGCGGCAATAATCTTCTCCGGGAAAATGATAATATCATTTTCATGACATGTATATTATACATGTCATGTTTTCGACTTTTATTAGAATTGAGATGCTCCTGTATCGATCAGAGACCACTATATATCAGATTAAAAGGGCGCTAGAGAGATTTGCAGCGAGCGTATCCAAGATAATTTTAAACATATTTTTCTGAATATCATGCTATCCCTACCAGATCAACAATACTGCTTTGGTATTCGCTGTGATGCAGAGGAAGCCCATTTTTTGTATCCACACCTCAACAGGTAGCGATATAAAAAACTTGGAAATTTCAAAATATATGTAGAAATAACCCTGACAACCCTGAGTCATTAAGGAAGATCATTTCAACGTACGTCTCTTGTGAAGGGTAGACGAAAATACGCTAAAATTATCTTGGTTTATGTCGATTTGAGTTAACGGCACCAAAATGTCAATGCACTCTCCATGAGATTGTCTAATTTTTAATGCATCTACTTACCGAATTTTTAACGAAAGTTCAGCTCACAATGTTCTTTAACTTATCAACAAAAAAACAAAAAAAAATTGGTAGGATAGCACGATATTGGTGAGGGATTTTACGAATCCATATTTCTCATCAAACTGAATATCCAAATTCACTCGCTGGGGTTCGACCTTGTTATCTTCTTCGGCTGATGAGAGTTTCGTTTGTACGACAGTTCAGGCAATCTCGTATGATGGGGGTAAAGCCATCCGCTGACAACTAGGACAGCTAAATTGGGGCACAACGCCACCGGGATATCCGTTGAGAAGCTGGCAAACATTTCTGAAACGACTTTAACGGGAAAACGAAAGACGGGGCTGACGTAGCCTTCCTCAGGAAAACAAGTCATGTCAGTTGTGGCTTGACGCGAAATCCCTTATCATCGAAGGAATTGAAAACTATTTCAATCAATATAAGGGCAGCACCGAAGAGCTCACAACTATAGGATAAGAGATGGTAATAAATCAAACAGAACCTACCAGTTAACTCAGGTCGAGGTTGGGTAAACTTAAAAACAGTAGATGACCTTAAGGATTTGTATCTAATGCGTAGTATTTAAAAGTGCGTTTGTGGGTCGTGGAAAAGTGCGACATTCGAGAAACTGGCCGCCCCTTGCCGTCTCTACCTGGACTCCAGCAGACGTTGAAATTGAAAAATCGTGCAGATTCGTACTGTAAGTTTAACGTCGATTATTATAAGAAGGTAGATTGGCTTTTTGGATGTGAAGTGACTAACAAATTATTTTGCTTTGCTTGCCTACTTTGTTCTACTAACCGAAACGAGGCTTGGGTTGAAGACGTCATCAGTGATCTGGGCGATTTAGCCAAAAAAATTGAAAAACGTATTGGCTGTCTCCCATAAGAACGCTCTGGTAGATTTGCGTATATCGAGCAGTCAAAATATAATGCAACAACTCGACAGTGCATATATGCACTGGACGATATATCGTCTTAATCTGATGCAAAAAAAACGAAAAGGTTAAGAAAAATAGGTACATTATATCTCGAATCATTGATTGTATCAAGTTCTGTGGTGTTTTCGAGCTAGCCATGCGTGGACATGATGAGAGGGAAGATTCCTCGAATCCCGGAGTCTTCAAGGGTCTTGTTAATTTTTCCAGCGAATTGGACAATGTTTTGAATCGTCACGGGCAAATTTATATTTCAGCTATCGCAATAAGATGGATGCATTTCTTGGGTTTATGATTTAGTATATCATAATTTCTGTTAACCACTAGAGGACGTTTTTCGTGTATATTGTACGTATTTAGTACCGTTTGCAATTTTAAGATGAAAACGTTACCAAGATTTATCCTATTTGCATATCGCTGAAATTTATATTTGGCAGAGAAAAGCGTCTATTCTATCCCTTCTCGATAGCCTCTCCTGATCTCTGTGCACCCCCTGAGTTTCGGGGCAGGAGCCACCACTAGTCTGTAGGTACAAAGGTAGATGTACAATCCAGTCCCAGAGCTATGGATGATTAGTTATTCCAACCTTTGTGGCAATCACAGAAGAAAATTTCGAGTTCAAAATTCTCCGAGTCGGTATTCACTCATTTAGGTCACCTCAAGCATCACATCTTGGTTTTCCTGAACACCAACTAATCGGATCTTGATGAAATATAATTTTAGCCCAGCCCTAAACAACACTTCAAGTGTTGTTTAGTCTAGTTATGATTTTCCATGAAAAAAATTATTTCTCTTTTATTCTTGACCAGCTGCATGAGTATTCACTCTGGTTGAGTGAAACCTCCTGTACATTGAATGAATTCCGGAAAGTTTTCAATTCGGTTGCAGTACTGCATTTTTATTGTTCGGGCCTAGTAAGAAACGTAAAAAGTACATTTCTCTTCTCGTTATCTTCGTTTCACCAAGATGTCTCGTTTTCTAACCAAGATGATTAATTTCATTTGCCACGTATTTTTCGACTGAAATTCTTCACATGTCATTTCCCAGCGCCTTTAGACAACTTGACGTTGGTTAAGTACTTTTGTTCTAAATGGCTTTATAGCTCGGAACGGCCTCACTGCCACGACGCAACAACGGATACTCCACCACACCACAAAGTTCCAAAACTCTGTTCGGGAATGGTCTCTGCATCTCTCTCGCTTCTGGTCCGTTTCGCTCTTCATCTCTCTTCCTTTTGATACCCCCTTCCTTTGAATCCATGGGTGGTCTCCTCCAGTCGTTTCGACCATCTAGTGATTAGTTCTCGGTTGACCCCTTGATCCCAGCTTCCCAACTTGAGTTCAACCACCCCAACTTAATACCACGGGGTAGTTAGCGATCTCCACAAGGAGTCGTCCTTGTGGGGTTCCTTGGAATTACTTCCATGACCGAACAACCGGAATAAAGGAGATTATTCAGATAAACTGCAAGATTCGCCATAATTAATTTTCTGTGACAAGACAAAGTTATATTTGGATCAAGTACTTGTATCTGTCTGTAATTGAAATTTTAACGGGATGACCCCACCAGCCGAACCTCTGACATCGATTCCATACCAAATTACCTCAGCCGTTATTTCGCTATAAAAAGACACAAGAAATTCCGGGCATTTGGCCTGTAGGTAGCTACTGTGCCCGGTTATTGTTCGGTCTGCCTGTGTAAACGAATCAATCGTGACAAGCAAAATTTCAATTGGAGAGATTTCCCAGGTTTGTCCTAAAATAGTAGCTATGAATTTGACATTGGAGTCGGATCAACGATACAGCCTCAGGGCTTGGTCAATTCATACATCATGCTACCACACTAGGTCAGAAGTGCATAGAGTCGATTATAAGGTTTTAACCAAGGAATTATGTCCTGATTGCTGTTACATCGAGTTCTAATCTCAAAGTGTTGGTGAAATTGGCGACCTTACAAAATTAAAGAAGGTATTAGCATCATCCTGGAGTGGCACTGGATGACATATGAGTACGTAGCATCAACTTTGGAGTTCATCTTTCCCCGAGCTTTCATCAGGATTAGTGAGCAGAGTCAAGAGTATTCATGACCCACGGCATCTCCTGAAACTCCTATGTTGAGCGAAACATGGAATTTTAATGAGAATATAAAACTTCCCTGGAGGGAGTGTGATGATTCGTTTTACTATTCTACTAACTGTGCCAATTGGACAACACTTGAGCTAATTATTTAATTGAGCTTATGATATAAGGGATACTTTAATGTAAGCAATGCGTTGGTATAAACAAGGGATGATGATTGAAATTAGTAGTGCTCTACAATGTTAATCAAGAATATCATCTTCTAAAAGGTCGTTTATCAACGCACCCTCTCCGACCCTCATCTCCCTGATGAAGATTCGGTCCCCTTCAGACTCCCAGAGTCACTTAGACCGACGAAGGAAAGGGAGGACAACGGCCGCTATCACCAGGAACAGAAGGGCAGAGAGGAATGGCCCGTCAAAAACACAATTCTCAATTTTCCGACAACAAAGATAACTTTTATTTATAGGGAACACATGCCACTTGACTCGGTCCGCGGTGCCGCCAACCTCCTAAATCATTTTACCCCCTCCATCGTCCTCCAGACGTCATTTTCCTAGACTTTTCACCCCCTCTTCTCCCGAGGGATTGATAATTTATTGTTATTCGCGTTCGTTATTCAAGGCTTTGAATTGTTTTCTTCAGTTCTAATAGTTTTTTGACAACAATGGTAGCACGTATTCGGCCGATATTTTTAATTGAACGAGAACAAAATGTAAAACCACGACGAAAACATGATTTATTACATTGTACCACGTATTTTTTCTGTACTTGAGTCATTTTGGCAAACTCAATAATACGTGAATGATAACCTCATTAGGAATTTTTTATAAAACTGTGGTTTCTGGATATAGGTACGGATAAATTTTTCAAATGGAGCTGAGTGCGAGATAACTCCAAAGAGTAACTTCGGTTTGTAAAGATACCAAAAACAGTTTTGCATCACCCTGGTTAGTCAGAAATGTGGGCGGAAAAAATTTGGGATTTGAGTTTTTCAAACTTGTAGGTAATGAATTAACAAATTGAAACAACTGCAAAAACTTTATTTATATTAAATTATTCACTTGAATACAGGGTGTCACACTTTCGGGCGCACCACCGGGCAGGGTTCGATTCTACTACTAATTTGCAACAAAAAATGTCTCCTAGTAATTTCTTCTTAGAGGCTTCGTTTTCGAGTTATTTCACTTTTAAGATTTTTTTCGTGTTTTCGACCTTACATCACTAAAATGGCTGTAACTCCCTAATTGATGAAGTAAATTAAAATTTGATTATCTCATTGGAAAGAGCGTCAAATTTCCTATCTCCCTGATGGGGTTTTAGAAAATTTCAAATGAAACAAACGGGTGTAAAATAAGCCAAAAGTAAAAAATTGGTAAAGTTTAGAAAATTTTCACTTTTTTCAAAATTTGATTCTCGAAACATCGTAAACGGAAATTTCCATGCTGTAAGCCTAAAAGTTGCATGTGAATCTGAGCTTTCTAACGGCGTAGTCATTTTTTTTTAAACACGACTTATTCGGATAGAAAACCACATTTTTAGGGCAGAAAACGTTCATTTTCAGGTGTAAATCGGCGTTTTTCACCAGAAATGCTTTCTAACTTAATAAATCATTTGACATGAATTTGTACGTACTTTTTGACGCTGAATCGAATGGTAACACTTTCCGATCTCCTCGACAAACAAAAAGTACTTTTCAAGCCCTTTCTGGGTTAAACAGGGTACAACTGAGACCCCCAACTTGTAATCTATCGAAAACATGAAGCTTTCCGCAAATGATCGGGAAGATATTTTCAAGACATAGGGAAAAAATTAGGTAAGTCAACAAAGTTGAAGGAGTGCGAGTCATTAATAACCCAGACCTCCCTTAATGACAATTTTGGATATAACGAACAACGAGATTGAGCCCTTCGCCCAAAGGAAAAGGCTTGAAAAGTACTTTTTGTTTGTCGAGGAGATCGGAAAGTGCTACCATTCGATTCAGCGTCAAAAAGTACGTAATATTTCATGTCAAATGATTTATTAAGTTGGAAAGCATTTCTGGTGAAAAACGCCGATTTACACCCGAAAATGGACGTTTTCTGCCCTAAAAATGTCGTTTTCTAACTGAATAAGTCGTGTTTTGAAAAAAAAAAATGACTACGCCGTTAGAAAGCTCAGATTCACATGTAACTTTTAGGCTTACAGCATGGAAATTTCCGTTCACGACGTTTCGAGAATCAAACTTTGAAAAAAGTGAAAATTTTCTAAACTTTACCAATTTTTTACTTTTGGCTTATTTTACACCCGTTTGTTTCATTTGAAATTTTCTAAAACCCCATCAGGGAGATAGGAAATTTGACGCTCTTTCCAATGAGATAATCAAATTTTAATTTACTTCATCAATTAGGGAGTTACAGCCATTTTAGTGATGTAAGGTCGAAAACACGAAAAAAATCTTAAAAGTGAAATAACTCGAAAACGAAGCCTCTAAGAAGAAATTACTAGGAGACATTTTTTGTTGCAAATTAGTAGTAGAATCGAACCCTGCCCGGTGGTGCGCCCGAAAGGGTGACACCCTGTATAAACTGCATTTTTGATCATTTCCTTCTTTTAACGATATTTTTTCCTCAGAAAACGAACAAAAACCTCACTTTAATTGTCAAAAACAAAAACATTAATTAATAATTAAGTAATAAATTGAGTAAGTCAAGTAATACATTATTAAGTAAATAATAATCGTTTCAAATTTATTATAAAAGCATTTATTACCTTTTGCAGGTACAGATAAACTGTACTCTTGATAATTTTGTCCTCAGGAAAAGGACAAAAAACTGAAAAAGTCACTGTCCAAAAAATTGCCAAAAATAATAATAGGTAATAATTATAATGTAGAACTCATTTCATTCAATCATCACAGTGCCCAATAATCGAAATCACAATTGACAAATATCTGCATCGATGTTTCAAGTAATTGTGTAGATCACTAGACTTTCAATGAAAGATTTTAAAAAGTCTGCCAAGTGGGTGTGGCACATAGCTTCTTACGGCTGTAATTAGAACTCGCAAGCGGACAAATATTCGCAAAATCAGGAAAAAATTGTTTAATGGAGAACATTATGAAAAGTACAGTTTATAATGTTCTCGTAGGAGGTAAATCGGATTACTGAAGAGATTTTTTTATGATTTAGTTTTTTTGCCGTTTTCTACGTAACAACAACTCAAATGGATGAATTAATCAAAACAAAGGTTTTTTCTTGTTTCAATTTTGTAATTAGATACCTACACTCTTGAAAAATCCAAACCCCCAACTTTTTTCTGTGCTCTGACCAAATCAGGGGATTTAAATACCTCAATCATAATGCCCAATAATCAAAATCACAATTGACAAATATCTGCATCGATGTTTCGGATAACGTATCATTCAAGTAATTGTGTAGATCACTGGACTTTCAATGAAAGATTTAAAAAAGTTTGCCAAGTGGGTGTGGCACATAGCTTCCTCATATCCATAACCCGACGCTTAGTAGTTAATCTCAAAACATCAATCTCTAAGTACCTTCCACTACCCTCATAGGGGACCATCTACACGCTAATCTGAACAACCCTCAGAAATTTCGCCAAAATCGGTTGGAAAATGTAGAAGTTATGGCTGTTACAAGGAATTCACGTTTGTGCATGCGCAGCAACTACTATTAGTCTGGGGGAGATGATTTTCATAGGGAACCATCTACACTCCAATCTGAACAATCCTAGAAAATGTCATCAAATTCGGATGAAAAATGTAAGTGTTATGGCTCTTACAAGGATTTTACATTTGCGCATGCGCAGAGACTACTGTCAATTTTAAGGCCTTGATTCTCATTGGAGACCATCTACACGCTAACCCGCAAAATCCGCGGAAATTTTTATACGAAATCGAGTGAGAAATGTAGAAGTTATGGCTGTGACAATTATTTCACGTTCGCGCATGCGCATCGGCTACTATCAGTTGGGGGGTGATGATTTTTATAGGGGACCATCTACACGCCAACCGGCAAAATCTGCGAAAATTTCATCGAAATCGAGTGAGAAATGTAAAAGTTATGGCTGTGGCAATTATTTCACGTTTGCGCATGCGCAGCGGCTACTATCTGTCAGGGGCTGATGATTTTCATAGGCAATCATTTACACGCCAACCGGCAAAATCTGCGAAAATTTCATCGAAATCGAGTGAGAAATGTAAAAGTTATGGCTGTGGCAATTATTTCACGTTTGCGCATGCGCAGCGGCTACTATCTGTCAGGGGCTGATGATTTTCATAGGCAATCATTTACACGCCAACCTGCACAATCCCTGAAAATGTCATTGAAATCAGATGAGAAATGTAGAAGTTATGGCTGTGGCAATTATTTCACGTTTGAGCATGCGCAGCCGCTACTATCGGTTCGGGGCTGATGATTTTCATAGGGGACCATCTACACACCAACCCGCACAATCCCTGAAAAATTCATCGAAATCGGACGAGAAATGTAGAAGTTATGGCTGTGGCAAGGATTTCATGACAGACACACAGACAGACACGTAACCAAAATTGCTTTTTTTTCAACCTTGAAAAGTGAAAACAAAGCTTCCGCTACCTTGGTAGACTCGGAAGCAAAATGAGTAGTCGAACGAGGTCCCCCACCAGTAACGATTAAATGAGCGAACGAAGCGTGTTGATGATGACTGTTTCTGATAAATATATCAAACTTGAGCTAAAGTTGATCACCCGGCTCACGTTATCGATGTGCTCCATCACTCATCTCAACAAAAGCAGAGAGAGATCCCAATCGGTTCGGCTCGAAACCAAAGAGGTGACATCGAATGGAACACAATAGAGCGCCTCATCCTCGCGTCTTCCGTTCTCAAAGAGATCCCACAGTCGACGACAAAGGAAGAAAATCACCCACCTATCCAATCACACAGTTCGCATTGATATGCCGTCGAGAGAACGAACTAGCGTGGCAAGAATAACCAAGCGAGTCTTCGACAGGTCCTACTGAAAGGAGGAAATGAGGAAGAAGGTGGTAAGAAATTTCGTAGATCAGCCTTGAAAGGCCGTCTTTTGTTGCTGTTTTTGATAGAAATCGATGAAAAACATCGTTCTATGAGTACCCAACTAGACACACTGATAAGGCATAATGAGTATAATGCCTTGGAAGAGGTAACTGGTGAATTAAAACATGCCCACCCAACTTGGCAGACGAAATAATGATTTTTCGAGTCTGTATCACCCAATTATTGCTTTTATCTAAAGTTCATGACTTGGTGATGAAGTGGTCTATTCAAAATCCTCTCACCAAAAAATTAGAGCTTTTCTCGCCTGGATTCGGCTCCACATCCTCCCCAATAATAAATTAGCGGGGAGAGTTTCACCAGAATTCCTTATTAATGATCATCAAGATGAGCCCTTTTTGAAAGGAAAACTTTTTCCTTCTTCGCCCTTTTAGAGGCTCCTTTCGGATAATCCCTGGCCCCCAAGTTTGTTGATCGACCTACTTTTCTTACGCCTCGAGAGAATAGACTGAAGGGACGCAAGTGGGATGACGTTTCGAAATTTATCGTTCGCATCAAGTCCATTAGGAACTCGTGGGAAATTACGCGGAAGCTACCCACGATTCCTGATCGTTTGTTATTAGCATTAGAATAACGACAGGAACAGAACGTTGACATTCTGCTGGAAGGACCTGGAAGGTATTTTCCGACGAGACTTATGGAAGACAGTACAAAGTTCTGACAAAAGTTCAATTCTGGTTTCGTACTTGGGCACTTTCGTACTAGAGGAACTTACATAGAAGATAGATAGATAGATATGTTTATTTGGCGCCATTTTGTACACTAATACAAGAAGTTTTTTCCAAGATCTGTCGGAAGGACTGCTGAAAAATAGTTTGTGTCCACCATAATCTAAACTGTCCTTCAAGACAATTAAATAAGAAGAAGATTCATCATCACAGATTAGGCGCAGGATTGATAAGAGCTACCTTAGGTAACTTACCAAAAGTTTGGACATTTTCATGTCTTTGCTTTGGCACATGAACTGAAAAATCGTCACGAAAACTAAGCAAGTCTTGCTCACGCGACCAATAAATAAATAAATAAAATAGACTCACTGTGTTGCGTAGAAACAATCAACTGTTTTCTTATTTTGATGCTTGGGTACATGAACTAACAACCTTACTTCACTACCTTGTTGTGTAGTGGTTGACATGAAAATATCCCAATGTGTTGTACACTCGTATGCAAGCATTTAAAATTGATTTTTTAGCATAAAATCTACCTATCTGTCGTCTCTCAGCGGGAGTGAAAAGTAGTGACACCACCCACGACCACCAGGGCTCACGTCTCTACTGGTTTGAATTCATCGAACCCCTCTCGCGTATTGCGCAAGCGCGGAAATTGGTGAACCGCGAGTTAATTTTTTGACATCCCGTTTTTGACATCCAAGGATTTTCTATTTTCAAAGGCTGTTGAATTAATCTAGTTTTCACTTTTAGATAGAGTTTCTGACCTTTATCGGTTAGAAAACCGATAACCTGCTACATTTTGATGGTCCCCAAAGAACGGTAAGTGTTTTTTTCTTACTGTTTTGGTTGCAAAGTGAAGTAAACAAACAGTTAATCAGATGGTATGGTATAGCATGGTTTTATAGTTAATCACGAGTGATAACTCGTCATTTGATGTTTTGTTTTAATTGGTGCATTCGTGTACCTTGAGTCATTTTTAGGACGTCCCACAGTAAGACTTGGGCGTCCTTATGCGATCGATCTGGGGTGAAGTTGGACAACACTCAACAGAAAAAAAAAATAACCATACAGTAATCCGTTTTAGACCTGTCTGAATCCAAATCCGCGAAAAAAAAACCATAGGTGTATGTCTGTGTGTATGTGTGTGTGTGTATGTGTGTGTGTGTGTGTGTGTGTGTGTGTGTGTGTGTGTGTGTGTGTGTGTGTGTGTAACAAAATCTTGTGTACTCTGCCCAGGCCTTAGTTATCAACCGATTTTCCTGGTTCTTTTTTTGTTCGACGCGGAAAACTATCTAGTTGTGCACTACGTCGCCGGAATTTCGAATTTTGCCTTTTAAGGAGGAGAAAGGGGGGGTTAATGCTCAAAAAACGTGTGTTTTTGGGCATAATCTTGTGTACTCTGCCCAGGCCTTAGTTCTCAACCGATTTTCGTGGTTCTTTTTTTCTTCGACGCGGAAAACTATCTAGTTGTGCACTACGTCGCCGGAATTTCGAATTTTGCCTTTTAAGGAGGGGAAAGGGGGGGTTAATGCTTAAAAAACGTACGTTTGCGGGCATAATCTTATAAACTCTGCCCAGGCCTCAATTTCCAACCGATTTGTGTGTTTCTTTTTTTGTTTGACTAAAATAACTTCCGAGTTGTACATGATTTCACCAGAGTACCAAAATTTGCAAGAGGAGGGGATGGGTGGGGGGATAATATTCACAAAATATCCAATTTTTCAATTCCTTTACTGCTTACTAATTGTATCCAAGCTTTGAAATTGAGGAAAAATTCTCATTATACCTTAGGATTTGCATGAATTACTTTCTGTACCACCATGGAAATAAAAGTGGTGCCACCATGGTGCCAGGGCACCATAAACCTCATATTTCTTGGGTTTTTTGGTGTTTCACCTTGAATACGGATGTGACATTCGACGGACTGCCTACTAAACCTAATAGATGAAAGTTCAATGTTACGACGTATTTCTGCTTTGGTGCCAGACTGGCACCATTGGTGGTGGTGGGGGGGGGTGTACTCGAATTAGCATGTTGGGTGTCGTAGATCATGGATTTTAAAATGCTCTTCAGATTCGAGGCTATCATGCCGTTAGAAGTGTTATGGTTTATAATGGTGGTGGGGGGGGGTATCACTATTTCATCCCTAAAGTAATAAATAAATTACATCGAGAGAAACAGTCTTATCGCTCAACAACTGGTTAATCTGATCCAATACTTATCCAATGGGACGTCCCCTGGAATGCATGCATTACTAAACAATATGTTTTGCTTGTACCTTGGGTCACCCAGCTTACGTTGTTTTTTCGTTTAATTCAGATGCCTTGAAGTGCAACCGGAATCAAACCATTCCAGTTCCACCAAAAACGCTTGCAGAAGCTATGGATGAGATAAGAGGAGGGTTTTCCATCCGTCAACCGTTGACCATGGACAGGCGACCGTCAGATTCACCCGAAAAAAAGAATTTTTCGTTTGGCGAAACGTAGAAGATTTGGAGACATCAACAGAATCCTGCCAGAGCCAACAGTTAGTCAATGAGGCAAAGTTTGCAATTTCATTCGCAGGCATTAAGGCGTTTTAATGTCTTTTAATTCTCAATTTTGGTTTATTATTTTCAATAATGAACCTATGGAATCGACCTTGTTTATACTTTCTACCTCATGACCTGTTTATATATTGCCATTTATAAGGTAATTTTCTTTATAAGGAATAAGTAGTCAGCAATAGAAACTTTTAATATGATAACAATAAGATTTCTATCAAAATGTCATAGTATTCTAATAATCCAGCAAAAAAGCTGGATGGAAGATGGGAGGAAGAAGATGAGGAATAGAGTTGAAGGAGAGACCAGCAGTAGGAGCAGCCTTTTGGCACAAAAAAAGGCTCACCCTGAAGTAATACTGTACAAGTGGTTCCGGGGTGATTCCTAAGCAGAGGGAGTGGGGTTTTAGTTGGTAGGCCCAATGCTGGGGAGTCCAACACTGTTGGGGTGAACTTCCCCTTCGCTCTTAAAGAGTTTCCCCACTCCCGTAACAAAAAAAAACTATTCTAATAATAATAATTTTTAATGTGTTTCTTGGCTGTGAGTACCTAAATAAGACTTTTCGAACACCGAACACATGATTTCTCACTAAAAGGTACATGTGTTTTTAAATATTTTAAACAATGTTTTTTTTCTGTATGCGACCCTAAGTACAATCCTCGACTCGAAGTACAATCATCACTGACCCAAGGTACATTCAGGAATGTACCTTGGGTAAAATTTCAAGTTTTTCTTAAAAATCACTATAAAAAATGTAGAGTGATTTCAGCTAAAACTCTTTTTCTCAATGGGGGGTGCGCCTGATTTTCTTTAAATTTTTAATCAAAAGTAGACTTCATCCTGAGAATTTTGACACCAGCCCTTCTCTTTTTGGATGAGTAGATCTTCTTCTATAATTTTTCAAAGTTTCGAATGTTTATTACAATTCGTAATATCGAATAGAATACAAAGTTACGCCCCCCAGCCCACTGTGACGTCATAAACATTCGAAACTTTGAAAAATCATAGAAGGTCACGCTAGAAGGTCGAGGTTGGTGTCGAAATTCTCAGAATGAGGTCTAGTTTAGATGAAAAATAACAACAAACAGTTTTTCCGACCCATGCGCACACCCCATTGTTCCCAAGTTGTCACCCTACAATTTAAGAACAAAACGGGATTTTTCAAAAGGTTTTTTGAACATTAAATTTGAGTTTGAAAAAAATGACCTAAGGTACACGACCTTACCCTACATTACAGCAATAAGAAAATTACTAAAAAATACATGATTGGACAGAAAAAAGGACGCATTTTGATAATCTCTAACATATGCTGACTTACTTTAATATTCTCTAACTTTAATAATCTCTGAACTATTATAGTTGTTCTTATTATAATAATAGTCTTCTAATACGTATATGCTGTTTAATATCCTCTTGCATCTAAAGCCCCCTTCTGTAACTAGACTACTTAACACCTGCTTTCTGTATTTTGGTCTAGTGAAATTCTGGGGACTTTTCATGCTACAAACAATTTCTCTGTGTAACAAATGTAGAATGAAGATAGGGCTGTGCGTTGTCAGAGTCAGTCTAGGTCTAGGGCCAATAACATTCCCTGCGGCGGCTTATCTAGTATTGTATTTCGGATCCCTTCGAGGAATTTATTCAGATTTATTTATTTATTCAGATTTATTCAGATTTATTTATTCAGATGTACCAGCCTACAATGAGGCAAACATCAGTCGTAAACACAATACAAAATAATATAATGGGACAGAAATAAAAGAACCAACGAATCAGGCTGGGTTTAAACAACAGGAAGGATGAGAGAAAAATAGAATTAAAAAAATAATAATTCAACCTATGATTGGTGAAAGTTGTCCAGTGGGTGGAGGCTACGCAAGCGGGCCCCCACCCGCCGGCCGGGCGCCACCCGACCGGCCCCGGGCCCACCCACCATGGCGGCTCCCCATACCAGGCACCCAACGGCCACGACGCACAGCACAAATACTGAACGCCACCACCGCCAGATAAACCCTGCACCACGATCTCTGGCAGGTAGCCGAGAACGAGGCACCAAGGAGACCGCCCCCGGGACCAACCAGGCGACAGCCCAACCAACGAGGGAGGACATCCACAAACACACACTCATACATACAATAAATACAATCACACCACTGTTAGACATTGAAAACACAAAATATCACAGATAACTACACAAATATCACAGCTGAAAATATAACATAACGACAAAAACAACTAGACAGAGTACTTGTATAAAAAATTCCTCTGCTAGATAAGACGACATAGCTACCTAATATTTAAAAATAGAGAAAACTTGATTCGAGTAAACTTTAGATTGATTCGTTGGTCTTAATTCGATACAAAAAAATCTAGTATATTTATACAGGTTTATTAACCCACTCAATGTTATAAAACTCATCAATAGAATAAAGTTCGGCTTGCACAAGATTGACTTTAAGCGTCCTAATAAATGTCTTTTCCGGAAGGTTGCGGATCTTGAGAGGTAAAGCATTGAACAGTCTTGGACCAACTTGATACGGGTTATTTCGCAGTGCAACGCTGAGGCGAGTGAAAGGGATAGCAATGTCATCTCTAATTCTAGTATTAAAACGATGGGCGCTGGACATCAGAAGAGGGAGATTCGATTTAACGAAGCAGAGGACTGCAAAGGCATATGCGCCTGGCAGAGTCAGAATTCCGAGACGAGAGAATGATCCCTTACAGCTTTCACTCCAACCCAAGCCCGCCAGGATACGAACTGCTCGCTTTTGGAGTCTAAATACGTCCACTGAGTGACTAGAATTTCCCCACAACAGGCAATATAACATTCTACTTGAGAAACAGGCGTGGTAAACAGATAACAACATCTTCTTAGAAACAGCTTTAGACAATCTACGCAACATGAACGTACACGATGTTAATTTAGGAATAAGCGAATCGATATGAGGCTGCCAAGATAATCGGTTGTCAATCGTCAACCATAGGAAATTGACTGATTGGTCCTGCCGACGATTCAATGCGAAGTTGAGGATTTGCGTTTTCTCTTTGTTCAGCAACAGACCATTTGTAGAACACCATTTCTCGATCAACTCACCATCACGACTAAGACTCCTCTGCAACTCAATCGGACCAGAGCCCATTGCCAGGTTTGTCACATCATCAGCAAATAAGAAAACACTGCCGGACTTCATGAATTGATACGCCAGGTCATTTATAAAAATTAGAAAACAGCATGGTCCAAGGACACTCCCCTGCTTGACTCCACATGGTATGTCAACCTCCTTAGACAGAGATCCATTGTAAGAAACCACCTGCTTCCACCCCTCAAGAAAACCTTTGAAGAAAGATACCGTCACTGATGAGAGACCATAATACTCGAGTTTCTTCAGTAGCAAGCTATGATCAACCAAATCAAATGGTACATTTTGGATCTTTTACTAACACTATTTAGGTATTTACAACAGAAGATATTTTACTAGAAGCTGCAGCACTTGTGACATAAGTTTCAACGTTAAAAAAACCACCACAAACCAACCAGTAAAGTAATATCTGTAAATAAATGCATTGTGACTTTTGGAAGACTCTTTTTTGTTTATTATTTTCAATAAAAAAGTTAATTTTTTCAAAAAAAATTTAACCGCCCCTTCAAAATTTGATTTTTACGTTTCCAGCTACGTTGAAACATCAAAAATCTGAAAATCGAATAAAAATTTTTCCGTCCGTCCGCCGTACGCCGTACGCGGCACTTTTCTTAGCAACACTGGACCGATTCGGTTCAAATTTGGTATATGGGCTCCATTTGGGGTCTAGTTGTGCCGCGAAGCTTTTGGTTGATGTCAGTCACTTCTAAGGGGTGAAAATTAAGGGATGAAATTTTCAAGAGTGCCCTAGCTCGAAAACTCTAGAAATAAAGGTATCGTCTTTTGCCAATTTTAAGTAATGTCGCATTTTTAAAAATTTTTGAGACCACCCGGAGCTTTGCTGGACAAACCTTTCGCTTCCTACGAGTACTTAAGGGGTTTCCTTCAATAAAAAAGAATCACGAGTGTGAATCACAAGAGGTCTAATCTCCGGTGAATTTTTAGCAAACCAAAGCTTGATCGCTGTTCATTTCTTGGAGTTTTATTCAGTTTTGCTTCCTCAGCAACCAGTAATCAAATTTCCATACGAAGCTTTCTATTTCTCGAATCGAGTGTGAAGCGTTTAGTTCTTTCTAATAAACTTCAATGTGAAGGTGTGAAGGCAGTATGGTGAGATAGGTAGCACCTACCAATGGTTGGTAGGTAAAAAAAAACGCTACAAATCATTGCCCAATGGTTTATTATTTTCTGTATAGATCCCTCCTTACCAACCATAAGTACCTACTACCTACTAGGGCATTTTTGAAAATTTCAACCCTTCATTTCCATTTGGTTCGTGGTTGGGGTTAAAATTTTTCAAAAATGCCCTAGTAGGTAGTAGGCACCTACGGTTGGTAGGGAGGTATCTATACAGAAGGGTGATCTATACAGAAAATAATAAACCTTTGGGCAATGATTTGCAGCGTTTTTATGATAATTTTCTGCCGAACATGTAACTAACTTATTTATAAAGGTGGACTACGTTCTTTCCCAAGCTATTATGCCATACTGCAATACAGATTGCAACATGATACAATATACAGGGTGTCCCCGAAAACGTTCCCCCCCCCCCCTGCTAAAATCGTCCAGGTAGTGGTAAAAAAAAAAATTTTTTTTTGAATCTTCATGATTTTTAGGACGTCCCACAGTAAGACTTGGGCGTCCTTATGCGATCGATCTGGGGTGAAGTTGGACAACACTCAACAGAAAAAAAAAATAACCACACAGTAATTCGTTTTAGACCATTCTGAATCCAAATCCGCGAAAAAAACCATAGGTGTATGTCTGTGTGTGTGTGTGTATGTGTGTGTGTATGTGTGTGTATGTGTGTATGTGTGTGTGTAACAAAATCTTGTGTACTCTGCCCAGGCCTTAGTTCTCAACCGATTTTCCTGGTTCTTTTTTTGTTCGTCGCGGAAAACTATCTAGTTGTGCACTACGTCGCCGGAATTTCGAATTTTGCCTTTTAAGGGGAGGAAAGGGGGGGTTAATGCTCGAAAAACGTGCGTTTTTGGGCATAATCTTGTGTACTCTGCCCAGGCCTTAGTTCTCAAACGATTTTCGTGGTTCTTTTTTCGTTTGACGCGGAATACTATCTAGTTGTGCACTACGGCGCCGGAATTTTGGATTTTGCTTTTTAAGAGAGGGAAAGGGGGGGTTAATGCTTAAAAAACGTGCGTTTGCGTGCATAATCTTGTAAACTCTGCCCAGGCCTCAATTTCCAACCGATTTGCGTGTTTCTTTTTTTGTTTGACTCAAATAACTTCCGAGTTGTACATGATTTTACCAGAGTACCAAAATTCGCAAGGGGAGGGGGCGAGTGGGGGGATAGTATTCACAAAATATCCGATTTTTCAATATTTCGGTTCCTTTACTGCTTACTAATGGTACCCAAGCTTTGAAATTGAGGAAAAATTCTCATTATACCTCCGGATTTTCACGAATTATTCTCTGTACCACCATGGAACTAATATTGGTGTCACCTTGGTGCCAGGACATGGTGCCATGATGCCATAAACCGCTTATTTCGTGTTTTTTTTTTTTTTTTTTTTTTTGTGTTTCACCTTGAATACGGATGTGAACTTCGATGGTCTGCCAACCAAAACTAACAGATGAAAGTTCAATGTTACGACGTATTTCCGAATTGGTGCCAGACCGGCACCATTGGGGGGGGGTAACTCTAATTCGCATGTTGGGTATCGTAGATCATGGATTTTAAAATGCTCTTCAGATTCGAGGCTCTCATGATGCTAGAAATGTTATGGTGGATAATGGTGGGGGGGGGGTTTAGTATTTCTTGCCTAAAGTAATAAATAAATTACATCGAGTGAAACAGTTTTATCACTTAACAACTGATTAAACTGATCTAATGCTTATCCAATGGGACGTCCCCTGGAATGCATGCATTACTAAACAATATGTTTCCCAAGGATCTCAAATATGACCAAGGTGCGCATTGCGCACGTGCGCAATTGTGCGCAACGCACACCAACTTCGTTTTTTCAAATGAGACCCCCAATTTTTTATTGAAGATTCGGATTCTACGTGAAATTTCATGAACATTTCACCCCTCAACCGATTTTTTTGTTGCGCGCAACCCGCTCAGTGCGCGCTCAAAGATGCAAAGGTTGTGTCAAAATGTGCATGTACAAAGTACCTCAGTGTGATACATGATATTTTAGTATTTTTTTTACGCTGAATCACGTGGTGATGTTAGTTTCTTGATTTTACTGCATTTTTATCAAATTATCGACGAAAAATGAACTTTTAAAAAAGGAAAATTGCATTTTCACTCATTACGCATCTTCTGTGCCCATCCGTTAACTTCATCCTCGTTAATAAATTGAAATTTATGTTTTGACATTTAAAAAAACTCTCCGATCGCACGTAATTTATTGCAGTATTCTAGAGAACCTTGCTTCATAGCTACCGATATGTAGCTAAGATTTTGTTTACTGGTTGCACTTTTTGTGATAAAAAAAAGTGCCGCGAAAAAATTCCTTGACCCCCAGCCAAAAGACATCCATGTCAAAACGATTGTTTGTCACACTGGACTCTTCACTAGTAATTTCACAAGGACTCTCTACTTGTAATTTTTCGTGAAAAACCCGTCCTGTTTACTTGAAAATCTTTTTTCGATTATCTTGGAAAAAAGTTTTTAAGTAGACAGGGTGGTTTTGCTCTTAAAAATGCAATTTTCGTTTTTTGAAAGTTCATTTTTCGTCGATAATTTGATAAAAATGCAGTAAAATCAAGAAACTAACATCACCACGTGATTCAGCGTAAAAAATACTAAAATATCATGTATCACACTTAGGTACTTCGTACATGCACATTTTGACACAACCTTGCGGTTGCGCATCTTTGAGCGCGCACTGAGCGGGTTGCGCGCAACAAAAAAATCGGTTGAGGGGTGAAATGTTCATGAAATTTCACGTAGAATACGAATCTGCAATAAAAAATGGGGGGTCTCATTTGAAAAAACGAAGTTGGTGTGCGTTGCGCACGTGCGCAATGCGCACCGTGGTCATATTTGAGATCCTTGGGAAAAATCATGAAGATTCAAAAAATATTTTTCTTTTTACCACTACCTGGACGATTTTAGCAGGGGGGGGAACGTTTTCGGGGACACCCTGTATAAGTTTTATTGTTTGCTTCGAGAGCGAGTGTCTCACATTGTATCCTAATCTTATCCTGTGTCCTAATTTCTCAATTTGTTGCTGAACTCTACCTTTTCGTAATTAATGAAGTACAAATTAAGGATTTCTCTCATTCCACACCACTGAAGGAAATTTTTTTTTTTTTTTTTTTTAATTAAGTAAACTTTATTGTTAGAAAAATCAACATTACAGTTATGATAACAATTGAATATAGTAGATTAAGTATCTAATTAACATGAAACATGTATTTCAGGTACAACCCAGTGGTTGTCCTGTACTAGTCTTTAGCACAATACTCGGTGCTTGGGCTTATGTGGAGAGAGCATCTTGTGGTCGTTTCCTTTTCAGTCTGCGTCTATTTGGTATAGATGGAGGATTAGCTGCTAGGTTTGATACTATTGTGTTTGGATGTTCAGTCATGCGGTTATGTAGACTATTGTAGGACTTTTTGATCTCTTCAAGTACGTAGGGGATGTTCAGGTCGTTGTGGAGCGTTGCATTTCGGACGTACCATGGAGCCGCAGTGATGAGCCTCAGCACTCTGTTTTGAGTCACCTGTATTTTATTTAAATGTGTTGCCGCTGCCGACCCCCATAAACCACAAGAGTACGACCAGATTGGTTTGATGAGAGAGAGGTAAATCAGTCTTTTTGTGCATAGGGAAATAGGTGATCGGTCTCCAAGTAGTGGTTTTAACTGTCTAATTCTTTGACGAACTTTTGTCACTAGGTACTGGATGTGATCCTTCCAAGTAAGTTTGCTGTCTAAGTGAAGTCCAAGGTAGCGAACTGCGTGGCCTTGTGGGATCGAGACTTCGTTGAGAATGAGAGGTCCATGAAAGTTTTGACGGCATAGCGTGAAGGGCACCACTACTGATTTAGCTGGGTTCATTCTGACCCTCCATTTTTCACACCACTCCTTGGTTTCATCGAGTCTACCCTGAAGGTCCACCTCAGATGCACTTAAGGAATCACCCATTTGCAAGAAGGCTGTGTCATCAGCATATTGGGCAGTCATGGAGTTGTCTACAGAGGAAGCAGGAAGATCGCTAGCGTACACCAGGTACAAAAACGGACCGAGCACACTGCCCTGTGGGACACCTGCAAGGACAGGTCGGGATGTGGAGGTTGCCGCTTTGTATTTTACCGAAAATGTCCGTCTTTGGAGATAGGATTGTATGATACGGTAATAGGTGTCAGGTAAGTGCGCCTTTAGCTTACAGAGAAGACCAGGATGATAAACCTTATCAAAGGCTTTCTCAGAATCAAGAAAAACTCCAAGGCACACTTTCTTGGCTTCATAGGTCTCTAGAATCTGGTCGACTACACGGTGCAATTGCATTGGGCACGAGTGATTTGCTCGAAAGCCAAACTGGGTGTCAGGGAGAAGATGTGCAAGATAGGAGAGGAGTTTTGGCAACAGGAGGCGCTCAAATACTTTCGATAGGGCTGGCAACAAACTTATGGGTCTGTAACTGTTAGGATCAGAGGCCCTTTTGTTGGGTTTTTTGATTAGGATGACTTCAGCATGTTTCCATTTGCTCGGAATGTGAGTTGTTCTCATCATTCCGTTAAAAATCTGCGTTAAAAGGACAATCCCTTTCCTCGGTAAAGCCTTCAAAAGATTATGCGTTATCAGGTCATGACCGGGTGATTTTTTAGTTTTGAGTCTGTTGATGACATTTCGTACAGCTCCTGGAGAAAAGAAATCAGAAAATGGTGACAGTTGCAAAGGTTCGTCAAGCTTTCCATGAATTGTGGAAGTGTGATTGGGGTTGCTATCCGGGTAAGGTGTGAACTGTTTTTCCAGGATTTCAGAGAATAAATCGACTTTTTCTTGCATTGTGGTACACCAGCGACCATCAAACTTTAGAGGAGGTATGTCTACATTAGTTCTGGTGATAATTCTTGTCTTTGTCCATAATGTATTGTCTTGAGCATTGAGTGTTACCAGCTCATTGTATGAGTCCTCGTCCCTTTTCATTTTCAGAACTTTTTTGAGTTGCCTAGTTGCATGATTGTAATTGGCCTTAGCTTGTGGATCAAGTGTTTATTCCCATATCCTTCTTGCAGCTTTTTTTATTTGCAGGAGGTTTTCTATCTGGAGCGAGCATTGATATGCAATATTTGTGTGATGTGCTGTTTGGGGGGTCGAGGCCCTTCCAGCTGCAATTTCAATTATACTCGTGAATGAAGTGACCGCCCTGTCGATGTCAGAAGGTGTTTTAAGGGGGATATTCAAAGTGACAAGCTCTTGCACAACAGACTTGTACGTTTCCCAGTCACAAGGATACTTTATGAGTGATGAAGTGGTTAAACTCGCATTGTTTGAGTGTGAAAGCTCTATAACTACGGGATAGTGATCCGAGCTCATTTCGTGGATTACGCGTGCACAAGATGCTTTGTGACTAGTGTTCTTGCTTAGGAAAAAGTCAAGTACATCAGGAGTGTTGCCATTGTCTGGGTAAATGAAATGGTTGATAACTAATTGAGATGAACCAGCGACTGAGGAAACGAGAGAAATCGGGAAGTCTGTGGAGGGTGGCTTAGTGGTGCATCACGTTGGGAGGCGCCAGCAGTGATGAGCCATTGGAATAGTACGGAGGGAGGAGGAGTGGAGGAAGGAGGTGGTGAGGGAGGAGGAGGTGAGGGAGGAGCCGATGAAGCGAACGAAGGGAGGCTCGGAGGTAGCGAGGCGTAGCGCTGGACTAGAAGCGAAGGACTAGGAATGGGCCGCCGGGAGAGGAGTCCTGTTCGGTGGGGGGCGGGAAGTTGACGGCCAGTCGAAGCAGGAAATTGACAGGTCGTATCTGACCGGCGGACTACACGGGAGGCATTTCTGTAAACAATGCTGAGTGGCTGGGATGCGGTTCACAAGCGTATCCGCTGTAAACGACCCCCCCCCCCCCCGGCACCTCCTCCGACACCTCCAACAGCGGCGGACGTTCCGATGATCATTGGTCCACCAGACCCATTTCAGACCGAGTTACTTCCGACCTTTTCATTCGGCGGCTCTTCCGCCATTTCCACTTTCACAGTTTGAATTATTCACTGGACTCAACTTCGACTTCTTCCGCCGCTTCCTTTGCCTCCCACTCTCTACTATATTCTCCACCTCAACTATTATATACTCTCCTCCTCTCCCCGTACTCTCTACTATATGCTCTACCTCTACTATACTGTTATGTTTGTAGCATGAAAAGTCCCCAGAAGTTCACTAGACCAAAATACAAAAAGCAGGTGTTAAGTAGTCTAGTTACAGAAGGGGGCTTTAGATGGGAGAGGATATTAAACAGCATAATATGATAATCTCTAACATATACTAACTTACATTAATATTCTCTAAACTTTAATAGTCTCCAATACATATAATATATGTAGATAAGTAAGTATATGTTAGAGATTATCAAAATGTGTCCTTCATTCTGACCAATCATGTATTGTTTATTAATTTACTTATTACTGTAATTGTATAGTAGACATCAATTTATTTACCGATATGCAGCGTTTTTGCAAAGATCCTACCCTACAACACGGGCCAAGCCTATTGTCGGGTAGGAAATCTGAGCAAATTGCATCCCTTCATGCATTTATATTATTGTAAAAATGTACAAAATGGCGAAAATAAACATATCTATCTATCTATCTATGAGAATCAGGTGTTATAATTGTTGTTCATGTTGTCAAAGTGGGAAAATCGGGGAGTTATGATGGAATCGTTCTGAAAAAGTGGTGCTGTCCAAAATGTAGTTGATAATGCGAATTTTGAGATAATTTTATGCAAAATAAATATGTTTAATATCCTGGACGTCAGTTTACAACAGTGGTGTCAGAAGTGACCAGTCGAATCCCGTGTCAGGATGAGTGACGATGAGTCCGGGGTCCGTCGTCGACATGCGATTTCAGTAGAGAGGGTCGAGGAGTCTCATTTTATGGACGAAGTGATAAGAAAGGAACAATTGGCCAACGTTCCCGATCCTAATGAACAAGTACCAACCGACACGACTACATTAGTGACTCTCAACTTGATCTCACAGCAATTAGCAGCTCTAGCTAGAGCATTCCAGCAGTTCGTGAATCAGTAGCAGACACAAAGTACATTCATAAACGACCCTGAAATATATCTGGACACTAGTGACTATAATGTCCAATAATTGGACACAGTTTCACTATTGGACTATTGGACAGTTGCAGTTTCTAGTCCAATACTAGACGTTAGGTGTCGGACCGGCGCTAGTTCTCCCTGGGCCCACGGGGAGCGCAGGATAATTGGAATGACCGATATTACCAATAAATTTGATGTTAATGAGTGATTGACAAGACAGCCCCGAGAGAGCAGCAGCGCAGCAGAGGCAAATTATAGATTATTTTCTTATATTGATCTCAAACCTATTTACTTAACTATCGAAGTCTTGTTAATCACGCTTTAACATCAATTGGACCGCGTTATGCGAAAATATCTCTTGAGTGACAAAATACCTGTCATAACTACGATACAAAAGGATTCATCTCGCTAAGTAGAATCGATTTCTTTGGGTACTTGCGCCGTCCTTTTTTTAGAAAATCGAACTATTTCCTCATATAGGTACTTACTAAGCGACTAAAAAAGGCATTTTTAATTTCACAATTCCCTACGACATACCATGAAAAAGTTACCAAACAAACGACACATGAATATTGGTGATTAGTTTGGATTTATGTATATACAGGGTGTCACCCTTACGGGCGCACCACCGGGCAGGGTTCGATTCTACTACTAATTTGCAACAAAAAATGTCTCCTAGCAATTTTGTTTTAGAGGCTTCGTTTTCGACTTATTTCACATTTAAGATTTTTTTCGTGTTTTCGACCTTACATCACTAAAATGGCTATAACTCTCTTAATTGATGGAGTAAATTCAAATTTGATTATATCATTGGAAGGAGCGTCAAATTTCCTATCTCCCTGATGGGGTTTTAGAAAATTTCAAATGAAACGAACGGGTGTAAAATAAACCAAAAGTAAAAAATTGGTAAAGTTTCGAAAATTTCCACTTTTTTCAAAGTTTGTTTCTCGAAACGTCGTGAACGGAAATTTCCATGCTGTAGGCCTAAAAGTTGCATGAGAATTCCAGCTTTCTAACGGTGTAGTCATTTTTCAAAAAACACCACTTATCCAGTTAGAAAATGACGTTTTTAGGGCAGAAAACGATCATTTTGGGGTGTAAATCGGCGTTTTTCACCAGAAATGATTTCCTACTTAATAAATCATTTGACATGGAATTTTACGTACTTTTTGACGCTGAATCGAATGGTAACACTTTCCGATCTCCTCGACAAACAAATAGTACTTTTCAAGCCCTTTCCGTTGGGCGAAGGGCTCAATCTCGTGGTTCTTTTTATCCAAAATTGTCATTAAGGGAGGTCTGGGTTATTAATGACTCGCACTCCTTCAACTTTGTTGACTTACCTAATTTTTTCCCTATGTCTTGAAAATATCGTCTCGATCATTTGCGGAAAGCTTTATCTTTTCCATAGATAACAAGTTGGGAGTCGAGGACTCAGTTGTTGTACCCTGTTCAACCGAGAAAGGGCTTGAAAAGTACTATTTGTTTGTCAATGAGATCGGAAAGTGTTACCATTCCATTCAGCGTCAAAAAGTACGTAAAATTTCATGTCAAATGATTTATTAAGTTGGAAGCATTTCTGGTGAAAAACGCCGATTTAATCCCTAAAATGATCGTTTTCTGCCCTAAAAACGTCATTTTCTAACTGAATAAGTGGTGTTTTTTAAAAAATGACTACACCGTTAGAAAGCTGGGATTCTCATGCAACTTTTAGGCCTACAGCATGGAAATTTCTGTTCACGGCGTTTCGAGAAACAAACTTTGAAAAAAGTGGAAATTTTCGAAACTTTACCAATTTTTTACTTTTGGTTTATTTTACACCCGTTCGTTTCATTTGAAATTTTCTAAAACCCCATCAGGAAGAAAGGAAATTTGACGCTCTTTCCAATGATATAATCAAATTTGAATTTACTCTATCAATTAAGAGAGTTATAGCCATTTTAGTGATGTAAGGTCGAAAACACGAAAAAAATCTTAAATGTGAAATAAGTCGAAAACGAAGCCTCTAAAACAAAATTGCTAGGAGACATTTTTTGTTGCAAATTAGTAGTAGAATCAAACCCTGCCCGGTGGTGCGCCCGTAAGGGTGACACCCTGTATTTCCCTGGAGCAACTGCGAGTGCCTCATTTTACTGTTTCGTGTTAATAACACGAAATACATAATATGTATTTGCATAGCTATCTCTTTCGTTGAAACAGCTAAATTAATGAATTCGCAGTGTATGGGCAAGCTATGAAGCATGGGCTATGAGGTATGAAGTATGAAGATGAAGTTATAAAAGAGTTATGTAATAAAACAACCATTAGGTACCATTGTACAATTTGTAAAATGATACAAGGGGATGGCGCTTAGTTATAGATAATAATAATTTACAGATTAATGCAATTTTATCTAATAACGATAAATTGGTGGTTGTCTGGTTTTTGCGCTCCAATTATCGGTAATATCGGTCGTCCCAATTATCCTGCGCTCCCCGTGGGGGCAGGGAGAACTAGCGCCGGTCCGACACCTAACGTCTAGTAAGTCACTAATGCAGATGGGTCATTTCAAAATTTGGGGTTATTTTGTCCTCGAACTTTTCCATAAATTATTGTTGAAGTTTTTATGTTTTTTCTCCCGTAAACGTCCTTTGTTTTGGCCACTGAGGCAGATCCTGAAGTGGGCGCACACTTTATCAAGTAGTTTCAAATTTATAGAATTTTGAATTTTTTTCCATAATTTCGACTTTGTAGGGAGAGAGAAAACCAAGTGTGAGTTGAACTCATGAAACCTTTTTATTCCTTCAAAATTTACTTTATGAAGTGAGTCTCTTTTACTTATCGCAATCACAGTCCGAAGCTATAATCTAGGTACATCAGAATTATCAGATTCTTCAAGTCTTTCAATCAGTCTAATCTTTCGTAAAATGTGGGTTAATGAAAAGTCAGAATTATATGACCCAGCGGTGTAAATAGTTCAGGTAACTCTTAAAAATGTAAACGGCTTTGAAAAAAAAAACTTCTCTCCCTGCAATTCCATCTCTCTTCCTACAAACCAGCCTCTTCCCAGAAGTTGTACGTAGAGAGGTTGTAGGGAGAGAGATTTGTGAGGTTATCACTCTCTACTGGCCTAACCATTATTGATTCTGAACGTTAGAAAAAATACATAACACTATGGCATTCATAATTGTAATTTGAGTTTAATTAAACTTAGTTGAACACTTACCCTGATGAGTGAGGTGGTTGTAGGGAGAGAGAAAGTATTTACCTACTCTCAAAGCTTCAACACTTCACAACATAACCCACACAACTGGGAGCTTGGAAATTCCACAAACTTCAGTAGCTTCGGAAGCCATCTTGCAGCAGTGTTCACTTTTGTTTTTCATGACACAAAATAATCGTTTTCCAGGAGTGGGCAGGCATTTCAAAAAAATTGTAGGGAGAGGAAATAAAACCTTGTGACAGCATCAAAACATAGCAAAAACCCTTCCAATTCATGGAATTTTCGTTCGTTTCTAATTTATTCCTGAAGAGGAGAGTATCCTGGACCAATAACGTTTTTTACTTAAATTAAAATATGAATATAGAGTTCTCCAAAAATGTTCAAAGTTCCCAACCTACCCTCTGTGACAGGTGTAGGGAGAGAGAATTGGGATCATTAATGATTTTTAATTGTCTGAGTTGATTGATTAGTGAAATTCATTCTATGTGATCTTTGTAGACACCAACCTGCTGTATCTCCCTGAAAAAATTCTGAATTTCCAAGACAAATAGAGTGTTCACAAAAGCTGCGTGACAAGAAATAACCCCAAATTTTGAAATGACCCAGATTCTAATGAGTGGAGTTCAGTCACAGCTGGTGTCCGAGTGATCGCTTGCCTTCGTGGAGTTGCTCTTGCAGCAGTGTGCAATATCCCAAAAATGTCCAGGAGTTTATCAACGATGGTCTATTGTTTGGATCAACGTTTTGGGGCGAAAGGGCAAGAAAGATTGTTTTTGGCTCGGCTACGTCAACGAATCCAAGGCCCAAAAGAGGATGGAAAATGTCCCCCTAGCTATGGGCCCAGAACCAATGTAATAGGATCGAAAATTATCTTAAAATGCAAGTATAAACCAACTGGTGAACTGGAACGGAGAAAAGCTCGCTTGGTTGCGCGTGGTTTCGCCCAACGCCCAGGATTGGGCTTTACTGAGACTTATGCACCAGTAACAAAATTGAGCTCAATACGTCTCCTACTTGCTCTCGCTGTTGAAGAAGACCTTCACATAAATCAACTAGATGTGTCTACAGCATTCTTAAATGGAGAGATTACTGAAGAGATCTTCATGGAAAAGCCTGCACACCTTGAACAAATTCTGACAGAGATTATTTCGATGAAAGTGATGTGGAAAATTCCATAATTTTTCAACGCGCAAAGCAGATGCTCCAAGATTTGAGACAGACAGATGGTAAGACGGTGTGTCGCCTAAATAAGGCGCTATATGGTTTGAAACAGGCTGGCCGCAACTGGTTTCAAAAATTGGACTCCAAACTTAAGCATCTTGGCTTTTTAGCATCTCCAGCAGATCCTTGTGTCTACTCATCTTTTCAAGGAGGAGATAAGATTCTAATTGCAATTTATGTCGATGATATAATTTTGGCATCGAATAACTTGGCAAAACTCAATGTAGTCAAAAAGTTGTTGATGAGTATCTTTGAGATGAGGGACCTAGGTGACTTGCAACATTGCTTGGGAATCGAATTTTCGCGGAAGGAGGGAAAGATCTACGCGTCACAATCAAAGTATGTAGATGAAATCCTCGAGAAATTCAACATGACCACTTGCAAACCCGTTAGAACTCCACTCGCACCAGGTACCCAACTCATCAAGAACCCTTCCGATAATCTACCAAACTACCCTTATCAGAATCTTATAGGTGCTCTTATGTACTTGTCAATGGGAACGAGACCCGACATTAGTCACTGTGTCAGCTACCTCAGCCAATATAACATGTGTTTCGACAAATCACACTGGCTTGCCACCAAACGGGTGCTACGCTACCTGAAAGGTACTAGAGACCTCGCACTAGTCTACCAGAAGACAGGAGAGCCACTACATGGATTCGCAGATGCAAACTGGGGCTCTTGTACCGAAGACAGGAAATCCTACACTGGCTACCTCTTCAAATTCGCTGGTGCTGCTATCAGTTGGGAGAGCCGCAAGCAAGGAACATTTGCTCTATCCACTCAAGAGGCAGAGTATAATATAAGGACATATTATGTCCTAAACAGACGCTGCAAAAGAGGCTATGCATTTAAAACAACTAATCTCAGATATGGGAATTAAGCATGACGCTATAGAAGTCTTCAATGACAATCTCTCAGCGCAGGACTTGAGTAAAAATCCAATTGTCAGTACTCGTTCCAAGCACATTAGCATTCGAGAACACTTTATCAGAGAAAAGGTTCAAGATGGAGATATTGTCGTCTCATACAAACCCACTGAAGTAATGGAAGCCGACATTCTCACGAAAGGACTCGCAGGACCTCGCCACCACATGCTCCAAAAGGCGATGGGACTTCAACCGAAGCCTACTGAGTGAGGAGGAGTGTTGGAATTTTTCATCCACTCTTGGCTTCTCCGTGTCTACACCGCCGTCTTCTAATGTCCTATGTAACACTAGCGTGACTCTATGCTCCCTTATACCTTCTAACGTGTTCTGTAGATGTCCAGTAATAGTTTATTATACGACTTTATTTAGAGTAATTTAATTATTCCTCCTAGAATCAAAATACGTTGCTACTTTTGCAGCGGACGTTGAGAGTCTAGCTCGACGGGCAGTGTCCGGGGAGGAGACAAGAGAGACCATAGCCATGGAGTTTCTGAACTGCTTAGAAAATCAGCGTGTACGGGAAATGGTTATTGGGAGTGATCCTACAACACTGAGAAGTGCAATCACACGAGCTCTACATCTATAGGCTGGGCTTGCACCACCAATAATTTCCATTCACGCTGTAAATGAACCAGAAATTGGGAGCAAGAAGTTCAAAAACCGAAACATGGGAATAAATACAAGGAGAGAACAAGGTGATGATGAAGAGGATAGAATACGCAGAATAGTGAATGAACAAATAGAAAAAGAGCGACATGACTTTAGGCTTATTCGGAGGGACATGAAATGCTGGAAATGTGGACGTACTGGGCATGTAGACAGGAAGGATAACAAACTAGTAACCGCCACTCAAGGCTTCAGGGTGAGTTTCGAGTCTGCTAAGGGTGGAGGACATAGAGGTTATTCGGAGGGACATGAAATGCGAAATGTGGAAGTACTGGGCATGTAGACAGGAAGGATAACAAACTAGTAACCGCCACTCAAGGCTTCAGGGTGAGTTTCGAGTCTGCTAAGGGTGGAGGACATAGAGGTTATTCGGAGGGACATGAAATGCTGGAAATTTGGACGTACTGGGCATGTAGACAGGAAGGAAAACAAACTAGTAACCGCCACTCAAGCCCAGGAATTGGAAGGTGAACAAGAGGCTTCAGAATGTCGGAAGGTGGGACCGACTTTTGGAACATTCCGAACATCATTCAGTGCGGATTGCGATAGGGCTGTAGATCGTTATCAACAGGATGAAGGCTTCAGGGTGAGTTTCGAGTCTGCTAAGGGTGGAGGACATAGAGGTGGTCGTGGCCAGGGTGGTCAAGGGTATGGTGATCGAACGTTCCAGAGAGACATGGGAGGTGTACCTTGTAAAAACAGACCTCATCAAAGAGAGCTTCATGAAGGCGATAGAAAAGGAAGGCGGGAATACAATTGCCTATCCGGCTCCAATAGAACAGGCGTGAGGGCAAACAGCAAACAGGACAACACCCTCAACGAACGGAAGGCCAAGGAGGCGCCTAAATCAATCCCTGAATACAACCTGAGTAAAAACAGCAAAGGCGAGGACTTGAGCCGAGGGGAGAAGATACACACTCTCTGCAAGAAGAAGGAGGAAGAGGTCGTCAAAGAGGAAGAGTGTGAGGATATTGAAATCCCTCAAAGGGTAGGAAAACAATGGAATGTCCTCGACATTGATATTCAACACAGAGACACTGGTCGTGGTGGGTATGGATGCGGCTGTGACGGCTTCAAGAACAACCAGGACAGACCTCCAATTGTCCATGCCAGGGAAAGAGAGAACGACCTCGCGTCCTCCTCTATTTCAGTTAAGGAAGTTCTATCTCGTCATAAAACCGCTGAACAATCTGGTTTTTGTGTACTTGACCAAAGAGGAAAGCTGAAGGTGGGTCATGCTGGCAGCTTAAGAGGCTACTTTGGACCTTGAAAGAAGAGGTGGAAGGAGTGTTATGAGAATCAGGTGTTATAATTGTTGTTTATGTTGTCAAAGTGTGAAAATCGGGTAGTTATGATGGAATCGTTCTGAAAAACGGTGGATACAGCATTCGTACAAGTACGCAACCACGAGAGACATTTTATGTCTTATGTTTAATAAATTGAGAGCTTTCCAATGAGTGGTGAACGATTTTTGTGGGGTGGAAAATGAGGAAGTTAGTTTTCCCTAGGAACGATTGGTTGTACGTGAAAAGTTGCATCTGTAAAAAAAAAACGCTGCAAATCATTGCTCAAAGGTTTATTATTTTCTGTATAGATCACCCTTCTGTATAGATCACTAGCACCTACCACCATCTGTATTCTCCCTTGACCTTCCCTCTCAAATTTCAGCTTCCTGCGTTCAATAGGATTAAAAATGGCTTCGGAGCTCACTCAGCTGATCAGTGATCTGAAGAGTGAAGAAGATCTCCTCGAATGCTGGAGACGCCTGGAAGAGCACTTCCATTCAATAGGATTGAAAATGGCTTCGGAGCTCACTCAGCTGAACAGTGATCTGAAGAGTGAAGAAGATCTCCTCGAATGCTGGAGACGCCTGGAAGAGCACTTCCATTCAATAGGATTGAAAATGGCTTCGAAGCTCACTCAGCTGATCAGTGATCTGAAGAGTGAAGAAGATCTTCTCGAATGCTGGAGACGCCTGGAAGAGCACTTCCATTCAATAGGATTGAAAATGGCTTTGGAGCTCACTCAGCTGAACAGTGATCTGAGGTGTGAAGAAGATCTCCTCGAATGCTGGAGACGCCTGGAAGAGCACTTCCATTCAATAGGATTGAAAATGGCTTCGGAGCTCACTCAGCTGATCAGTGATCTGAAGAGTGAAGAAGATCTCCTCGAATGCTGGAGACGCCTGGAAGAGAACTTCCATTCAATAGTATTGAAAATGGCTTCGGAGCTCACTCAGCTGATCAGTGATCTGAAGAGTGAAGAAGATCTCCTCGAATGCTGGAGACGCCTGGAAGAGCACTTCCATTCAATAGGATTGAAAATGGCTTTGGAGCTCACTCAGCTGATCAGTGATCTGAGGAGTGAAGAAGATCTCCTCGAATGCTGGAGACGCCTGGAAGAGAACTTCCATTCAATAGTATTGAAAATGGCTTCGGAGCTCACTCAGCTGATCAGTGATCTGAGGAGTGAAGAAGATCTCCTCGAATGCTGGAGACGCCTGGAAGAGCACTTCCATTCAATAGTATTGAAAATGGCTTCGGAGCTCACTCAGCTGATCAGTGATCTGAAGAGTGAAGAAGCCTTTGAGCAATGATTTGCAGCGTTTTCTACCCATCAACATTTTTTTACCTACCAACTTTTTTTTACCTACCAGCTAGGTACTACCTACCACACCATACTGGCTTCACACCTTCACAATCAAGTTTATTAGAAAGAACTAAACGCTTCACACTCGATTGGAAATATGTTTCTTGGATACCGAAACTACGTGTATCCCTAGTGTATAATTGTGAGGAATTTATAATACTTTTCGAGTTCACATGCCAACGGAGAATCTTTTCGTGACGGAGTCGAAATTCACATATTAGTAAACAAACTGACGGAATGTTAACGTGCTCTACAACGAAGGGGGTCAATGTGCATACAAATGAACATCATGGTATTTAGGGATAAATTGAGAGCTTTCCAACGAGTGGTGTACGATTTTTGTGCGATGAAAATTGCTGAAGATACTTTTCCCTAGTTACATATTTGTTGTAAGTGAAAATCATCACAATTATTTGGTAACGAATTTTGGTAACGGTTTTCGAGTTATGTGCCAGAGCAAAGACATAAAATGTCAAAAGTGGTGCTGTCCAAAATGTAGTTAATAATGCAAATTATGAGATAGTTTGGTGCTAAATAAATCTGTTTAATATCCTGGACGTCAGTTTACAACGGAATTATTCTCAATTTTATTGGTTTTTAGGAATTCGTGTTTTTGAAGGGAATGTCATATTAGCGCTCTGATCAATTTCCTTCATCTTCACACCACCAAATCCTAAGTACAACTAGATGAGATGGAACTACATTGCCCACCCAGCTTGGACTTAGACACGTTTTTCACCCCGCAAAATTATATCTTTAAAAACCGTAGCGCGGCTCATTAAGTATATTACCGTATCAGAAGCGATGAGACGAGAAGAGAGAGAGAGACCGACGTTATCATGAGTGAATCTCTTGCCAACCTCTTTTCCGTTGATAAGGTCACCGGCTGACATCCAGAACAGGATGACATTTTACCCTGGTTCCCCCTTAATTTTTGTGCTTTTTCACTTTTTCGCAGATTTTCGTTCCTCTAAGGTCGATAGGTATTTGGCGCTTGAAAGGACTTGTGACCTCAATATAATATTATACAGTATTTTATCATTTATTTATTTTTATTTATTATACAGTATTCAAATGATGTACTAATTTGTTTGTAAATTTAGTTGTACATAGAGATTGATGTTTTGAGATTAACTACTTGCATCGGATCATCTCTACAATCTGGTTATGGATAATAGGAAGCTATGAGCCACACCCACTTGGCAGACGTTTTTTTAAATCGTTGAGCTAAGGCGTTTTGAAAATTTCATCCCCCATTTTTCACACATCAAAATAAATAGAGGCTTCGCGGCACAACTAGACCCCAAATGGAGCCATATGCCAAATTTCATCCTAATCGGCCTCGATAACTAAGAAAAGTGCTGCAGACGGCAACGGACGAATTTATAAAAGTTTAGGATTTTTGAATTCTACGTAATTACTGAGGGGTACCTCGAAATGTAAACCATAAAATTTTGAGAGAGAGATGAAAATGTTTTTCTAGCTCGTTTATTATTAAAAATTATAAACCAAAATGGATGAAAATCGATAAAAAAATATTTCTTTGAACATTCGCTCATTCTCGAATGGGAATTTTTAATACCTAACTGCTAGAAAACATTTATGATGTGTGAATGTTTCTCAATCAATGACGGAAGTGGGGTGGGAGAGGGAACTGAAAGTTTGATTCCATGCATCCGAGGACACCCAGACTTTTCCGTCCGATTCGATTAACTGACAAATTGCGTTGCGGTTGGTTGGTGCAATTCACTTCATTATTGATATTCAGTCGGCCTTATCCTACAAAAACGGTCACCGCCACATGCAGAACCAACGAAGGGGACAACTTGTCTCACCTCGAATTTATGAGTTTTCCCTTTGCAAAAGGCCTCAATAAAGAATAAACAGTCTCTCTTCCACGACATAGAGCGTAGCAGCATTTGCATCCATTTTTACCTCGATTCATGGTTCACGCTTAAACGTTCCGAGAACTCCAATGGAAGGTCAACATGATTATTTTTAAACATCCTTCATCGAAATTTTGCGTCGTTCGGTGTCTTGTCTTATTCAAAGTATCGACCCAAGAGGGTGAATTAGATCCACGTGTGTCTTTGCTGGTGAATAGACCATAACTTCGACGATGCCATATCGGCATAGCGGTGGAAATATTTAGTATAGACCTATTTACAGTCAAATACAATTACTGGATGAACTGTTTAGACAACCTTGAATGCACAAAAGAAAGAAAATGTCGAGAAAAAAAAACACCTGTGAAGATAAAACCATTTACAGGCCAAATTACAGTAAGCGAGATTTCAAGACTCACAAATTGAATATAACGAAATTCTCGTGAATTAATTTTTTTTTTTTTTTGAAAAAAAGAGGAAAATGAGCCGATGTTCACCAAATAATGTTATGAGGGTATGAAATTCGATAGAGCTACCTAACTTTGCCTCAGGCATGTCAAGGAGATGAATATGAGGTAGAGTGAGGTACAGCAGTTTAGGGACCTAATGTAAGGGTTCGCAATAGAGGTGTATAAGACAAGGTCATTTGGCGGATTCGAATCCCAAACGGTCACTCATTACAGAGACCAGGTCTTTTGAATCCGTTCACCCGTTCACTCACAAGACAAACAAGCAACCGGTCAGAAGTCAAAAAAACGAGCGAGTCTGTAAACCGAACGAGTCGAAACGTTGGGATCCAGGTCGTGACTCGAAAAAACGCTGAGTCGAAAAACCGAACGAGTCGGAATAGGTTACAATGAGTAGGCGATTTGATGAATCTAATGAGCTAAAAGACAAAAACAAAGAATCAGTCTTTGAGTGTGTTTTGTCTTTTTAGTCCTCAGGCCATTCTTCACTTGGATGATGTAAGGTTTTGCTTATAAAACCACTTCCATCTACGAATAAAATCACTCGCGATGAGATTGTGGAAAACCATTTTAATAAAAACGGAGTTGAGTAGAATGTTGTCTATTTCCACGAAAATAATGAGTTACAAGTTAAATCGATTTCGACGGTTAGGTCATCATCAGTAACAAACAATAACTGAAGGTACATCACAAAGAGCATAGCTTATATAGGTACAAGTGAAAGGGAGCTTGAATCCCATTGGTCGTGAAAGTGAAAGTCATACCCAATCAGATAAGTGAAAGGAGAATCCTATTGGCTCAGAGAAGTGAAGGGACCTGGGAGGATCATCAAATGCCAATCAAGGCAGACAAAGTGAAAGGGGGCTCAAACATTGGTGAGGGTTACATTGTGAAGGGGAGACCAAGCTATTGCAAGAAGGAACCTATCAATGGTGAAACATGTTGAGGGACCACCTCATTCAGACATTTACCAGACCTATCACTCTTAAGAATCTCGAACTTTTCAAGCACATCCAACATACCTCCCTTCGGGCAAAAATGAGGAAATTCTATGTACTGTCCGCTTGTTAGATCAAAACTGAAGTTATGATTGGATTCTCTCAGGTGATTCGCAAAAGCAGAATCACCTTTGCTATCCCTGAAATCCTTCTCATGCTCTTTTATTCTTTCCTTAAATTTCCTACCAGTTTGACCACAATACTCAAGCCCACAAGAACATTTCAGCTTATAAACCCCACTTTTATCTTGAACGCTAATTTTATCTTTAACAGAACCCAACGAAGCTTTAAGATTATTTTTATTTTTAAACCCTACTTTGAAACCTCTAGATGATAACATTTTGCCAATTTTGTCAGAAATCTTTCCATAATAAGGTATACTTATCCACTTTTTCTCTTCTAATACAACTTCTCTAGCCAAATTAGAAACCCCGTCTCTACACTTTTTCCTAAGAACCTTGTTCCATATGGAATCAATGAGACATCCTCCATATCCATTGCTTGCGGCTATACTCTTGATAATTGTTTTTTCTTTAGATACATTTTGATCACTCATTGGTATTGACAAAGCTCTATTGATCATACTATGGAAAGCAGCATGTTTATGAACTAAGGGATGATTTGATGTACTATGAATAGTGATATCACTGTAGGTATCTTTTCTATAAATGGAGAAATCATGTTTTCTGTTAATCAATGAGATGGACAGATCAAGAAAATTAAGCTTATTTCCACCTAGTTCAAGAGTGAATTTAACAAAAGGATCTAGTGTATTGATTTTTTCATGAAAAGAATTTAGTTGCCTTTCAGTTCCTGTCCATAGAATTATTATATCATCAACGTACCTATACCAATATAAAAGGTTGTTTGATTTACACTTTTCAAAGATTCGTTTTTCAAGATGATCCATATAAATATCCGCAAGCAAAGGAGACAGCGGTGAACCCATGGCTACCCCTGGCTGAGTATAATATTTACCTTCAAATAGAAAATAGTTTTGATCCATACAAACAGACATTAGACTACACAGCTCATCCTTCTCAAAAACATCGAGACCCGACCCATGGATAAGCCCATCAACCACATCTTTGCAGCTAGCTACATCGATATTGGTAAACAGACTAACCACATCAAAGGAAGCAAGTTTGGCATTCGGAGGCGCTTGAATGTCACTAATTTTAGAAACCAAATCGTATGAATTTTGAACAGTATTACGGGGCCGAAAATTGATTTTATTTCTAAACAATGAATTTAACTTTTTGGCTAATTTGTAAGCGGGGGCACCAATATAAGACACAACTGGTCTCATCGGTGCCCCTACTTTATGAATTTTTGGAAGACATGATAACCTAGGAGCATGAGGATTCATTTCTACAAGGCTTGGTTTGTACATACGTTTAAGAATATTTTCTGAGCTGTTTACTACTCTACGGATTAATTTCTGATAGTTAGCCGTTGGATCTGATTGGAGAGCTATGCAGTTATTGTCATTTAAGAACTTAAGCGTTTTGTCAATGTAATCTTGCTTAGTAAGAATAACTGTTGTATTGCCTTTATCTGCTTTAAGAGCTACAATCTTCTTGTTGTTGAACTTCTTCTTCAAGTCGGCCGCCAGTCTTTCCTCTGGTCCCGGTGGGATCTTGGGCGCCTTCTTCATTTCCTCAGCGCACAACGCCTTCGTCAACAATGCATATCCAATCGACTCATTCCAAATTACGTTCATATACAGTGCAAGCATTCTTCAAGTGCTGCGACCCGTATTATCAAGGAGGCTCAACTCAAGCTCGTTAAGAGTGAGCTCCACCATTGGTACGGTGTTCGAGATTCTGCCAGGGAGAAGATGTATTATATGTTTCAGGAACTCTCCGTCTCATACGATGCCAAGGAATGGGACCTTATCGATCGGCATGCCATCGACGTTGCCTGGCAGAAAGGACTGAAGAAGAAAGCCTGTCTACTTCGCAAGCTTGGCGAACTCCGGAAGAACCAGACGCCAACTCCCCTGGCCTCACCTCCGTCAGGGACCTTCTTCAAGAAAGTGGAGAACCTGTCGAATGTCACCTTTTCATCGGCAGAAGTATCCCTTCTTGAGAAGGGACTGAAGCACAACCCCATCGTCTCGCTCGGGGCTCCATCATCAAGGGACCTAGCTTTCTCCATTGAAGCTTCCGATGGACCCTACGTGACGAAGGCGTTGTGCGCTGAGGAAATGAAGAAGGCGCCCAAGATCCCACCGGGACCAGAGGAAAGACTGGCGGCCGACTTGAAGAAGAAGTTCAACAACAAGAAGATTGTAGCTCTTAAAGCAGATAAAGGCAATACAACAGTTATTCTTACTAAGCAAGATTACATTGACAAAACGCTTAAGTTCTTAAATGACAATAACTGCATAGCTCTCCAATCAGATCCAACGGCTAACTATCAGAAATTAATCCGTAGAGTAGTAAACAGCTCAGAAAATATTCTTAAACGTATGTACAAACCAAGCCTTGTAGAAATGAATCCTCATGCTCCTAGGTTATCATGTCTTCCAAAAATTCATAAAGTAGGGGCACCGATGAGACCAGTTGTGTCTTATATTGGTGCCCCCGCTTACAAATTAGCCAAAAAGTTAAATTCATTGTTTAGAAATAAAATCAATTTTCGGCCCCGTAATACTGTTCAAAATTCATACGATTTGGTTTCTAAAATTAGTGACATTCAAGCGCCTCCGAATGCCAAACTTGCTTCCTTTGATGTGGTTAGTCTGTTTACCAATATCGATGTAGCTAGCTGCAAAGATGTGGTTGATGGGCTTATCCATGGGTCGGGTCTCGATGTTTTTGAGAAGGATGAGCTGTGTAGTCTAATGTCTGTTTGTATGGATCAAAACTATTTTCTATTTGAAGGTAAATATTATACTCAGCCAGGGGTAGCCATGGGTTCACCGCTGTCTCCTTTGCTTGCGGATATTTATATGGATCATCTTGAAAAACGAATCTTTGAAAAGTGTAAATCAAACAACCTTTTATATTGGTATAGGTACGTTGATGATATAATAATTCTATGGACAGGAACTGAAAGGCAACTAAATTCTTTTCATGAAAAAATCAATACACTAGATCCTTTTGTTAAATTCACTCTTGAACTAGGTGGAAATAAGCTTAATTTTCTTGATCTGTCCATCTCATTGATTAACAGAAAACATGATTTCTCCATTTATAGAAAAGATACCTACAGTGATATCACTATTCATAGTACATCAAATCATCCCTTAGTTCATAAACATGCTGCTTTCCATAGTATGATCAATAGAGCTTTGTCAATACCAATGAGTGATCAAAATGTATCTAAAGAAAAAACAATTATCAAGAGTATAGCCGCAAGCAATGGATATGGAGGATGTCTCATTGATTCCATATGGAACAAGGTTCTTAGGAAAAAGTGTAGAGACGGGGTTTCTAATTTGGCTAGAGAAGTTGTATTAGAAGAGAAAAAGTGGATAAGTATACCTTATTATGGAAAGATTTCTGACAAAATTGGCAAAATGTTATCATCTAGAGGTTTCAAAGTAGGGTTTAAAAATAAAAATAATCTTAAAGCTTCGTTGGGTTCTGTTAAAGATAAAATTAGCGTTCAAGATAAAAGTGGGGTTTATAAGCTGAAATGTTCTTGTGGGCTTGAGTATTGTGGTCAAACTGGTAGGAAATTTAAGGAAAGAATAAAAGAGCATGAGAAGGATTTCAGGGATAGCAAAGGTGATTCTGCTTTTGCGAATCACCTGAGAGAATCCAATCATAACTTCAGTTTTGATCTAACAAGCGGACAGTACATAGAATTTCCTCATTTTTGCCCGAAGGGAGGTATGTTGGATGTGCTTGAAAAGTTCGAGATTCTTAAGAGTGATAGGTCTGGTAAATGTCTGAATGAGGTGGTCCCTCAACATGTTTCACCATTGATAGGTTCCTTCTTGCAATAGCTTGGTCTCCCCTTCACAATGTAACCCTCACCAATGTTTGAGCCCCCTTTCACTTTGTCTGCCTTGATTGGCATTTGATGATCCTCCCAGGTCCCTTCACTTCTCTGAGCCAATAGGATTCTCCTTTCACTTATCTGATTGGGTATGACTTTCACTTTCACGACCAATGGGATTCAAGCTCCCTTTCACTTGTACCTATATAAGCTATGCTCTTTGTGATGTACCTTCAGTTATTGTTTGTTACTGATGATGACCTAACCGTCGAAATCGATTTAACTTGTAACTCATTATTTTCGTGGAAATAGACAACATTCTACTCAACTCCGTTTTTATCACTTCCATCTACTTCTTTCTGTTGATACTTCCTTGTCATTATTGATCCATGTACAAACATGCATGTATAAAAATATACATTATACATCCATATTGCGGGCAATTGATTTTTTTGTTGGCCTTCTGCCGTTGTTCTCGTAATTTAACCGGAAAACTCGATTGGTGGGTTGATGAAAGAATGACCGTGTTCATTTTGATAACCCGTTCAGTTCTGACAAGGTCATTTTGAAGATAAGGCCTTTTCAATACGTTCACTCCTTACCGACACACCTCTAGTTCACAAGTGGTTTGTTTGGGAAATTTGTGCGGACTATCATATCTGGGTATCATAGAGAGGAAGGCGGAAACGGGGATACGGGCATATTCTTAAGACGACAAGTTGAAAATGAAGAGTTCCAAATGCGGGAACTTGAATGATAAAGAGTATAGCTAGTACACTTTACTATAAGGTACATGTATGTTTGAACGCGGAAAAACGTGAATTTCTTCAACGAAATCAACGTTCCGGCTAAGGCGATTTGCGGGGTTCGCCGATGGGAGGGGGAGGCTCAGATCGTCTTAGTTGAATAATTTCACGTTTTTCCGCGTTAAAACACAAATTTCTGTAATAAATCCTACTTTAAAAATGAATAACTAAACCGTTGAAAAGGTGAGCTTTTGGTGCAACTCTTAGGCACACAGGCAAGCGTTCACACGCTGGAAAAAAGGGACTTATGAGCGGTTGAAAAAAGTGGAGACTTTCAAGATTTGACAATTTTACCTCTTCAAGTTCATTTTTCACCCGTTTTGCCTATTTAAAAATGCTGCAAATTATTACACAATGGTTTGTTATTTTTCTATATAGATCACTCGTCTGCAAAGCCACCAACCATCCAACATGAAGAGAAACATCGATCGCATTTCGGTCAGCTATAATTTGAACGGAGATTAGGCCTCCTTTGCGATTCACACTTTCTGATTTACTTGATTTATTTGATTCACTTTCTGATTTATCGTACGTCCAACCGTTAAATTCTCGTAGAGAGCGAACGGTTTGTCCAACAGGGCTCCACGTGGTCTCAAAAAATTCTAACAATTCTATACTATCTTAAAGTGATGGAAAAACAATGCCTTTATATCGAAATTTTTTGAGTTAGGGCGTTTTAAAAATTTGTAACAATGTAGGTTGAAATTCCATCTGTCCAACAAATGAGAAATACACCTAATTGCCCATATATGAGACAGAGGAGGGCGTGACGACCCTACCCCTTCAAACCAGTGATTAGATTAATCAGCCGGCCTGAAGAGAATATCGATTCATATCTCTATGAATCGCATATCCCCAAAGGCGTAGCTCCAATAAATCGGGAACAAACCAAATCGGTTTGTCCCTTCTGAAAATGTAGGATCGTCACAAATTTCAACTCTTAGAAGTGACCTACATCAACCAAAATCTTCGGGGCACAACGAGACCCCAAATGGAGCCTACATACCAAATTTTAATCAAAATCGGTCAATGCTAAGTGGGGAAAGTGCCGCGTATGGCGGACGGACGGCCAAATTTTTATTCGATTTTTGGATTCTACGTACCTTGAAACGTAAACCAACAAATTTTGAGGGGGTCTTAAAAAAAATTTTTCGTGGTCGATTCCAAAGGTTCATTATTGAAAATAATAAACCAAAAAGTGGTTTTCCATCAGGGAGATAGGAGATTTAACGCTCTTTCCAACGGCATAATTATTTTTAATTTTTTACTTTATCCAATGTTTTAGTGACATAAAGTAAAAAAAACGAGAGAAAAACATATTAAAATTGAAAAAATTGGAAAAACAAGGGGTGAACGAAAATTGCTAGGAGGCATTTTCGATCGGAAATTAGTTTTAGAATTGAAATTTTTCGGGTTGACGTTCTTTTTCTGTATATTATGTAGTGGTAATAGAGTATAAATGGAACGCTAAGTGCTGGCAGTGCTGGTGGTTCTTCCCAAATTGTTGACTGCATATCATGATTGTCAGCGTCGAATTAGCTGTTTTTACCTAAATCAAGATTTCTACAATTTCAACTGCCACATCAGATGATCGGGAAAAATCATATTCCAGACACATGAAAATCGACCGAGGTGACATGTGACGTGGCAGAGAGAAAACTCGGAGCAGTCGTTTAAAATTAATTAAGTCAAATAACAGTCAGTCAATATTCTCAAGTAATAATTGTACAATATAGGTTTTCTTCAAAAGTTCAATAATTGTTTTGTTCATCATTAGTAGAAGTTAGTAGACTTGAATAGGAGTTTTCACGACATCTGGCGCCCAACGTGGGGCAAAGAATTAGTAGATTTAGGTCGACAAAAAACCCTATTCAAGAAGATGAACCTGCTGAGAAGAAAACGAGAAGTGGCCCGGATCGCATTCAACCGACAGGCGGAAGCTCTTGGCTTGCTGCTGGATGCAGAACCACGAGACATCGCAAGGATCAAGATCGGCTGGAACATCCTGGAACCAACTTGGGAAGCTTTGAGGACACAGGACAACGAGGTGCTAGAGCAAATGTACCTTGAGGACATGACTGTCGAGGAAATAGATGGTGAGGTTGTGAGTACAGAAGCCCTCATAAGTAAGTACGAGACTCACAAATACATAGTAGCCGATATTTTACAAGTAGAGAGAGAAGAGAAACACTACGAACGTACGAGCAACAGTAGTAATAAAGCACGGAAACTCAAACTACCAAAGATAGAGCTGAGAAAGTTTTCTGGTGATCTCAAGGATTGGTTACCGTTCTGGAGCCAGTTCAAACGTATTCATGAAGATGGGACACTAGATTCTGATGATAAATACAATGTACTCCTGCAGTCTACCGTACCTGGATCACGTGCTAGGAACATAGTAGAAAGCTATCATCCTTCAGATGAGAACTATGTCAAAGTAGTAGAAGCACTGAAGTCCAGATTTGGTAGGGAAGACATTTTGATTGAAGTTTACATCAGGGATGTTTTAGGACTAATCATTCAGAACAACAAACCTAATCCACTTTCACTCGTTCAACTCTTCGATAAATTAGAGAGTTATTTGAGATCGCTCGATACACTAGGCGTCACGACAGGTAAATGTGCATGTATTTTGTGTCCAATGTTAGAATCATGCATGCCTGATGATTTTCTACGAGCTTGGCAACGAAATTCGTCCTCTGATGAAGTAAAAGATCCAACCAAACGTTTGGAAAATCTCATGAAGTTCATGAAATCTGAGGTAGAAAACGAAGAACGAATTTCGCTAGCTAGGTCAGGGTTTAGTGGCAAAACTCCGAAATTACCGACAAAGCAGACGGAGTCATCAATAGTCAAAAAGGAAGATAGAAATCCATCAACCGCATCAAGCCTTTTAGCGACTCAGAAACCATCCCCATGCATTTTCTGTGAAGGCAAACATTCTAGCGTAGATTGCATTAGGGCTAGGGATGAAATGTCGTTTTCTGAGAAAAATCAAATAGTAAAGGACAGGCATTGTTGTTTTTTATGCTTGAAAGCCAATCACGTAGCGAAGAATTGTAGGTCTAAACCTAAATGTTCTGTTTGTGGAAAAAGACACGTTGTTGTATTTTGTAGAGAGGTTCAGAAGACTAAAGAACACCAAAATGATCCAGGTAGTTCTTCCTCAAACGACGTGAAGCAGAACAACCGAGTATTGGCGAATCTGAATTGTGAAGCAGCTGGAGTTCTTCTACCCACACTCATCGTGACTCTCCAAGGCAAGACACCGAGACGACTACGAGTCATCGTAGACACAGGAGCGCAGCGGTCTTACATCTTGAAATCAGTAGCAGACGCTGTCGGACTCAAACCAGTGAGGAAAGAAGTAATTGTCCATTCGTTATTTGGAGGACAAAGGTCAGGTAGCTGCAACCATCAGGTATATCGTATCCACCTTTCTAGCCTAGATGAAGAGTATCTTTGTAATTTTGAAGTCTTAGATCAAGATACTATTAGTGATAATTTGCTTCATGTACCATTGCATATTCAAGGTATGCAAGATTTCCGAGACAAAGGAATAGATTTCTCGGACGTAGGCAATGGTTCCAGTCCCGTTCAATTGCTGATCGGAGCTGATGTTGCAGGCCAATTACTCACTGGCAATGTAGAAGTACTATCCAATGGGCTCGTTGCACTACAAACTAGGCTAGGTTGGGCGATGATGGGTCGAATACCTTTCTATCCTCAAAGAGAGAGCTTGGCGATGTTGGTCACAAATATGTTGACGAATGAAATGAATGTTGCGGATTTTTGGAAACTAGAAACAATAGGAATAACAGATCCATCAGAACACAAAACTAAGTCAGAATTACAAATAGCAATAATCAAAAAGTTTTCAGATACCATCAAAGTTGATTCAGAGGGACGTTATGAAGTAGAACTTCCTTGGAAAGAAGGACATCCCCCATTACCTAGTTATTTCGAGGTAGCATTGAAGAGACTGAATTCAACATTAGATAAATTGAGAGTGGATGGTTATTATGATGATTATGCCAAAGTATTCGAAGAGTGGATTGAGGAAGGTGTGATAGAGAGAGTGCCAGATGCTGAGGTAGCTAGTTGGGGTCACTATCTTCCCCATAGACATGTAGTTAAGGAAAGTAGCGCTACTACTAAAATTCGACCAGTATTTGACGCCTCAGTTCATCAAAAGCAAACTCCTTCCTTGAATGACTGTTTAGAAACTGGTGTAAATTTGATAGAACTCATTCCATCATTACTGCACAAGTTTAGAATGAAGAAATTTGGTGTTGTAGCGGATATTAGAAGAGCCTTTTTACAAATCAGCCTCAAGAAAGAAGATAGGGATTTTCTGCGATTTTTGTGGAAAGATAAGGAAGGCAAATTGATTGTCTATCGTCATCGCAGAGTAGTTTTTGGAGTAGTCTCTAGTCCATTCTTGTTAAATGCTACAATACAACACCATCTCAACAAAGTTAAGGCAGAATGTTCGGAACAAGATATTCCAACATACTCTAAAAATACATTAGATGTTCTTCAGAACAATTTTTATATGGACAACCTGATTTCCAGTTTTGATAATGAAGAAGCGCTGAACGACTTCAGGAAGGAAGCCGTAGACATCATGGAAGAAGGCAAGTTCGATCTACGATGCTGGGAGTACACTGGACAGATACCAGACAGTGACACGAGTAAGGTACTAGGACTCGTATGGGATCGGAGGATAGACACTCTTGGAGTAAGTGCTGATTGCATTAAGTTTCCTCTAGAAGATAAGAAGATAACCAAGCGTTCAATCCTTTCGGCTGTTCATAAGGTTTTTGATCCATTAGGAGTCACTTGTCCAGTAACTATTCAGCCAAAGTTACTATTGAGATCGATTTGGGAGAATAAATTAGGTTGGGACGACGAAGTCGACGGAGATGTTCGAGACGAATTTCTGAAATGGGCGAAGGAGTTACCATCGATAGCTGAAATCACTATTCCTAGGTGGATAGCGGAAGTCGAAGGAGTAGCTAGGTGGAGTATTCACACGTTTTGCGATGCTAGTGAGTCCGCTTACGCTGCAGCCGTTTTCCTAAGGGTAGAAACTGATTCCAAGGTAAAGGTTCAGCTCATACAGGCAAAAGCTAGGGTTTCTCCACTCAAGAAGGTGTCCATTCCTAGACTCGAATTGTTAGCTGCACTCATAGGCGCTCGTTTACATGCTTCATTGGTCAACTGTTTTCCGGAAGAGTGTGAATCGTATTTTTGGACAGATTCGGCGACAGTTCTTGCATGGATTCAGCGAGGTGACAAGTGGGCTACATTCGTTTGGAATAGGGTTGCAGAGATTCGTCAGTTGACTAAACCAGAGCAATGGCGTCATTTACCAGGTACCATGAATCCTGCCGACCTACCCTCCAGAGGATGTGCGGGGAAGAGGCTGCTCCTCTCTCGGTGGTGGGAGGGACCCGGTTGGTTAAGAGATTCTCCGGATTCATGGAATTTTTCAGACGTTTCCTATGACGAAGCAGCTATTGTAGAAGAGAAAAGTAGGAGCAGTATCACTTTTCTCAGCGCTGTGAAAGAACCGTTAGCTAAGGATTGGTACTATAGGTACTTTTCAAATTTTGAGAAGATAGTTCGGATGGTAGGAACTATGTATAGATTTCTCCATAACTCACGGGCTGGCAATTGTGAATGGCTTGTCAGAAGATATGGACCACTCTCTGCAGATGAAATAGTGGAATCAGAACTTCGAGTGATGAAGTACATTCAGGCAGATAGTTTCAAAGGAGTTAGGGATCCTCAAATTTCGCCTTTGAGACCTTTTGAGGACTACAATGGAGTCATCAGATTGAAGACTAGGATTTCTTACAGACCAGACAGCTATGATTTCAGGTATCCTATCGTTCTCCCTAAGAATCACCCTGTAGTAGACCTCATCATACGTCGAGCGCATGAGAAGGAGTGTCATGTTGGAACTCAGGGACTGCTGAATTTGTTGAGGGAGCGATATTGGATCTTAGGAGGTCGCAGAACCGTCAAAGCAGTTATTTCTCGATGCGTTACTTGTAAGAGGCAGGATACACGAAGAATTGAGCAGCCATCCCCTCCACTTTTGATAGATCGAGTTAGAGATGCAGCAGCGTTCGAGATAACTGGAGTTGACTTGGCGGGGCCGATTTACTTAAAAGGCAACAAGAAGGCTTGGATTTGTCTCTTCACTTGTGGAGTTGTTAGAGCTGTACATCTGGAGCTAGTTTTGTCGTTATCTACAGATGATTTTTTGTTAGCACTCCGTAGGTTTGTTTCGAGAAGAGGACGGCCTAGGACTATCTACTGTGATAATGCGACAAATTTTAGAGGTGCAGAAAGGGCTTTCAGACATGTCAATTGGGACCAGGTTCAGGAATATTGTACCATAGAACGAATTACCTGGAAATTTATTCCTCCTACAGCAGCATGGTGGGGAGGTTGGTGGGAGAGGATGATCGGCATGGTAAAAAAGTTGTTGAGGAAAGTCCTAAAGCAGACGACATTGAGTTACCAGGAGATGGAAACTGTGCTTTGCGACGTTGAACGAGTCGTAAATTCTAGACCTCTCACGTACATTTCCGACGACGCAAGAGAACTAGCAGCGATCACACCTGCGATGTTTATTCAAGATGTTCAGGAAGCTGGTGTGCCGGAATGTGATGTGCTAGAAACTGTAGATTTGAGCCGGAGGCTAGAATATCGACGTAGAATGAAGGAGGAGTTGCGAAGCAGGTTTAGGACGGAGTATCTGGGACAGCTCGCACAAAGAGCGAAAGAACTTGGGCGGGTCGACGTTCGCATTGGGGACGTGGTTATTGTAGAGGATGACTCTGTAAAGAGAATAGGTTGGCCACTGGCTAAAGTAATTTCTATAATTCCAGGACCTGACAAGACCACAAGGCTTGTGCGACTGCAAACAGCGGCCGGAGAGATGCTGCGGCCTGTCCAGCGCCTGTATCCACTGCTGAAGGCTCAGGATGCAGAGGGAAGTTGAAGAAGCTCCGCTCTCAACTTCGGTGGGAGGATGTCAGCGTCGAATTAGCTGTTTTTACCTAAATCAAGATTTCTACAATTTCAACTGCCACATCAGATGATCGGGAAAAATCATATTCCAGACACATGAAAATCGACCGAGGTGACATGTGACGTGGCAGAGAGAAAACTCGGAGCAGTCGTTTAAAATTAATTAAGTCAAATAACAGTCAGTCAATATTCTCAAGTAATAATTGTACAATATAGGTTTTCTTCAAAAGTTCAATAATTGTTTTGTTCATCATTAGTAGAAGTTAGTAGACTTGAATAGGAGTTTTCACGACAATGATTGTATCCAGAGCATGTGTCGTATGGTTTTCTCCTATGCGGTCATTCGGCAGCGGCATCTGATGTTTTCAGGATACAGAGGAGAGATATTTTGACTGCATGTTTCCTAGTAGTACATGTAAAATGTGCAGAGTAAATAAATGTTGCAGCTTGTGCCAAAACCTTCTCCATTCAATCCCATTTCAAGGAAGTTGGTGTTTACGTCATCCACCCAGGCGCTTGTGTCAAAGTTAAGTATAGAGATTATACGTTATGCTCCCGAATTATAGTGGTTCTTAAGGTGGAAGGAGGAGCCCTGAACCGCAAAATTTTAAATATCCGGGGATTTACAGCGAATTGATTCGATTTTGAAAGTGGAATCATCCTTTATGAATATCAATTATTATAGAAGGTTCCCCAGGAATTGCATCACTCTCCGATCGGTGATGCACACATGTAATACACTGTTTCATTGTATTCAGACATGTATTGATCGGAGTACCTTTGAATCCTCATGAATCCAACTTGCTGGAAGATTAAAAGACCTTCTCTCCTAGTAAAGTACTCTCAACTCATAATATACGGGTGGATCCATCGCTATCGGAGAGCACGACTACTGAGAAGCTTAGTCGCTCATAGGAGAGGCTTTCCCCCCCCCCCCCTGTATCTACTCCTGAATATATATACGGGCGCTCCCTTCGGATGTTCCCCCAGTGCGTAAATGATACAGATCCCCTTCAACATCTGCCGACTCAAGGAAGGGAAGATAGTCTCTTCTGCTTCCTGCCTTTCCCATGATAAAACAGTCCCTCATTTCGGATAAGCTCTCCCAGTTTTCCCCGACGGCCTCCGCGTTATGCGGGCTTCGAAGTGAGTGTTTATTTTCTTCAACTTCCATCGATGCTCTTTTTCCCGAGGAGATAAATGTCCAAAAATGGTAAATTAGGATATTTGTTATGGAAAATTATAAAATCCAATATAATGAGCACATATTTTGCCTCGTCACAACAAAAACCTTGGATTCGTGATGGAGGTAAGGTAGGAAATTTTAGATTACTGGCTATTTACACAATACTCGGGGAGTCGTAAAACTCACTACACAATAAATTATTGAAGAGGCTTATTCATACAGAGGGAGAAGGCGCGCTTCAGTGCCACCTAGTGGAGCTAGCGAACTAGTCGATGGTGGATCTGCTAATGAGCCGCTCTGGTTTCACTTCATCTTTCAAAGATCATGTTCTTCATTGGTAGTTGAGGAAAATCGAATATAATGAGGTATTCAAATTCCCATGAATCTCAAACTGTTGAATTTTGAAAACGTGGAATTTAAAATGTTTCTCACTTCTGAAAACGTTTTTGTGGGTGAAGATTAGAGGGAAATTAATTCTGGATCACTCGGTATAGTCTCTGACGAAGGTAGTTCTCTCACTTTATCCGATCGAGTTTTCTCAGTTAAAATCGGGTTAAGCGGATCTTGAGGTTTCATTGACTGTTCCCTATTAGTAGGGTATTGATTAGGAAACAAGATAGCGATTTGAATCCTTCATCAGTGAGGAGTAAAGCTAATACATGAGAATCTCTCTAATTACCAATTATCGGATGTTGCTACATCAACATTAGTCACCTCTATTGTTTGACAAATCTACCCCGCTTGATGGTCCGACCTACGGCAACGGGAGGTCTATTAGCGACCAATGGACATCTACCCTCTCACTGAGGGAGAAATACCAAATATGGATCCAAAAGCGCTTTCGTGGCTTAGGTAGGTACCAACATAGCACAAATGCGTCAAGATTAGTGTTGCACAATTATGTGACAAATATATTACTATAATTAAGTAGGGTCATGGCACCAGTATCAGACACTACAAGCAGAGATTCTCAGGTTTCTTTATACTGCGAGGCTTGATTTCATTAGATATTTATCGGTGGAGGGGGGGGGGGGGGATTTAGGTGCTCCAAATTTTCAACAACCCACCAAGACTTGGAAATCGAAGGATTGTTTTGTTTTTAGGATTTATTATGGTTTTTCCGAAACCATGTTTTTGCATCAGTATAAGACACGGAGAAGTTTGAATGGCGCCAGTACCAGACGCAAATCAGACCCAGAATCAGAAACTCCAATCCGACTCCGAAAAACCTCTTTTATTGAGTAAATTTTTATTCAACCAAGTACAGACGCTTTTCGTATATAAATAGAAAAAAAAATCATCACACCAATTCCAATGTTGAGGTAACTTGAATTATCTCTAAAAACAGACTTTTCTTCCAAACGCCCTGACAAAAATATGTCTTAGTTACAATTTGCAGATAGGAATCGAATGATCGTACTTCATAATACATGACATCCCAAACCGTGAAGCCTTAGATAATGTGACAAAAGGCATTACTGTCACAACTTAATTCATGTATACAGTCGCGATTTAGTTTTCAAAAAATCATTGAATTGAGCCAAAGCCGAGTGCCAGAATCAGGCACCTTTGTCTGATACTGGATTTTATGACTGGGGTGTCTATGTAAGTTAAAAGAGTGAGTTTCAAGTCTTTAACATAATGATAAACGTGAAAACCCAAAAAATGCCGATTTGTCGAAATGACCAGTATCAGACACCCCCTGTCTGATACTGAACATGGCCCCATTTGGAACCCAGTATCAGACATCCTCGGAATTCGGTTGTAATACTGTCATTCCGAACAAAATTTCGCAATCTATCAATACTACAGGACACCAATATGAAAATAAAGCAAAAAAAATTGAATGGGAACGGAAAAATCAGGCAAATACTTGTATAGCGGGAGAAAGCTGGTCACTCCTTGGCCACATTGTTTGCTACCTTGCCGTTGGGGAACTGGTGTGGAAGTGCCCGATGATAACCGTCTCCAAAACTGCAATAATCACAACAGTCCACTAGAATGATCTGCTTGCACCAAATGACCCATGGAAAAGGCCTGAAAACCGTTTGGAACTCTTATTTTGTTGATGTGAAGTTGAAAGTGGCTGATACTGGATCAGTGTCTGAAACTGGTGCCTTCACCCAACTACCCAACGATGAAGATACGTTCAGATGCGACTCTTGCAACAATGGAGCTTTTTAGACTGACTCGAGGTGACCCTATTATTCCCTAAAACTGACATCAAAATCAAATCATATTTTCATGGTGTTGTGCCTGAAAAAAAGAATTTTCCTGAAACAGTCAGGTAGTCTAATCCAATTGTCTTCCAAAAGAGGGGTCACCTAGCATGGTCGAAGGTAGAAGGTTTTGATTTAGTATTTTCAATAATGAACCTTTGGAATCGACCAAGAAAAAAAAATGTTAACACCCCCTCAAAATTTGATGGTCTACGTTTCAAGATACGTAGAATCCAACTATCGAATACAAATTTGGCCGTCCGTCCGCCGTACGCCTTACGCGGCACTTCCTCCACTTAGCATTGACCGATTTTGATGAAATTTTGTATGGAGGCTCCATTTGGGGTCTAGTTGTGCCCCGAAGATTTTGGTTATGTAGGTCACTTCTAAGGGTCGAAAAATGAATTTTGAAATTTTGAAAACGCCCTAACTCAAAAAATGTCGATATAAAGGTATTGTTTTCACATCAATTTAAGGTATTATAGAATTTTTAGAATTTTTTGAGACCACGCGGAGCCCTGTAGGACAAACCGTTCACGCCCTACGAGAATTTGAGGGTTGAACGTACGATAAATCAGAAACACGAGTGTGAATCGCAAAGGAGGCCTAATCTCCGTTCAAATTATAGCTGACCGAAATGCGATCGATGTTTTTCTTCATGTTGGATGGTTGGTGGCTTTGCAGACGAGTGATCTATATAGAAAAATAATAAACAATTGGGTAATAATTTGTTTTATTGTAGTTTTATTTATTATTATATAATATTATTTAATTTTATTTATTATTTTTTATAATTTATTAATTTTTTTTTAATTGTTATAATTTTTCTTTATATTGTAAAGACTCAAGACCCCAACGTGTAATCCAAGTTTTTGACATCCCGCGTATGGTTCAAAATAGACCTCGAATTGGTCACACTTTTAATAGTTTTGGCTTATAACTTTGAAAAGGTCTATACTATCAGAAAAGTCATTAAGACTTAGTTTTAAAGACTTAGTGACTAAGACTTAGTGACGAATTAAAGAGGACAAAATTATTCGTTCATTAAAAAAAATGTTGGAATCGAACTCACGGGATCAGAGGTGGAACTGAAATCCAAAAACTCAGAAATTTGAAACGTGATAAGAACGAAACTTTTTTGAACCACAGGTTCAGTAGTGAAGAAACAAAAGGTGTACCCTGAAAATTCTATAATACTGCCACATCTTGAAAATATAAGGTGAATACCAAACAAGGTATAAACTCGTGAGTATTTTTTCAGGTTCACTGGGTTCAAAATTTATTGCTAGTCACGTCCCCTTAGGGCGCGACCATTTTCTACAATATGCGCCCCACCGATGCGTTGAGACCAATAAAAACCGTCTAGAATTCCTTCAAACGGGAGGCGATGAGAATTTCCAACCAGTACATTATAATACACCGTAACAGTTTGCATAGAACTCCTTTTTTCACAGAGCAGTTGAGTCCCATTAGGAAGCAACAGTTGGAGCACCGAGAAACGAATTTGTAATAAAACACTGTTATGATTCGGCCGCAATAGATCACTGATGAAATAGGTCGGTAAATTAATGCAAATTAATTAATGTCTTCATCACCGCCGCTCTTCCTGAGCACCGAGTCTCCCCGTTACACTGTCGATTTCGTTGAGAAAAACGCACGTTTTTCCGCGTTCAAATAGAAATTTCTCACTCGAATTCGATTGTAAAATATTTTTTGATTACACCGTTGGAAATCTGAGATTCTGGCGCAGTTTTTAGGCTTTCGGGCAACAGTTTATTATTTCGAATTATTTGGAAATTATGTGCGTTGAAAAACGAAATGTTTTCAAAAAGTTACTAAGTTCACTTTTTAGGATGCTTTATTTCCCGTAAAATTCAACTGAAAAAAATTTATTTGGTATCAGGGAGATAAGAAATTCAATGCTCTTCCCAACGGTATCCTAAAATTGTAATTATTACAGCAAATTAATGGAGTTATTACCAATTTAATGAAATAAGGGCAAAATCACGAGAAAAAAGAACTTTAAAATTAAAATAACTTGGAAAAGAAGGGTTTAAACGAAAATTGCTATGAGACATTTTTTGTTGCAAATTAGTTGTAGAATCGATCCCTTGAAGGAATAAGACTTGTTTTGTAGATTCTTAGTTTCACGATTCTAAGAGGATATTTGTTCCGATCATTCCGATCATAACCTTCTTCCGATCATTTTAGCTTCGGTAATGTAACAACGGGAGTATCATAGTTTCTTCTCTTGTATTTCATCGAAGTTTACGAATATATTTATTCGTCGTGATGTGTTTCACTGCGGATTAACCTTTACAAGAGAATTTTAATCTATTGCAATATATTCGGTATCAGCTGCTGCTCACAAAAAAGTAAAGGCATCTATCCGATAGGAAATTTAATGCTCTTTCCAACGGTATCCTCAATTTGTAATTTACACAGCAAATTAAAGGTGTTATGACCGAATTAATGACGTAAGGTCAAAATCACGAAAAAAAGTTTAAAGTTAAAATAACTCGAAAACGAAGGGTTTAAACAAAAATTGCTATGAGACATTTTTTGTTGCAAATTAGTTGTAGAATCGACTGGTACCGTATGGCAGACCAGTTAGGCTTACACCCTGTATACTACCGGACCATTAAACACAGAATTACTACTATTACATAGTATGGTTTAGAGGGAAATCAGCCATTTAGCACCAAATGATAAACGGGGAAATCATCATAAATTGTCCAGATGCGATCCCCTGTTGAGATACGAGTAAAATGCGTGAATGGCCTCTTGGAGTAAATACAGGCCAGGCTTATCTAGTTAACATTAGTCTCCGAGGCTCGAACATCAATCTACTAGGTCTCAGACAAAGGTGCTGTAAACTCTACCGCACTGCGTGGACATGAATCTAGGGGCCTCAGCAAACCAGTCTACTCGACTTTTCGATGTTAGTAGGCATGTTCGTAAGCTGTCCTCATAAGGTAGAGACGCTAGTTACTTTTGTTTACACAATTTACATCGCCAAGGAAAGCTCGTTTTAAGAGATTTAGTTAAAGTTGCACTGACTCTTTTTATATACCAATGCTTTTCGTATTAGATTACTCAAGTGAGTAGATTATTTAAATCTGCTCCATAAAATTCTGTGATATTAAAAACTAACTTCTACGAATAATTGGCCGTTTACTAGGAGACGGTTGATAACTGGTCCTATTAATTTCTTTACTTTAATACCACTCTAACACCTAAAATACCATAATAATAATAAACGATCTACAAGGAAAAGTTTTTTCAGCATCCAATTTTCATATACAGAGATGCTCATTGGCACAGAGTTGAAATTTAAAACAGGAGAATATGTAATTAAAAAAACTCTTAATCGGAGAAAGAATTCTTGGTTGCTAAGGAAGCCCTACTATGTGACTTAAATTTCTCCCTTCTTGGAAGAAACATCTTATCATGGATACGTCCTTCATTTAAATTAAATATTCGCAGGGGTCTATCCAAAATTGGTCCTCAAACGACTGTACATATCAATATTCATCTCCGATCACACCTTGCCATTCCTAAAGCCACCCATCATAATTAAGATTTAAGTGATTTATTTATAATTACAAGAATGATTATTTGTTGATGAAACCCCGGAAGAAACCTCAAATCTTTCATAATGAAATATTATCTACCTGTAGGAAAAGATATCATAAATGTTGAATTTAAGTAGAAGTTCGTTTATTCTGTAACTTCAGTAAACTTCATATAAATGAAGCTGAGTAAGAAATTATAAAAATCAAATGTGGTAAGGAGGCTAGTCTCACGCGAAACAAGAAGCGCTAGTGTCACTTCCTGGTTTTAACAGCGTCGTTCAGTGGTGTTGGAAATTGTTTATAAACATATTGTTTAGTAATGCATGCATTCCAGGGGACGTCCCATTGGATAAGCATTAGATCAGTTTAATCAGTTGTTAAGTGATAAAACTGTTTCACTCGATGTAATTTATTTATTACTTTAGGCAAGAAATACTAAACCCCCCCCCCACCATTATCCACCATAACATTTCTAGCATCATGAGAGGCTCGAATCTGAAGAGCATTTTAAAATCCATGATCTACGATACCCAACATGCGAATTCGAGTTTACCCCCCCCCCCCCCCCATCCACCAATGGTGCCGGTCTGGCACCAATTCGGAAATACGTCGTAACATTGAACTTTCATCTGTTAGTTTTGGTTGGCAGACCGTCGAAGTTCACATCCGTATTCAAGGTGAAACACAAAAAAAAAAACAAGCGGTTTATGGCATCATGGCACCATGTCCTGGCACCATAGTGGCACCACTATTAGTTCCATGGTGGTACAGAGAATAATTCGTGAAAATCCGGAGGTATAATGAGAATTTTTCCTCAATTTCAAAGCTTGGGTACCATTAGTAAGCAGTAAAGGAACCGAAATATTGAAAAATCGGATATTTTGTGAATATTATCCCCCCACTCACCCCCTCCCCTTGCGAATTTTGGTACTCTGGTAAAATCATGTACAACTCGGAAGTTATTTGAGTCAAACAAAAAAAGAAACACGCAAATCGGTTGGAAATTGAGGCCTGGGCAGAGTTTACAAGATTATGCACGCAAACGCACGTTTTTCAAGCATTTACCCCCCTTTCCCCCTCTTAAAAAGCAAAATCCAAAATTCCGGCGCCGTAGTGCACAACTAGATAGTATTCCACGTCAAACGAAAAAAGAACCACGAAAATCGTTTGAGAACTAAGGCCTGGGCAGAGTACACAAGATTATGCCCAAAAACGCACGTTTTTCGAGCATTAACCCCCCCTTTCCTCCCCTTAAAAGGCAAAATTCGAAATTCCGGCGACGTAGTGCACAACTAGATAGTTTTCCGCGACGAACAAAAAAAGAACCAGGAAAATCGGTTGAGAACTAAGGCCTGGGCAGAGTACACAAGATTTTGTTACACACACACATACACACACACAGACATACACCTATGGTTTTTTTTCGCGGATTTGTATTCAGAATGGTCTAAAACGGATTACTGTGTGGTTATTTTTTTTCTGTTGAGTGTTGTCCAACTTCACCCCAGATCGATCGCATAAGGACGCCCAAGTCTTACTGTGGGACGTCCTAAAAACCTATCCATTCATGTTTCTGCCAAACGAAAATTTTGTTTTAAGTCCGATCAAATTAGTTTAGGAATTTAGCCAGGTGAATAAGGAGGGAGATTGGTAGCTTGAGATTTGTAGATTTTTCACTTAAATCAAGAGCTTTTCAACGATTGGCGAACGATTTCTGTGCGATGAAAATCGCGGAAGTTCCATTTCCCTACCAACGCGTTGGTTGTACGCAAAAATCGACCGAAATAGAAACGTTGCACTTTTTCATGTTACATTTTCACAGATGGACCCCCACGCCTCAGAAATATCCATTTCAAAAGAGTCTTCACCGAAGATAATGAAATCTAATTGTGAACTTTATCAACACTCACCGGTAAGTAGCTCGGAATATCGTGAAAGTAATGTAGGCAGGAACTTACCTGAAAAGAAACAAAAACAATACAATTAGTACCTACAATGTGATGCCATCAACAACTCAATAAACATCTACCATGTTAGGTAGGCAGTATAGTTCCTTATTTGTAACTTATAAGTTCCAAGGAAGTCACCAGATAAGTTCCGCCGTAAAATTATAATTTTCACGATGATGTTGATTTTAAGTTTATTTTGACATGAGCGTTCCTGTTGGTAACTGGACAGTTACATGAGAGAAAATAGACGTTTTTTCGATCATGTTTCGATAGTTTCTTGGTTTTACAACATCAACATGATCTAAAAGTTGTTCCCGAGTATTGACGGTTTCATCACTTTTTCACGTCTACCATTTTGGTAAGCCGTCTACCATGGCTAATACTGATCGGATCGTGATGAAATCAAAAATCAATCAACTCGAGCAGTGACTCAAACTACCATCTCAACTTGAGCATAATCAGACGAATAGATTGTGAAGAGCAATTGACGACTAAAGAAAAACTATGAGGATGGCATTCGTGAGGTGCTAGCTTATCCGCACAAGCCTTAGAAATTATATGAAAACCGCATTATTTCGATAGTTACGCCAGCAACAACGATTCGATAGACACGTGGAACTGCGATACGAACGCACGAAAACTCTGATGCGTTTTAGAATTTTGTGTGATAAAGGGTCTTGGAGAACTCTGAAACCGACCGGAAGGAAGACAAATTAGTTTTGAACGATAAATTAAAAATATCGTACCCTATTCAATATATTGAAGTTATGATAAAAAAGTCAGATCATCGCTTGAGCTAGCTTACACTTGCGCTAGAAAGTGATCAGAATGGAGTCATATAAGTTACCTTGATCGATAATAATAAATTAGGTATTATTATTGATAACCTAGCCATACCATTGATATTAATAAACAATTCAGAAATCTCTATAACGCGAAAATGTACCAAAGTATACACTGTTACTATACAGAGACTAAGTGGCTCATAAGCGAAGAGCCCATTCCATCTCGGACCACCCTTTGTAGGCCATTTGCCTAAGACGTCTTCCTCATACCTACTATTAGTTAATATTTAGGGCGGAAACTCCGGGTTCAAATAACCGAGTTGTATCATCTTACTGCGAAATAAAAAATGGCGAAGAGGAAACGAGAAGAACTTCCAACATTTTCCCCCCAAACCCTCGTCAATTCTAACTAGAGGGACCATCAAAACTGCGTAAACGGTGCAAAAGTTCGGGTGGGGTTGAACTTGGTTGAAGCGCGCTTTCTCCTCCCCCTTCCGAGCTCCGATACATTTTTAAAGCTGTTTGGATTCCACTCAACATTTATGAAATTCTCCAAAAGTGTTTTTCCGGCGGGGCAGCGGCGGATGTAAAACAAAAGTAATGGCGGGTTCATGAGTTTCTGCATCAAGTATGAGTAACTTGATGAGACAACTGAGGTTGAAAATTCAATACCTCCCTATTGTACTCGGTAAAGTTGATTATCTAGTTTAGGATTAACTTCGAAAAAGTATCAGAGGTTGCTAAATTAATAGCAGTTATTAAGTTTGTGTGGGCCATTTTTCACATTGCCTGTAGTTTTAAGCCTTCATTGAATTGCTAATCATAAACAATAATTTATTTTAACAACACACATTCATGTTCAAAAAGTTGTTTGAATCAAGAATTCGTTTCTAATTAAGTTTAAATGTTTTTTCCGGCCCGCTTGGAGCCAGTCCTAAACTTTTCTTCAAAAATTTCCAAAATAGTTTCATTTAATCGTGAGAAATTGGTGCTTTAGGAAAATCAAGCTTGCGCTCATTGGTCCGGTGGCAATGAAATTCATAGAGGACAGTTACGAGAACTACCTGTCCAAAACATAGATTTTCATTAGAAAACGGACCATAATTTCTTTTAGTTTGGACCGTGATAAGGAATATACTGCAGACAGATAGACAGAAATGGAAGTAACAGTTTTCAAACAGCTCTGCAAATTAAAATGCGAGTAAAATGTTCGATTTTTTATCTTTTAACTATCTCTTGATATAAAGGATTTCTACCTTTGGAAATGAGAGAGCTAAAGTAATAATAATACACAACAGTGGAGACACCTAAGACTGGGAAAATTGTTCCCACCCACCCTTATCCCTGATCAAATATTTAAAGAGCTACACTATAGGGCAGGGAACCACCTGCGGCTGAGGCTAATTGCAACGCATGAATGCAAAAACATACACGTAAATACTAAGGTTATCTCTTTGAATTTTATATAATTTCAGGGACTTCAGAACTGGCGCTTTTGCTCCTGAGTTTACTGAGCTGAGGGATGCTTTAATATCAAACCACCTCTAACAAAAATGACAGAAAAACTTGGTAAATATATTGATTAAATTCCTTGTACATGATTGTGACCTGGATCCACGGTTTAAAGCCGGGTTCTGGTGGACAGAGGGCTTCCTTCACCGTGATTTCCATAGAAATTTCAGTACCCGGGGTATAAGAATTTTAAGAGCACAGCTACCAGTTAGAAGTTCCTCTAACAAAGCTCATTTTAATCTTGTGATTGGTAGCATAGATTCTGGCAGGTGGTTCCAGCATTCGTGAAGTAGCCTTGGTTGTTCATGTACCACTTCTGGAATGAGAGGGGTAAGTTGATTTCATGCAAGGTCTTCAGGAACAAGATAGCTTAGACGATAATTGGACCGTCTGAGCGCTCATTTAGAAGATTTGTCATATTCATGGAACTTGGACTTATAGTGTATCTCGAATCTAATTGGCACTCTGCATGGGCTGACTCGACCTTTGTCCAGAGCAAGAGCCAACGAGCTACCAGCTTGTCTAGGAAAGAGTCGCCTTGTGTCAAAATGTTTTAATTATTCCTTCGCCCGCTCTCTCGAATCGTGGTATTTTGCTTTCCACTCTACCGAAAAAGCGTGAGCAAAAACATGTCCTTTATCATTTGAATTTCCACTCGCTTTTCACGTTTTAGACCTTCCTGGACAAATTTAGTTTCGTGTTTGTCTGTGTGTCCGCAAATCCTTGTTACGAGCAAAACAATACGCAGTTGCTGTTCCATATTGATGAAATTTTCAGAGATTTAGTCTAGATGATCTCTTATGAAATTCAACGCTTTCATTTTTACTATTTCAACCTGCATTGGATGAAATTTCCAGGGATTGTTTGTCACACTAGACAGTTTCTTATCAATTTCATTGTGGTCGGATCATTGGGAGCCACTGAACTTGAAATCCTTAATTTAAGGTTTCCATTCGATTTTTCTCAAGAGTACCCTAGCTCGAAAACTTTCGCAATAAAGATCGTTTTTTCACCAATTCGAAATAGTATTGAATATTTAAAAAATATAGAGACCACCCGGAGCTCTGTAGGACACACCGTTCGCTCCCTACGACTTGAGGGTAGGACTTGTGATGAATCAGAATCGCGAGTGTGAATCACCAAAGAGGTCTAATCTCCGTTAAAATTTTAACTAACCAAAATGCAATCGCTGTTCGTTTCAAAACAGTGGAAATCAAAATGGAAATCTAATTTCCGTATGAAGGAACCACAACTCTCTATTTTTCGAATTGAGTGTGAAGCGTTTATTTCTTCAAAATAAACTTGGTTGTGAAGGCGTGAATTATGTACTAGTTTGGTAATACCTACCTATGGATGGTTGGTAAAAAAATAATAATAAAATAGTGACAATGGCAAACCAGTGATCTTTGCAGAAGAGTGATCTATACTTATTTTAAATGAACCTTCGTGAAATAATCTGCAGCTTTTTTTAACCTAATACCGAATTGTCTTGCAAATAGAACGATTTGTGAAGACCTTTCATGACTGCATAACATTGTGAAAAATGACGTATCACCTTTCCGAAGTCAGGTGAAGTTACTTGAGAGCTTTGACATACCTACTACAACTTCTTCCTCCATTACTTCCTCGTGGGATGAATATTGTAGCCGATGTTTTATATGGAATACAGCGAAAAACCAATTTGGGGAAAATGGTCAATGTTCGAAGAGGTGTATTTCGCGACCTATTGGACGTACAAAATCTTGTCTTCATTGAAAAAGTTTAAAGTGACATTTTTGGTAGGACAAACATTTTTGAAGTTATAAGCCGATTAGTGAAAAACGTCCAAATAAGTCTTTCAAAGCTACAAACTTGGACATACAATACTGTTACCAGCCCTAACAACATACCCAAACATCAGAACGTGTCGATTTTTAATGACTATTTAATGGCCTTCGGATAGTACGAACTGCCCACTCCACTTTACCAGGGTTTTTACCAAATGAGGGGGAAAACCTCTCGTGTATTTTATGAAACGAAATTAAACAACTCCAACGTTTTACGGGTACCCGGACGGTCACAGCTGTCAAATGAATTACCGTAAAATTACCGCGTTTAAAAGCTGTCACCTTCAGAACATAATGGGCTGAAACAATTAGAGGACGGGAAATAACCTCACTTGAGACCGTGAATGTGGGCGGACCAAATTCGGAATAGCGAATGAACCGTAATAAAACGATTATGCTCGGCCGAATGGACAACCGTCTATTCCGAGGAGAAAAGTGAGAGAGAGGTATTGGGTGGATGGGAAAGGTTTGGAGAAAAGGGACTTTTCTACTTCTCATTAGCGAGACCAGGAGAACCCTGAGGAAATTCAATGAAAATAATAAACGTTTTTCTCGTTTTCCCCCACTCCTCTCCTTTTTTCGTGGGCTACAAATAGGACTCTGGGAAATTCTCCTCTAGGGAAAAAGGGGTTGCGCGTTGGTAAAGGGAAGGTTTCAGCCGGAGGGAATTTGAAGACAGAGAAGGGAACCCCCTCTTGGTTGTATGAAAACTGATTTATTTGTTTTCCCCTCGATTAAACTAGGGCCAAGCCGAGCAACCTGCCGCCACCACTTCCCAATTTGGGACTGTTCCAGAAAGGTGACGATCGCGGGAAGGCCTTTCGGTTAGAGGGGAAGGGAGCAGGTCTTCGCCCAATTCACTCTTTCCCTGCAATTATATCGTACAACATACGGCAAGCTAGAGAGGTGGGAGGTAATAAATTTCCACGCCTTCATTACCGGCCGATTATTTATCGATCTCGCTTGCCCTTTTTGTGTTTCTTTTATTAAATAGACTCCATTTGTGTTTCAGCGTGTGGTGAAGCTTCAAAACGAGTTTTATCACACTACAGCTTACAGCGACTTTCCAAAGAATTTCCAATTGCCTCAAAATTATCAGTGTGAAAAATTTGTTCATAACGACAGACTAGTTCGTTAGCCGGGAATTTTAGACAACTCCAAGGGCAAAAACTCGAGAAAATTTCAACAACGTGCTTTTTGGTGTTGTTTACGCTTTTAACGGAAATTACTGACTTAATCTAACAACTAATCGTAAGATCCGGGATCAGCGTTTAATTTCCAATTTTCTGACTGACAGTAATCATAATGTTTGAGGCACAACTAGACCTCGAATGGAGCCCACAAAAAAAAACGCAAAACAGCACCGAATCGATGAAAACCACATTTGCCTTTATTGGTCTGACATTATTGAAATTCTAACCAGGGAGAAGTGAGTGAACCGAGCACTCTCCAGAAAAGTTTTAATTAATTAATTAATGTTTTAATTAATTAATTTTTCAATTAATTATCCCAATTTGTAATTTTTCAAAACATTATATAAAAACAAGGCGCCTGTGTACTAACTATATTAATTAAGTTGGCGAATTTCTGCTATGTACCGATCAAGCTTTTGCATTGAGAATGGATAAGTTCTCGTTTCTGCCATCTGATATTCAACTACACCATTAAAAGTTCCTGGTAACAAGTTTCTAAAGCTGAATCAACTGAAAGTTGAGGAGGTACCCTGTTGATCATTAGTTTGGAGACTAGTCAGTCACAACTTGACACAGAAATTGAAACTGAAACCTCAGTTAAAAACGTAGGTAGGTTACGATAATAAATGAGCTCTCGAGATAATTATTACGTACAAACAAATTTGTTTGTTTGGCCATCAATTTTTTTAGTTTTAGTTTATGTCGTAGATAATCAAGAGATCTTTACAATCCAAAATCGAATCGAAATATGTCAATTTTTTCTAGGTTTTGTTCCAATTCCTCTATTAAAAGTTCTCTTGTCATGAGATTTTGGGAGAGTATTCGCTGTTATATTCAAGTTTCTCATCACATTCGAGTGATAGGAATGGAAAGTTAATTTATTATAAATACCTAATAATCTCGTGACTCTTCACTATCGTATTGCTTAGACAGCCAAATAAATGTAAATTGACCTAAAATTATCTTTGACATCATCAATTGGTCTCAGTGCCAAAAAATACACAAAAGCCAGCTAAGTTTCTTTCTTTTTTCATCCACCAATGTGAAATCATGTCCAAAAATATAATATAGGGAAGCCCTAATAAATAAATTAGTTCTCTTGATCTTACTGAGTAGGTCTTATTGATAGTGATGAGCTCAAATACTAACTGACCTCAAACCCCATCCTATTATGATGTGGTAGCTACTCGAAGTTGGAACTTGGCCCTGTTCTTGTAACAAGCTATTGAGGGTTTGAATTACCATCCAAGCTCTGCCAGATCTCATGAACATAATCAGTTAATGCAATTTACATGTACAAACTGAATCTAATCAATGAAAATGGATAATGATCAACTCGAGAGCCCGGTGTCAGTCAATTATGTACCTACTAGTTGTAAGTACACGAACCCTTCTTGGCTAATTTACTCTCTCAGCTGTGATAGCTTCGGACCCTTCAAGCATCATTCCAGGAAGTTCTCGCCCCTAAAAGTCATCCATCATCCAAGAGGTCGAGTGAAAACTTCAGCATTTCCCGTTTTAGTTCCCTCGAGGTTCCACTGACCCCATCCGCTACGCAGTTACGATCCCACCAGCCTCTTTCTACTCTCAAAACTTTCGGTTTCTTGGTTATTCATAGTAAATCATCTCTTTTTTTGCAACAAGGTGTTGGTAGTAAACGTAATAACTTTTTCGTAAATCCTACAGTGTAAAGTTGAAGTACATGTTTATTTTCAAATTTATTTCTCTGAGGTCTTGTGCTACACCTTTGATACTAATTAGACATTGATTGATACTTATCATCTCTAAACATACGAGCGCTGACGTTAACATTTTATTGAACGTACACAGCAGTTTTGTTACCAATGGAAGTGATTGGGATGAAATCAGACAAGCCACGTCAGCAATCAAACTAACATCTCTCCTGGTCACTCTACAGGGTGTCTACACTTAAGATGGCATAACTTCAGGGTTCGATTCTACGAGGTATTTCCAACAAAAAACGTTCAGTAGCAATTTATTTTTAACCCACTCAAAATGCCTTTTTTTACACTTTGAAGATTTTTTTTCGCGTTTTCGACCATACGTTATTATAACTGCCATAATACTTGTTATTTACGAAGTAAATTCAATTTGAGGATATCGTTGGAAAGTGCGTTAGATTTCCAAGGTACCTAGAGTAAAACAAAAATCTTTTAGCTATAAAACATTTTCAAAAATCAACTCAAAACGCTGCAAATCATTGCTCGAAGGTTTATTATTTTCTGTATAGATTTACAAATTTTTCTTTTCAAATTTTACACTTTGAACGCCTGCCTATTTCAATGAGCCCTTTTCGGAGAAAAAAACATACTTAAATCGTCAGATTTCCAACGATCTATCAATTTTTATTTTTTAAATTCAAATTGGAAGAGTAAATCAAGTTTGAATGCAAGAAAACGTGAGTTTCACAAGAAAATCGAGTGTTTTAGGCGGTGAATGGCCCCCCTCGATCTCAAGATGACGACGAGTTTGGTAACATTTCCTATGTAGTTTTTCACGCTGAATCCAATTGTGATATTTGTATTGCCCACAGTAGCACGTTGCTAATAATTTTGGTTTATTATTTTCAATAATGAACCTTTGAAATCGACCAAGAAAATGTTATCCCCCTCTCAAAATTTGTTGGTTTACGTTTCAAGGTACGTAGGATCCAAAAATCGAATAGATGAGATATTCGAAAAACCAATTTTTCTCAAAGGAAGAAAAGAGCATTTACATCGTTGACCCACAGGCTTCTCTTATTACATGCATTTAGGCAGTAAAGAGAGAACCCCACCATCTTTTATCATCTACAATATTCATAATCTCAGTTTCGATCATACAATCACAAATTCCAATTCCACTCACTGTCATCAAATAATAAACACAGTCAACGTAAAATTGGCGACGATGGAATAAATGAAATTCAATTTTCGTGACGGGAAATGAACAGCGTTTCTCCCAAGAATGAGCTCCTACCAATAAAGCTTCATGACGTGGAAAGAAATATTCATCATTTCAGTAGAGTTCATGAGCTCGCAAGAACTGTTAGGATTAGTGACTAGGTCGCCCGTCGTTGCTGACTTATAATCGAGGGAACTTCTCCAATCCATGGAAATCGAATGAAGAGTTTTGGCGCCAACAGGTTCTTTATACTGTGAAAATGAATTTCTTATGGATAACTTTTCTTTTCAATTTTCTGCCATTTCCAAATAATTAATTCTGTTCTTGAAACGACCCCGAGTTATAAACTATCTGTCAAAGGTATCGGGAATGCAATCTGCAAAACTACTCTACTTCTCTTAGGCCGTGACATCAATTTTTTTTGTAATGTAATAAATTACAAGTTAACATAAAATTTTGTAGTTACATCTGCCTCTATTATATCATCCGACGTTTATTTAAAGTCTAATTGCGCCCTTAACAGGAAAAATTCTAGACACATCCATGATTTATTGTTTTTTCTATCGAGGGAAGTTAAAAGTCAGCTAAAATTTGAACGGAGATTAGGCCTGTTTTGCGATTCACACTCATGTTTCTGATTTATCCTATGTCCTTAAGTTCTCGTGGGGAGCGAAGGGTTTGTCCTACAGAGCTCCGCGTGGTCTCTAAATTTTTTTTAAATTCAATACCATCTAAATTGATGAAAAAACAATATCTTTATATCTAAATTTTCCGGGGCACAACTAGACCAAAAATGGAGCCCACATACCAAATTTCATCAAAATCGGTCAATGCTAACTGAACGGCGGACGGACGGCCAAATTTTTATTCAATTTTTGGATTCTATTTAAGATTTTTAAACGTAAACCAACAAATTTTGAGGGGGGGGGGGGGGATTTAAAAAAATTCTTGGTCGTTTCCAAAGGTTCATTATTGGAAATAATAAACTAAAAAGCCAAGGGGATCAGACAGTACAGAACTATGAAGGGTAAATAGGAAAAACTATGACTGCAAAGAGGATGACAGTAAGCATTCTCGCGAAACTTCAAATCAAAAACAACGATTACTTTGATGGGTGAGTGGAAATGTTTTTCCCGAACATTTACCTACTACTGACAAACAATTAAAAATTTAACAATAGACTCCGACTATTTATAAACATCAATTAAATGAGTCCAGTATCCAGCAATTAATGGAGCCACTTGAATCATAGAGCGGACATGCAAAACATTTTTAGACTGCAAAAACATTATTATCTACTTAGAATACCAAAACGGTAGGACATCATCGTTATTTTTCACATCATTGCAAATTCAAATTAATCTTTGTATGGAATAGGTAGGTACATATGCGGCAAGACCTTGACTACCCTTCGGATTTGAGTCAAATTGGACGATGAGGTCAGGGGAAATTTGTGTTCGGCGACTAAACCAAATGAAGCCTTCCTTCTCTCATGAGGTATGAAAGAATTAAAATAAATTTTATGTCCCGCATGTAATAACCTAATGATAATATCCTAAGCTCCTGAACATGGAACTTGGTAACTACCGAAAATGATTCTTCTCCGTAGCTCAGGTTCTTAAAAAGAATACCCATTCAAAGTTGAATGTCTACTATAAAACTATAGTTTTTCGAGTTTATTGAATGTTCCATTTTACTTACAAAACACCTCATCGAGCAAACTTTTGGGTCGTGCCATATAATACCCACCTGAGCTTACTGAAGCCACTTCGCCTTCCATTAGAGCCTTTTTCGGAAAGGCTGTCCATCGAACGAGTGCGAGTAAAACTCGATACTCCAACTGGTTTCGTTCACAAAGTTCGAAACAAGCCGTGGCTTAGGTAAGACTCGATGCCTATTTTTTGCGTCCTCAATACCGCAGGTAGGAAAGCACCGTTAAATCGTTAATAGGTAAACTAAAACGCGAAATTAGCGTTTACTGAAAATTTCAATCGGAGTAGCAATTTACTACAGGAGAAATTTACTAGTATATTGCTACTGTATACAGAGTTTATTTTTATTATGAACCACGTTAATAATCAAATTTTAAATTAGCTTCAAGAAAGAATTGTAACCACGATAATTTTTGCGATAAATCCGAAAATGTAACATAAAAAACGTAAACCATCAAACAAACAAAACAAACAAAAAACATCAAAGGTAAAACGTAAAACATAACGAACAAAAAATATGAAAAGTAAAACGTAAAACGAAACGAACAAAAACAACAAATGGGGGGGGGGGGGGGTGAACATTTTTTCTTGCTCGATTACAATGGAATAACATTATTGAAAATAATAAACCGAAATGAACAACGATCGCATTTTGGTCAGCTAAAATTTGAACGGAGATAAGACCTGTTTTGCGATTCACACTCGCGTTCCTGATTTATCGTAAGTCCAAACCCATAAGTTTCTCAAAGGGAGCAAACGGTTGTTCCTACAGAGCTCAGGCTGATCTCATTCGTTTTTAAAAATCCAATACTGTTTTAAATTGAAGAAAAAACAATACCTTTATATCTGAAGTTTTTGAGCTAGGGCGTTTTGACAATTTCAGCCCTTATTTTCATCCCTTAGAAGTGAGTTCGATTTTACGTACCTTATGTATGTTCTTCTGGAAAAAGTGGGAAAAGTTCAACGTAACAGTTCTAGGTCTACAACTGATCGTACATTAGGAGAGTAAAGCGAAAATTGGATCGACTTGAGTAGGTAAGTGTTTGCAACCAAGTTATTTGTTACAACAAATTATTTCTTCTACAGTGCATAAAAGGGGATGCGCCTGATTTTAAAAAAAAATTTAATCGAAAGTAGACTTCATCCTGAGAGTTTTGACACCAGCCCTTCTCTTTTTAGATGAGTAGATCTTTTTCTATAATTTTTCAAAGTTTCGAATGTTTATTACAATTCGTAATATCGTTAATATAGGATACAACGTTACGCTAGCCCACTGTGACGTCATAAACATTCGAAACTTTGAAAAATCATAAAAAACGCTGCAAATTATTACACAATGGTTTATTATTTTTTATTTTTCTATATAGATCACTCGTCTGCAAAGCCACCAACCATCCAACATGAAGAAAAACATCGATCGCATTTCGGTCAGCTTTAATTTCAACGGAGATTAGGCCTCTTTTGCGATTCACACTCGTGTTTCTGATTTATCGTACGTCCAAACTTTAAATTCTCGTAGTGAGCGAACGGTTTGTCCTACAGAGCTCCAGGTGGTCTCAAAAAATTCTAAAAATTCTATAGAATCTTAAATTGAAGGAAAAACAATACCTTTATATCAACATTTTTTGAGTTAGGGCGTTTTCAAAATTTCAAAATTGATTTTGGAACCCTTGGAAGTGACCTACCTCAACCAAAATCTTCGGGGCACAACTAGACCCCAGAAGGAGCCTACATACCAAATTTCATCAAAATCGGTCAATGCTAAGTGGCAAAAGTGCCGCGTACGGAGGACGGCCAAATTTTTTTTCGATTTTTGGATTCTACGAACCTTGAAACGTAAACCATCAAATTTTGAGGAGGTGTTAAAATTTGTTTTTTCTTGGTCGATTCCAAAGGTTCATTATTGAAAATAATAAACCAAATGGTGTTTTCACGCTGAAAGGTCGCGGTTGGTGTCAAAATTCTCAGAATGAAGTCTAGTTTAGATTAAAAATAACAATAATTAGTTTTCCCGACCTATGCGCACACCCCATTACAAATAAGTGATATTAATAATTTCTTATGGATATCTTTGGGAAATAATTCATCAGATCTGGACTATTACTGGTTGTTTTATGGAAAAAATATTTCTCAATACCTTGTAAACGACTGTCAAGCCATTAATAATAAGCGCAGTTTTCGTAGAATTTTTTTTAGTGGCAGAAGATGGAAGCCAAGAGGGTGTGGAATTTGGGTGGCCTTAAACGCAAAATGAACCAAAACGTACAAATGAAGATAATCTTCAGGGGTCGCGTATGGGTAGTGACGTTGCGATACTTTCGATACTTACTGATATCAGTATTTTGTTTCGATACCTTTCGATATTTGTATCGATACTGGGCTTCCGATACTTCCAGGTATCGAAAGGAAAGTACTAATATCAGTACTCAAATATTTACTACCTACTCCCACAAAAGCGCAAAGATGAGATAGGTTGTCTGGGGCATTATTTTCTTTTACTTCCAACGAAACCGAGAAAGAATGAAGAAAGCACAAATAAAAGAAACATTCATGTCCACAAGGGACACCCCACGGACTAAAATTTAGATACCTAACTACTTTTGCTATTATCCCTTTGAAAACTTTCATTAATATTAAAATAAAATACACCTTCTATTCCATCAAAATTCCGTTTATCATATCCTCGCCCCTTGCCTGTTCAATGTTATAATATAACCAGTCACTTCGTCACTAGAGACTCAACTATGCCCAAGCCCAAGGACAATGGACAATACTGATGGTAAGAATTGAGTAGGTACCTAATCATGGTAAAATTTGCTATTCAATATGATATAAGTAGGTTACCTATTAAGTTCGTGCATTTTATGTTAGCAGTTTTTTCTGAATAATTGCAACAAATTAGCAATTAACAACAATTACATAAAGTAGGTTGGTATCAAATGATTCGATACCAGGTGGTATCGATACTTTTCTTTCGATACTTAACTAATATCAGTACTTTGATTCGATACTGTATCGATACCAAGTATCGTATCAAAAGAGGTATCGCAACGTCACTACGTATGGGTGCGACGTGAATAGTAGATTGGAAGTTTTTGTTAGATATCCTAAGGAGTGGAATTTGAAGGTTACAATTTTCAAAAGCCTGTGGTTTTTTCTTCGATTTTTAGATTTAAAATCGAATGAGATCATCAAGGCTCTATAATAATAAACAATTGTACAGGTAATAATTTGCGGAGTTTTTCTTCGAGAGTAATCAAGGTTATGACGCCTGACCTGGTTTCGTTTCATTACTGGTTCAGTGAGAACTTGAGAGCAATATATCTTGTTCATCCCTGAGTCGCACCGCACACCGCTCAAGTTGCAACCCTCGTCGGCTGCTTAAATGCAAGAGACGTCTTGTCGGCGTTCTGTCAGCCGTTCGAGAGGAGTCAAGCGGAGGCGAGGGAATAAATAGCTTCAATTCAACTACCTGCCAAGCGTGTAACCTGTTTATTAGAACTAGGAGTTCAGACGCCTCCTGAATCTCAAGGCTACAAAGCTGCGATAATGTACCTCCTCTCAGGGCTCCTCTTCAAGACAGATAGACGGGTTGAGGCCTCTCGTAACGAATGGAAAGGGGTTTACCACACTTCGGAGCCAACGACTCGAACAAAGGGCCGATTGTTCCTTCGGCGATCGAACTCCAGAATTGAGAGGTCAAAGCGTTTACTCGACAGAGCAGTGGAGTTATTAGTTAACAATGCCTAGATATTATCGATGTAGTCACTGTTGACTTCCAATACTATATCGATACCTTAAAGTACAATGGCGCTATGTCCAAAAATGCCACTTTTGAGATAAATGGGTCAGTGACATCATAGGACCTTACTCTTTCCTAAGAATACATTATTGTAGCGCCAGAAACGTTGAAAATGGCTTTAAAACGGAAAAAATTACATGGTTCTAGGTCCCCTCTCGTGAAATCATTAAAAAATTGCATTTTCAACTCGGTTTCTTTCAGTTTTTTCAACTTTTGACTATGGTTTCAGATAGATTTTTACACGCTGAATCCAACGCCGCCAACCGGAATGCGCTGAGACCTCTAGTTTTCGAGAAAAATCGATTTGAATGTTTAAAAAATTGCATTTTCAACTCCATTTCTTTCAGTTTTTTTTCAACTTTTGACTATGGTTACAAATAGATTTTTACACGCTGAATCCAACGCCGCCAACCGGAATGCGCAACGACCTTTAGTTTTCGAGAAAAATCGATTTGAATGTTTAATGGCATTTGGTGCTTCGTCCAAGATAGCTATAAAATTCAATCGTTTTGTGGAGCTTTGTCCGGACATAGCTTTGTGCACTAAGTTTATGGAAGGTAGATACAGTTACTTTAGGGGAAGATAGCATGCATGAAACCGTAGAGCGTCGAAAAAAACGTCTGCCAAGTGAGTGTGGCACATAGCTTTCTCGTATCCATAACCCGATTATATAGTTGATCCGGTGGATAGTCGTTAATCTCAAAACACCAATCTCTAAGTAGGTACCTATCACTACCCTCATAGGGGACCATCTACTCGCTAATCTGGACAATCCTAGGAAATTTCATCAAATTCGGATGAAAAATGTAAGTGAGTAGATGTATGTGATTGGACCAGAAAAATGCTTAGCCTCGGCTGGGATTCGAACCCGGGACCCCTGGGGGATAATTCTATGCGCTACCTCTTAGCTATTAAGGCCTGGTGATGCAATGAATAGGATTTGAGATTCTAACAGGGGACCATCCCTCTATGAATGAATCCCTCTATGAAAAACTATTCTCTGTGATTTTCATGGGAAACCATCTAAACACTACTCATTAACATCCCTGGAAATTTCATTGAAATCGGATGGCAAATGTAGAAGTTATGGCCATTACAAGGAAATTCACGTTTGCACATGCGCAGCGGCTACTATCGGTCCGGGGGTGATGATCTTCATTGGGAACCATTCACAACCTAATACGCATAATCCCTGAAAATTTCATCGAAATCGGATGGAAAATGTGGAAGCTATGGCCGTTACGAGGAATTCACGTTTGCGCATGCGCAGCGGCTACTATCAGTTCGAAGGTGATGATTTTCATAGCGACTATCTGAATACTAATCTGTAACATCTCTGAAAATTTCATTGAAATCGGATGGAAAATGTAGAAGTTATGGCCGTTACAAGGAATTCACGTTTGCGCATGCACAGTCGCTTCTATAAGTCCGGGGATGATGATTTTCATAGGGAATCGTCTACACACCAACCCGCACAATCTCTGAAAAGTCCATAGAAATCGGACAATAACTTCGTATAGTTATTTGCGTTACAAGGAATTCATGACAGACACACAGATACGGAACCAAAATTGTTCAGAAAGGTCTAAAACGCAAAACGCGAGTGAAAATTTTGGTTTTGGAGAACTTTTTTTTCGTCCTTGAAAAGTGAAAACAAAGCTTCCGCTACCTTGGTAGACTCGAAAGAAAAAAAGTTCTCTCCCTTTAAGGCTTAGTGTCCCGGTTTTAGTTCCCGAATCCGCCGCCAAGTAGCGTCTTGGAATGATCACATTTTGACTTACCATTTTCTCATGACTGGAAACTTGGATTTGAAATCTGCGAAGGCCGTTCTGTAGGTTTTGATGGATAATTTTTGATTAATTATGTTTGGAAATTGTTCTCATTAATTTTGAGTGACTAATTAACTGAATAATCAAAATTAGCAGGGTTCTAAGCAAAATTTCGGGAAAACCCTCCAATAGGGAATTTAAGAAGGGTCATGCAATCATAATCAGCTCATCAGAATTCAAAATTTAGTTACTGCCTCGTCGGCATTAGTAAAATTGGCCTAAAATTAATGAGGCAGTAAGGAAGGCCAGAATGTCAATTATTGACCTATTATAGGTGGTCTGTCCCTGCAGTCGTTAGGAAAAGGGTTTCGAGTACATATGAGTCAGCTCAGCTGCAGTGAAAGTTTCTCACCTCTTTCATATTTACATTTTGTCCCAAGGAGGACCAAGCTCTCTGGGAATATTTTTGAGCACCATCAAAAGCTTTTCTTTATACTCCTAGGTTTCAGCGCGGGGATCATGCTTTCTGTTCATTTATTATGATAGATACGGAAGAACGGAGGATTTAGATAACTCATATACTCATTCAAAAACACTCGACCAGTAAAGATGGAATAGTAGGCAACTAAATTTATGTTATCATTCGTAGAATAAAAATTAAGGATACAATTTCATCATATAATTACCAGTTTGAAAGCATATTTGGAAAGAACAAATGACGCACGAGCCTTTGAGAAACCCTTCAGCACCATTATTTGAAAGGACTGTCAGTGCCGTCATAAACTTGATGTTAAGGCATTATATCTACGCGGGCGCATTCCGATGACTAGCGTCAGGTTTTTCGAAGACTCCCATTGCTAAAAACAGCAGTTTTGGCAATGACTCCAATTATAGTTCATTGTGACGGCAATCAGCCGATGTTATCGTTTATGAAACAAATAAAAGTTTGTCTCCTCAATTATTATGTGGGTACTACGTAGGGGTCAGGGGCTCAGGACTTTGGAGGTTGGAGAGTCATTGGAATTTCTTCATCTCCTGGTCATTCCGACTCTTTCCCTTTGATACCCTTTCGCGTAATAAAGAACATAATAAAAACTGGGCTCGACTTCCTTGTTATATACGAGTAGTTAACAAACCTCTCTTTTTCAAAGGTAGAGCTCCGAACAAAGAGTAACCGCTGATCGGCACGAAAAAAATCGTGTGGGGGTGAAACGGTTCGTCATTGAATCTGTAGTTCTTTTTTCTTCCCTCAGTCGGATTAGAACAATCACGCGAAAGAGAGAACTCTGTTCTGTTCGGCAACCGCGACCCTGTGATTAGTCGCGAACCCTTTTGCCGGAGTTTTTCGGACCTTTTTCTCTGGCGACTAACAATCCTGCAATAATGGGTTCGATACGTCAAATCGAACTGATTTTTAGAGCGCTTCTCGTTGGTTTTTTTTTTTTCTCTCAAAGGAAAAATGAAGTAGTGGTGAGGTTGAAAATGACACGCGTGTTCCCAAAGCCATCGAAGGGTGCTAGAATTTCTAATCTTACATCGCCATAGCTGTAACTACTCGTACTTTGTTCAGCATCCACCTTGTATTGTACCTATCCACTTTGGGTAACTTCGAATCATTATAGTATCTACCTTCTGTATAGTACCCTGTATTTTCACCTTTAACCAAGCCTTTCAAACTTGGGAAGCTAAAAATAGGCCAACACAGTTTTTTTTTAATCTCGCTCATTCACTATCGTTGCACAGGAGGCATTTTAGAAATTAATCATATAAGGGTGGCACATGGCTTCCTTCAATGCAAAACACGATTGTATAGATTAACCTTGAAATGAGGAGTCATTGAAAAAACAAACCCCAAATACCCTTCAAATCAGTTAAAACACAAGTAAAAAATCAGAAGTTATGCTTCTTGAAAGGATTTCACGCTTGCGCATTTGCAGAGCCCTCGAAAGATTCGGTGTGGCTACGGTAGTTAGGGCGTCGTTGTTTGGCAGTGGACATTAAACCGACCTCCGCGGGGGTCGTGGGTTCAAGGCTCATCGCCGGCAGCGTGGGTTTTTTGGCGACCGGGGCTCTCATCGTCCCCCTCGTCAAAACCTGTGGCAGTGAGGCAATGGGAAGCCATGAGCGAAATCATCACAGCAAATTTTGATTTTCCCTTTGGAAGACATCTGATGACGTCTGCGACGCCAGGATTGGCAGTTGGACAAAAATCCTACCTGAAATGGTTGTTTACTTTACTTTATTTTACCGAGCCCTCGAAAATCAGATAACGAAAAAATTCATGTGATATATTACGTGACCATTAAAAGTTCTAACCACATAATCCCTAAAATATTTCATCGAAATCAAATGTAAAAAAAACTTTGAAGGTTTCGGGTGGTTCAAGGATATTACGTCTTCCAGCGACAATGACACAATGACATTCATGGAGAATATTCACAACGTCTATTCAGAAATAAATTGGAAGAGGAGGAACAGAAAAGAGACATGTAGGGAGAAAACAACGGAGAATTTTACATTTGCGCATGCAAAGAAGTAAAAAAAAATCAAAATTTATTGTGAACCATGTAGCTATCCACCAACTAGTATTTTCTCCCACATTTTAATGAGTACCTATCGGTTGTTTCAGTAATGTTGCACTCCGATTCGAAAGGACTCCCCTGGTAAATGGGACTCCACAATTTTCAAGAGGTCTGAAGTCACCTCCTTCAACTCGCTTGGCGAAATTGCCTGAATCAAGTTAGCTTTCGCCTTCGCGGACCGTGCTACTTTTTCGGCTTCTCAATCGGACAATCAGCAGCAATGAGTGAACATGCGTTTCTTTTCATCTACGTTTCCAATCACGTCATTCTTCACAAGAATTCCCTCCATTTGCAGCTTCTCAGTGTCAAAATTGTCTTTACCAAGACATTTGGTCCGGTAGTTGTTCATTCTATTTTAGGACTCAAGGAATTTAGAACTCAAAAGCCAAAGGACCGATAACCTAATAAAATTCAATTACCACAAAGTATTGTACAAAAGTATAATATACTTTTGATGATCGGAATTTTTCAAAATTTTCCCATCATATGGTTCAAAACAACTGTTCCAAAAGTTCATCAGCATTATTGCTTTAGCTTCCTTCATATTCTCGTCTCAATAGTGACCAACAAGGAACCAAAATTGTTCAAGAAGGTCTAAACGTGAATTCCGAGTGGAAATTTCGACTTTTATTTATTTCAATTTTCGACTTTTCTTGTCACCTTCGAAAAGTGAAAACAAAACTTCCGCCATCTTGGTTGAATCGGAAGCAAAATCAAGGGCATATGCTGGGACGCGGCGTACAAGATATACCTTCCAATCAAGACCGCTCGGTCGTGCGGGTCTTGCCTAATCAAACTTCGAATGCCAGGAACGCGCCTCCATCGACTAGAGAGAATTCATAAACATGTATCACGTTTGACTATAGTGAATCTTAAAATGCAGATTTCACCGTTTGAACAGCTCGATAAAATAAGAAATCAAATACATACCTACCCAGTTGGAGAAATACTGGAAAATTTTGTTAAAAACAAAACTGTAATGACACACAATGTTTACTGAGCATGGTCAATTTTGTTCATTTTCTTCATGGAAAACCATTTAGAAACCTTCTTATAGCTTGGGATTTGGTGCGGGAAAAGTGCCTAGGAGTTACTCGAGTTGGGCATATCGGCAGGTGTTCTCCGTGGCATCACCACCCACATCCTCTGGGGTTAATATGTAATACTAACTGGTGTTCGTTCGATAAAGGCACTTTCTTCCTTCATCATTTTTCCCACCACCAAACCCCTCCAGCCAACGTCGGGAAGTTGTGGGCGTCCTCCTCCATTATCTTCATTTATTTTTATAATTTTTTTAATGGCACGGCCACCTTCTTTTTTTCGTACTTATTTGAGAGAATTTTCTGGAATTTTTTTCAAGTAGTGTACGTCTATGGAATATGTGTGATTTCTTACAATTATTAACCGTAGAATCTATCTAAACAATCTAAATCTACTTCTGACCGGGATGTCAATGTTCAAGTGGAAAGAAGATTATTCCATCACAAATTTGCAAAAAATACTCAATTTTCGACTTTTTATTGGAAGTTGCCAGCTTAAATATCTATTCATTAATTAATGACAATCGAATTCGGTATGAAATTCCCATTAAAACTGAAATTCAAATGGCTTGTTGAGAGAAATTGACCATCCAACCTGATTATTTTATAGTAGATATATTACAGAGATATTTACATTGCATTCATTTTGCAATCATCCATATTGATTAAAGATAATATTACGATAGTGATGTAACAGCAAACAAATTCACTAACTACCTCTGAATTCAAGCTCTACTCGGAGATCTCTAGCGTGATTATTCACAACTTGTTATTCGTCTCACTTTGGGCTCGGAGCAATAACGAAGAGGTTGGGTGATAAGTAGGTCTCAACCTAAGATATATCCATGTGAATTCTGATGACTCTGAGCTGGGGATGCTAACTACCTGAGAACTAAGAAGCATTTGAATTTCAAATCCGCTCCAATGGAGTTCGAGGTCGAGGTAATTTCCAGGGTTCGGGCATCTAATAACATGTGACTCGAGAATTAGGATTATCCCAGAGTGAATAGAAAATAGGATGTATGTAAAGATGAATGGGAGTTTGGAGCGGAGCGGGAATGAGAAGGGCATCAAATATTTCAGACCCCAGAGAATAATGCCCGTGGATAAATGTTGATCTGCCATGGACCTATACAAACGGGATTGTTAATATTAAAACAGTGATTGTGTTCGAATTTGTAAGCGCATGGAGGAAAGGTATACCTGCCTGCAGTACCTAGAAATTATGTAAGCAACGAAACCCTTCGTTCGAAACAGAGCATCCTCACAACACCTCACGAAAGGAGCAGACAGTTGATGGTTCCAGTTCTCACCGCTTATAGCGCACCTAGCAACAAAACGGATTTCCCGGTATTTCGACCCCAAACGAGGAGGATTCACATACAGAAAGCTGGGAAAAGTCAGAACGTGCAAGTGTACAACTGTTGTGAATTTTGTCGAGAGTTGTGAATTGAACTAGTATGAAATTTGTGATAAAGCATTTATTACGGGGAAATTTACTGTGCCTATCTGACTGACTAAATAAGTTAAGCTGATTCTAGCTCTCTAAGTGGAGTTGAAACTGAATTTTGAGAGAAGGTGAATTTACCCATAAAAGATGGAAAGGAGGTACTAAGAGGAATTTCGTCTCTGGTCTTTTAAAATCAGGGTTTCGGGTATATTCTAAGGTTCCTAGATCGCTTCCCTAAATTCTTGTAAGTGTTGGTAAAGAGGTTTTCGATAGAAAGAAGAGCTCGAGTTTTCAGTTACAAATGAGCGTTGTTTTCTAGCCTTATCACCGAGTATTTAGCAGTGGTTCGGACACTCAGGGGAGAGGGCCGACCACATGTTTTATTGTAAAACCTACTGCCTGTTTGGTTCACAACAAGTGTCTACCTCATATCCTCATTTTCTTTTCTCCCATCCTTGTGTTCAAAATATAAAATATTCAATTCATTTTAGTAATTAAGATTACAATATAAATCCTTAAATTGTCCACTACACCACAAAACACTAAAAAATACATAGGAAATGGAATCTGAGTGTTTGTTTTAGCTTCACAAATTTAATTTCGTTCATTTGTATTCATAATCCGCGTTATTTAATAATGCACAAAACTGTATTTTAATAAACTCGGTTTATTAAAGCCCTTTGCTTTGATTGAAGCAACAAATTGCTCGTAGCAGCAGGGAAGCGGGAGAACCGAGATTGCAGAGGAATGACTGCTAAAAATACAAATGAAAAAGCTTTCACGGAAATAACTGAATCCACGTTCATCTCGAGCGTCCTGGTCCTGGCGCAAATGTAAAATCGCCTCTTCCTTTAAAATCACGTTTTGTACAAATTCGCAAGCCGGGAGTTCCATGATCAGACCCCCACGTTACGAAGGAAAATAATAACGGTTGGTATTTGGTTTTCTCACGGTAGAAATTTTATCACATATAATATTGAACTTTTAATTGAAATAAATTCCATTGTGTTGTTATTGTTTTGGAAGAAAATAAAGAGAAAAAAATAGATCGAAAAATCTTCAGAATACTCACTTTTTGTTATCAGTAACCCCCAATATTGACCAATTTCGAACAATTTGAACAAATTTGAACAACAACAACAATTTCTTTCTATTCTGACTCCAAATTTTGGTTAGTTTTGACTCAGGACAATTTCGCTTCTCTCCTTGCTATAGGCTAGATGTTACGGCATGAGTTTACTGTCCAGGATATATGTCTCAAATTGGCTAGGACTTTTGAGACTGTCTCCATTCCAATATGAGAACTTAACTGAACTAATAGATGTGATTAAGAACTGATCTGTGTGAGGTCTCGGGCCAACATCCGATAACTTTCCGAAAGAAATAATTTCTACAAGGAGTAAGGTTGATTGAACTAATCTGAAAAGAAGTCACATGTCAACCTTACAAGTTGTGAGTACCTATGTATTTACTATTAGACAAATTCCCAATTTATAGTTCAGATGGAGAGCGAAGGGAAAGGAAGAAAGAAGAAAAAAAAAGGAAGAAGGAAGACTCCTTTCGTCATTTCAAATTGTGAAGGTGTTGTGAAAGAGAATTCAAGTATCAAGTTGTTTTGAGCTAAGAGTAGGCAAAATGTAAAGGAACCAAATGTAAATAACCAAAGACAGAATTTGACTTACTTGGGTAAGCTAGGATGCAAATCCGGACGTGTCCTTTTAAAGGAAAGACAGCTAGTTGGGAGGACTGTCCCCACTCAGGGAAGGCCTCACCTACTGTCCTCCCTTTAGGAGTCCAAGAGGATTAGCTCTTAGTCCGTCTATCTTTTTGTGCATTTATTAACGGAGCTATTTAAATATACAGTATGGTGCGCCATATTTGCCATAATTTCAGCGTATAAATGGATTTTAGTTGATCAGAGCACAAATACTACGTAAATTCTTTGATTTATGAAACTTCGGGATGAAGCGAATTGAATGGTTTATACTTCTGGTATAATTTCGAGAAGAAACCATAACATGACCAATATCTCTTTCCAATTGATGTCGATTTTAGGAATATTCACTATTCCATCAGAATTCCTGATTGGATTGATGTGAAATTTATCAGGAACTATCCTGGAACCAACTTCTATCACTCATCCAAACGCTTACATTACGAGAAATCAGGGTCTCGAAAAATCAAGCTCTTTATATTTGCGCATGCGCAGACGGTATTATTGTACCAAACAGGGTCGTCGTACCCAAGAAATGAGCTATGATACGTGAGAAAAAGTGAAAAATCGTCAGAATATACTTCATGACGACTTTTTAATCGCGTCGACGTACGAGAACTCGGAAAATCGTCTACAAGATCAAAAAGCAATTTCTTAATAGAAAATTATGTCGGATACTGCTCAGTTACACAATCAAGCTTTTTTACTACTTTTTATTATTTAAGTCAACGAGGAGGCTGTACTTCCCACCCAACTTGTCCAAATTTGATACTGGTGCTACCGTGTTAGACGAATCCAAGAAAATTATTTTAAAATTCAATTATGCTTATTCCATGGTTAATTGTACTCCGTTTCTACCTAGGAATTGCAAATTCGTTGATATTTCTCACAGGAAGCTCTTCATTCACTTCCGTAATGGGGTAAGCTGCTAATAGTCTTCAAACCCGTCAACTGTTTTTCACCAGACCTGAAGTTTCAACAGACCCTCGCCGTCAGGTAATTTGATTATGCTGATAGACTTCATTTCCGTCGGGGTTTTCGTCGGGGAAAGGAGAATCTGGTGGAGATTGGAGGGAAGAAGGTCACTGAGGCTTTCGAGACTCCAGTGGGCTTATTGAGAGTCAAGCGGTCCCTCAAGACGGAGTGGAGGTTCGTGTCTTGGACATCTCTCGCCCTTTTCGGATTCCATTGCTCAGTGATATTGGATATCAATACGGAAGCGTCCTCCCGTTTTAGAGAATTACGGAGGACTGTGAAATGGACACGGGTCGGTGCCTACCGGGAATCCTCCTTTTGCATTGTGGATGTGTTTTGCGTCGAGATCCTCGAAAACAGAATTTTCTGGGAACGTGAATTGAAATTTCGGTTTTTTGACATGGATACGTCATAGAAGTCATTCCAAAGAATTTCTCATGACAAAACGTTTATGATTTCCTGCGTTTCTGATTGAGTGAGGTTTCGGTATTCAGATTGAATAAATGTATTGTGATAGGCTGGTTATTTCTATATTCTAATTGCCAGGAGGTTCTTGCATTCTAATTGGCTGGAGGTTTATGTATCCTGTTTAGCTCGAGATTCTTATATTATGATCGACTAGAGGTTCCTGGATTCTGATTGGCTAGATACTTCTGCATTTTGAATGGGAGAAGGATGTTTTGTTCCGAAAAATTTGAGGAGGAATTATTCTTATATTATAATTGCCTGGAGGTTCTTGCATTCTGATTGCCTGGTTGTTTATGTATCCTGTTTAGCTAGATATTCTTATATTATGGTCGACTGGAGATTTCTGCATTCCGATTGCCTGCATACTCCTGCATTCTGATTGGCTGGAGGTTCCTGTATTCTATTAATACCGGAGATTCCTATAACCTGATCGGCTGGAGCTTACTGCATTCTGGTGAGTTGAAGGACATTGCGTTCCGAAAAGTTCTAGGTTCTTGCTTTCTAATTAACTAATGGTTAAATAGATAAATACTGTAAGATTTTTCGCATCTCGGATCAGAACATTAGCCATCTTGGATCCCTGATGATCCACTCCTTCGTCCTCAATATACCTAACATCTCTCCCAAACTACTCAGGGGAATTATTGTTAACTTTCACTCAATCACAAAACTGTTGTTGGTTAACGAGATTGTAAGTGTCAGATTCAGTGTTGTACGAATGACAATCTGAACACCTTCCTGATCAGCAGAATTCGCTGCAACAGCTCCCATGAAGCTGAAATTTATTTCTCAGGGAGTCTTAGAATAGCCTTGCCTTGAATATGGTCGCCATTTCTGAGATTAATTCAGGATAACCCTCCACAAAACGGGAACACCCTTGTAACACTTTTCGACTAAATGTCTTGTAAGTACAGGAAGGAATAGAAGAAAAGGAAGTGTGAAGTGGTCTGAGGTTGTCAGGCCAAGAGGACTTTCTCAGTCCAAATAAATCGTGAGAGGACCTCGTACTATTAGTGTCACCGGCTCTAAGAACACTTCTCAATGGGCCGTTGGGAGAACATTCGGGGAGTTACCAACCCATTCCACAGTCTTTATAGATGTGATACCTCCATGAGGTACTTCTAGACCATTCCTCCAACGATAACTCATGGGCGACTTTCGGATAATAAATTGTTGGTAGTTAGTGTATAATTCAACTTTCAGTGTTTTTGCTTGATCATCAAAGGCCGATTTAGGGATCACTGATGAATGTAAAAATGTCCTGATACTTGTACTGACCGATTTATATAATCAATGCACAGTGGCTACCCGTCTGGAAAACTGGAAGACCCAGGTGAAATTAGCAAAAATTAAAGTCGTCAAGCATTACATGCGAGAGTAAGACAGAATTGTGCAATAAACTGGAATTTTGAAAGCCACAATGATTTACGGTTACATCAGCCTCACAAATGCAGACGTTTTTGGTGGGTGAGTGAACAACAATGTCTATAGCTTGAAAACCCAACTACTACATGCAAAAATATTCAAAGTGTATTTTTTGAGTTGGGGTGACCATTTTCTTTGAGTGAAATCCAAATTCGAAAAGAGCAAGAAGATCTTACTAATCAGGAAGGAGCTATTCTAACTTTTAAAAAAAGTTCCAAGTGTATGTGAAACTCTAACAGGTAGAAGAACGAATAAAAAGAAAGCCTTCGTGGTTCGTTGGATTTGTAACGTTGACCCTTCTATCCGGAAGGGAACGATATCATTATTGATAGGTCATTCTATACTTGCCTAATTATCCAGAAGAGATGCGTTATGGCCCCCAGGAAGAACCCAATAAACTAGGTGAGTTAATAACTTTTAAACTAATATTCAAATACCCAGAAAATAAACCATTTTTAGCCATATATTGCTATTTAGGTACGGCAAAGTTCAAATTTATTAGGTACATAAAAGTTCAAAGTTCAACTGGAAGAAATACCTCGGGCGAAACAGCTATAAACAGATATAAACTATGCTAACTCACTATTCACGCAGCTGGTCAAAAAAGTAGGGTCTTCCAAAATCAGAATTGTCACTCCCATTTCGCTTTCCAGAAATTATTTCTGGGGAATTTTGGTTCCGGGTCTATCTGAGTTGAATTCCTTATCATTGTCATAACTGTACAAAATCATGGTCCTGGGAAATTGTCGGTGTTTGCACGGATTAGCCCCCAAATGGTCACCTACGAATTTCATCGCGAGAAAACTAGTAAAAGCGGCTGCGTAGTTCGGAGCTAGACTCAAGACAGTAACTATTGATTTCATCGATATACAAGGTAGATACCCCAAGGTAGGTAGATCTCCCAAGAAATTCTTATACATTGATTTCCAATTTGATTAGTAAGAACCTCGGTATTTGTGCAAAAGTGAAAAACATTCAACATAATCGCGAAAGACTCCAATCGTGACCGTCGTTAGTTGACATCTAGTGGTACTGCTCAATTACAAGTACACTAAATAATTTAGTACCATGGCACATTGTGTATGTTATTCGGTGTGAGGAAACTATAATGTCACCCAACTTGGATGACTTTTTTGGCTTCCTCATCACTAGAGCTATACAACCTCTGTAGTAATGCTTCAGAAAAATTTGTGTTCTCCAAAATCGAATGTCACTTGTATTTAAAAGCTGCCACGACAATTTCGGTCCTGTGTCTCTGACGGTATTTTTACGTTTAGTCGATTCGTTGTCATGGGATTAAATTAAAACCTCAACCAATGAGATTCATTTTTGATTATATGTACACTACGTACAGGGTTGCAGGTGGTTGTTTAAAAATGCCGCTTTTTTTACCCGATTTCCATCAGATTAAAAAGGTAGCTGGGGGCTGACCCTGATACGATTGATCATCGATTTCGTTACGATCCGATTGGTAGGAGCCACTTCACATGATAAAAAGTGAAAATCCAAGAACAGAATTTGGAGGGAAACTGTCTTCAGGTTTTAAATTCAAAAACCTGTGAACATGTCGATGAAGATTACTACGATTTCAATTTCATCCACCTTCGAATCACCAGACCAACTTGATGTATGTTAACTTTTAAACATAATTGTACAAACTTGCTGATTGTTTTTACGAATTCTCCCATTGTTCCCAGACTTATGGGAACTTTTTGCTTTGACGACCATAATTCAAGACGCACATGTATTATTATATTTATTCATGTTTTACAATATTATTTTATGATAAAATAAATTCGATTTATTCTATTTTATCACTTACCAGCGAGCAATTTTTGTGGAAGATACGAACCAGAAAAAAATCTTTTTCCACCCGAGCAAAATAGACCAGAGGCGCGAACTTCACAAAATATTTGACATTCACCCGCGCACGTGACACCGCGATAAGAGAGATGAGGGCCTTCAACCGGTACAGAGGGTAGTGTCGGGGGGCGGCTTCCCTCACAGCCGCTTCGGTTGTTTCCGTCCAACATCGGTCAATTTCGGTTTCATCCAGCCTTCGTATTTTTTCAACACCCCTCCCTCTAACACCGAACCCCATACCCATCCTTTTTCTCCTACTATTTTCTCTCACTTTTCTTTCTTTTTTTCGAACGTCCGGCGAGAGGAAAACCTCTTCGTTATAGCTCGTCAGAAATGAAAAATTATGCGAAAAATCTCCACTACACCCTCCCCATCTATTTACCGCCTGAGAGCAAACAAGGAAGAAAAAGGTGTCTTCCCTTGCTACCTACCGTTTCAGGTAAGCTTTAACTAGATGGAAGGCTAACAATGGGACTTGAATTTTTTTTTCCGCCCAAAATCGATGGAAGTGATTTAGAACCCTCTTCACACAAAAATAAACCCTTGAGGGCACGAATGCAGTAGAGCCATAAATCTCACTAAATCGGAGCTCCAAATAAAATTTCCTTTCTTTGACCAGAATGACCGCTTACGAGAATTTGTAGCTCTTAAAATCAACAACAGTCCCAATACCAACCACTGTAAAGTAAAAACTTTCAGATATCTATACCGTTCGGCGCCAAACTTAAACGCCTTGTAATTTATCGTTCACGAGATAATAGAGTTGTCCGCAAATTGAAAATGCTTTAAGATATCGCTGTTTTAAGATATACTTGGAAAACCTCGTAAGTCCCAAGTAGTCAACTTTTCAGGAGACAGAAAAAACTTTATAAAAATTATCCAAATGAGTTTGAGGCGAGCAATCGACCGTCATGCGACTCAGCATTGATCGATTGAAGGAATCAATGGCTTAAACAGCTTGAATAGAGAGAATTACTTATATGAGGCCGATTTTAAGACATACGAGTTTTTCCTCATACCCTACAGCGGACTTACAAGGCTTTCTGTTAAATTCCTGCAGGACTAATGGGGTTAAAACTAGAAACTGATCTATCAAACTTATTTTTTATTAATTTTTAACACATTTTCTACAAAATGTTTCAAACTTTATTGATATTCTGGGGACCAAAACTTGGTTGGTCCTCCAAAGTGATCACATATCTCGCTACACTTTCACAATTATGGTTTATTATTTTCAATAATGAACCTTTGTAATCGACCAAGAAAACAAATTTTAACCACTCTCTCCCCCCCCCCCCCCCCTCAAAATTTGTTGGTTTACGTTTCAAGGTACGTAGAATCCGAAAATCGAATAAAAATTTAGCCGTCCGTCCCCCGTACACGGGGTCTAGTTGTGCCCCAAAGATTTTGGTTGATGTAGGTCACTTCTAAGGGTCGAAAAATGAATTTTGAAATTTTGAAAACGCCCCAACTCCAAAAATTTTGATATAAAGGTATTGTTTTTCCATCAATTTAAGATATTGTAGAATTTTTAGAATTTTTTGAGACCACGCGGAGCCCTGTAGGACATACCGTTCGCTCCCCACGATAACTCAGAAACACGAGCGTGAATCGCAAAACGGGCCTAATCTCCATTCAAATTTCAGCTGATCGAAATGCGATCGATGTTTTTCTTCCTGTTGGTTGGTGGTAACAATGGCAAAGCCGTATTCTTTGCAGACGAGTGATCTATATGTGGGTGATTCTCAAAAAAAGCTCAATTTTCAAGGCTCAAACTTTGAGAAATTGAGCCGTCTCCAAAAAATTCAAAAAAATTCATGAAGTTCCCTGGGAACGTTAAGAAGAATTTGTAATGCAAGACAGAGCTCAATTCACAGTTTTGGTTTATTATTTTCAATAATAAGCCTTTGGAATCGAGCAAGAAAAAAAAAATTTTAACCCCCCCTCAAAATTTGATGTTTTACGTTTCAAGGTACGTAGAATCCGAAAATCGAATAAAAAAATTTCCGTCCGTCCGCCGTACGCCGTACGCCGTACGCCGTCCGCCGTACGCCGTCCGCCGTACGCGGCACTTTTCTTAGCAACACTGGACCGATTTGGTTCAAATTTGGTATATGGGCTCCATTTGGGGTCTAGTTGTGCCGCGAAGCTTTTGGTTGATGTAGGTCACTTCTAAGGGGTGAAAATTAAGGGTTGAAATTTTCAAGAGTGCCCTAGCTCGAAAACTCTCGAAATAAAGGTATCATTTTTCCACCAATTTTAAATAGTACAGAATTTTTAAAAAATTTTGAGACCACCCGGAGCTCTGTAGGACAAACCGTTCGGTCCCTACGAGTATTTGAAGGTTTTCCTTCCATAAAACAGAATCATGAGTGTGAATCGCAAAAGAGGTCTAATCGCCGTTCAAATTTTATCTGACTAAAATGCGATCGCTGTTCATTTCTTCGATTTGTATACAGTTTTGCCTTCTGCGTAACCAGTAATCAAATTTCCATATCAAGCTTTCTATTTTTCGAATCGAGTGTGAAGCGTTTAGTTCTTTCTAATAAACTTGATTGTGAAGGTGTGAAGCCATTATAGTGTGGTAGGTAAAAAAAATTGGTAGGTAAAACAATGTTTGTAGGTAAAAAACGCTGCAAATCATTGCTCACTGATCAGATCACTGATCAGCTGAGTGAGCTCCGAAGCCATTTTCAATGCTATTGAATGGAAGTGCTCTTCCAGGCGTCTCCAGCGTTCGAGGATATCTTCTTCACTCCTCACATCACTGATCAGCTGAGTGAGCTCCAAAGCCATTTTCAATCCTATTGAATGGAGGTGCTCTTCCAGGCGTCTCCAGCATTCGAGGAGATCTTCTTCACTCCTCACATCACTGATCAGCTGAGTGAGCTCGAAAGCCATTTTCAATCCTATTGAATGGAAGTGCTCTTCCAGGCGTCTCCAGCATTCGAGGAGATCTTCTTCACTCTTCTGATCACTGATCAGCTGAGTGAGCTCCGAAGCCATTTTCAATCCTATTGAACGCAGGAGCTGAAATTTGAGAGGGAAGGTCAAGGGAGAATACAGATGGTGGTAGGTGCTATTGATGTAGAACCAGTGATCTATACAGAAGGGTGATCTATACAGAAAATAATAAACCTTTGAGCAATGATTTGCAGCGTTTTTAGTCTCAAATTTCAATTTTGAAAATTTATAATGCGGCGGTAATGAGAACTTGATTTTTTTCAAGTCGTTGGTATTGAGAATAACGTATTAGTTTCACAATTCTGTGTGAAAAAAATTCATCAAGTTTCCTGGGAACTTGAAGAAGAATGTGTAACGCAAGATAGATCTAAATTCACAGTTTTTAGTCTCAAATTTCAATTTTGACAATTTTTAGTGCGGCGGTAATGAGAACTAATTTTTTTTTAAGTGATGGTAATGAGGAGCGCAGTTGGTATTAAGAATATGGTATTAGTTTCACAATTCTGTTTCTACCTTTCAAGCAATGAGCTTGTCCAGTTGGTTGGATAAGGTGATTATATTGAAAAATCTCCATTTTTCTCTTATCTATAGATTGATAGGGAGGGAATAAATAAACTAAAATCAATGACAATCAGAATAGTATCAATGTATTCCAAGTAGGTAAAGAACTGTAAAAAAACTAAAACACTCAGTCAAATGACATTCAAATAACTCTTATCAGTCTACAACATAATATATATCAATCTTCAACTTTTTATATTAATCAACTTGACAATTTTGTTAATATTCGTCACATAGTTAACTTAATTACATCACAGATTTGTTTCATTAACTGGATAGTAAGAAGGCAAATATTTTTTAAGAAACTCTTGACCATACTGCGCCTTCGATCAGCCTCCCTTTTTTGTTCACACAATTGTTCCGCTGGGTAAAGTGTAGGGCGAGTCATCTCTGAGGGCTACCTAAGGGAACGATAAGAATTTTTTTTATTCTAAGGGCTTAGGGCAATATGGAGATAATAATATCAGAATTCGAAAACCTAAAATCGTTTTATTTTTAAAAACTGTCAATTGATACCTGACGTAGAAAATAATATAATATATACTTCATCTTCATCTTTAAAATACTCAACTAACAACATTTTCTCGTTACCACTCGCCTATTATCATTACCACTGAACTTTATTAAGTTAGTGGTCATGAGATGGTTTGATGTGTGGTAATGAGAATTCAAAATTTGAGAGCTTGCCATTTTCGTTCTGTACATACTATATTCCTCATTCTACGCCGTTTGAGAAGGTAATTAGTGGGCTACAGAAAAATGGGATCTAAAAAAATTAGTCACCAACATTGAAAGAAAATCATTGAACTGTGGTAATGATAACAATAAACATACGCACCTGACACGTGACCTTTAACAACCACCCCTGCTTACCAACTTACGAGGGAAATGGCGGAGGCGAGTTCCCTAGCACTCTGCAGTATTGGCACTACCGATTCTCGTCGAAAGTTCGCCAAAATGTCCTATTGGTCGCTGTGGGAGGGAAAATCTTGATTCTTGTGCGGTAATGAGACTTTTCACCATTACACTTTTTGAAATAAGTTATTGGCATAACCAAATAGATTTAAAAATCACACCACTCTGTTTTTGATGAGATCTACATGTAGACTTTCAGTTTCATTCGTTTTTTCACGCAATCAATATTTTCCAAGGCCTAGGAGAAGACTTTTGTAGGCAAAAATTAAATCATTACAGGTGGTGGTAATGAGAATTGAGCCTTTCAAGACAAAAGAAAAGGTATTAATTTCGGATAAAAGTAAATTTTTCAAGAGGTTCTAGTAGGCAGAGGCGGGAATAAACCCAATGAAAAAATTAGAAAAAAAAACTAGGACGCACATTTGGAGAAACCCTACCATAACACTATTATTGAGCTTTTTCTGAGAATCACCCATGTATAGAAAAATAATAAACCATAATTTGCAGCGTTTTTCCTACATTTTACTCAGAATCCCTCAGAATGCGAATGCCATAACATAATGATTATTCATTCGCTCAGTAAAATTTGAAACTGATGGATTATAATATAATCATATTATGACGTAAGAGTTTTGGGAATAAAGAACACTATTCTAGAGTTTACTGATGGATTATAATATAATCATATTATGACGTAAGAGTTTTGGGAATAAAGAACACTATTCTAGAGTTTGCCTCTTGAAACAAAAAACCCCTCATTTCAAAGTTCGTTTCACAAGGGTTCACTTGGAGTAGTGGAATTTGTGGAATCAACAATGAGAGTAAGAAAAGTCAAAGGGATCCTTGCTTAAGGGCAGTAAATATGAATACGCACTGAATGATTTATGCATATTAATATTGAATTACCTACTCAATATTAATTATATTATATTATATTTTATTATATTATTATTATATGCATTAAAAATTTGGATTTAATGTGAATTGGGCCAAAACGATGAAATATGAGGCCTCACGTGGGTACGATGAAGAACACTAGATGGCTGAACATTTTCTAAAAATGTATGAGAGCTAGTGGAAGAGATGCTGCGAAAATCGAGCGAAGCGATCACAATGAAATGCAAGTATAGACTTTGTTTTTGGAACATACCATGAATGAAAAGAGGTTTTTCTAACAAAAACACGACCTTTTGTTGTGCAGAAAACACGACCCGTCGACCGTGCCCACCTACCTAAAACGCCGCATTTCTTTCTTTCGTAGTCGAATTCCACAAACAAGGGCGAACCCACTTGGGAAAAGTAGAGAGAAGCCCTCTCTACAGGGTCCTTCATTGAATGCCAAGGCAAGAAAGTGGCGTCTAATGTGATTTGCCCCTCCCCTCCTTTCCAGCACCAATTAGATTCAGCCCTTAAGTGTCACCTGAGCCCTTCTTGCACCTTCATCTACAGGGAGCTTTCAACTCTCATTCAATACCCCCCTCCCCACCTCTTACCCTGTAAATCTAATCTTTACTTAACATTGTAGGTACTTTAGGATAAGTAGGAACACTGGTTTCGCCGTCTTTATAGGCTCCTCTCTTTCCCTTCATTTCTCGCTGGGTAAACCTCAAGTCGAGACGTTACGAGATAAGCCCCCAATTTACAAGGTCATTACCGACTTAATTCCTCCCTCCTTCTGAATGCTTTTGCAAATCACCGTTCGAACTAGAATTTAAAGGTTTATCAAACCCCATCCTTCAAGGTTTATTACTTTTGTTAATGAAATTCGAAATCGAACTCGAAAATAGGTTCATTCCCCGCAGTAGGTATTAGTTAGTGAGCAAACTATCAAACTATCTTTTTAGCCGATTTTTGGCAATTTTCGAGAGACAAAATTGTTTATTTCTGCGAAATTTTTATTTCGTAACAAAAAGTTTAAATGAATTCCAAAAGACACACCGGGAAACTAGTTTTAGATAGTAATTTCAAACTATAGGTAGGTATTTTGCTTCCGAATCTACCAAGGAAGCGGAAGCTTTGTTTTCACTTTTCAAGGTTGAAAAAAAAACGCTGCAAATTATTACACAATGGTTTATTATTTTTCTATATTGATCACTCGTCTGCAAAGCCACCAACCATCCAACATGAAGAAAAACATCGATCGCATTTCGGTCAGCTAAAATTTGAACGGAGATTAACCCTCTTTTGCGATTCACACTCGTGTTTCTGATTTATCGTATCCAACCCTTAAATTCTCGTAGGGAGCGAACGGTTTGTCCTAAAGAGCTCCGCGCGGTATCTAAAAATTCTATAGAATCTTAAATTGGAGGAAAAACAATACCTTTATATCAAAATGTTTTGAGTTAGGGCGTTTTCAAAATTTCAAAATTCATTTTTGAACCCTTGGAAGTGGCCTACATCAACCAAAATCTTCGGGGCACAACTAGACCCCAAATGGAGCCTACATACCAATTTACATCAAAATCGGTCAATGCTAAGTGGCAAAAGTGCCGTGTATGGCGTACGGCGAACGGACGGCCAAATTTTTATTCGATTTTTGGATTCTACGTACCTTGAAACGTAAACCATCAAATTTTGAGGGGGTGTTAAAAATTTTTTTTCTTGGTCGATTCCAAAGGTTCATTATTGAAAATAATAAACCAAAAGTTCTCCAAAATTTCCACTTGCGTTTTGCGTTTTAGTCCTTCTTGAACAATTTTGGTTTCGTATCTGTCTGTCTACCTGTCTGTCTGTGTGTCAGTCATGAATTCCTTGCCACAGCCATAACTTCTACAATTCTCATCCGAAACCAATGAAATTTTCAGGGATTGTGTGGGTTTGCGTGTAGATAGACATTTTCGTTTACTTCTCTTGTCGGTACCTTGAAGCACAAAGGTGCTATGTCCAAAAACGGAGTTTTGAGAAAAACGCAAAAGAAATTATCACCAATGCACAATTCCTAAAATAATGGCTTATTACACTAAACTCTTTAATTACCTCAATAAATTGTCAAGCTCTTATCGTCAAGAAAACTCAATAATAGTTTTGTTGAATTTGAGTTTTCCTGAAATTTAAAAAAAATAAAAAATTTGGAAGGTGGATGGACATAGCTTCTTTGTGCTTTAAGGTATCGATATAATTATGAGAACGACATAAGACATTATAATTCAGCAAACGAATTTCTCTTCCAGATCCACGTAGAATTGTGGGTACCTGATTGGATTTAAAGAATTTTCTGAGAATTTATTTGTCGACCTATTTATTTGTCTTTTAAATGTATTCTAAAACTAAAATTAGGGCCCTACTCTGACTGGACATTTATTATTCCTACACTTTTACATAGAAATTACAACAAAAAAATTACAAAAAAGAAAATGAAGTCATTTTGAAGGGAATAAGTTGTAGAATCAATTCGAAAGGTCATACTCATTGACCGAAATTGTTAAAATCTGTAGGCATATAATGAAAATTATCCTACAAAATCGTTGCGAGACACCCTTAGGCGTAGTATTGACTTGAGTTGGTGAAAGCCTGGAGACTGAGTCTGTGAGCTTGGGCCATCTGCACTTAATCAGAGACAAGAGAAACAAAAGACAAACCTTTGTTTTCAACTTGATCCCCATCGTCGGGTAAGTGGAGTGGGCTCATTCCGGAGGACCTGGGGAGTTTGCTTGAGCCGCACGGCGCAAAGTCCTATGCAAACTCGCCGTTCGAGTTAATTAATTATGACAGTAGAACTACGGATTTTGTTTACCGGTGATAATTACAGCGAGACGTTTACCTTAGTGTTGCATAGAAATCTATCAAGACAACGTGGACCGTTCAAGGCGAGCATACCTTACCTCCTATGGGATCAGGTGTTATTACCTGAGTTCTCATCAAGCTGTCGTCTACCGGAGTAACGAGAATGAGCTTGGAATGTAATTCTTGTCAGGTACCTATGCTTTTATTTTAGTAAGCATATTGTCTCAAAATCCTTATAAAAGTAAACAATCATTTTAGGTTGGATTTTCTTCCGACTGCCATTCCTGGCATCGCTGACGTCATCAGCTGTATTCCAAAGGGAAGATCAGAATTTTTTCTGACGATTTTGCTTATGGTTCCCCATTGTCTCACAGCCCTGCGTTGGGACGAGGGAGGCGGCGAGCCCCTAACGCACGAAAACACGCCCCAGGACCGAGATTTGAACAAACGACCTCCCGCAGTAGTGGGTCCGTGTATCTCACGTAGAAACGCATGCCCGAGCGATCGCAGCTGTACCGGACCCCAGGACTGTAGTGACAAAATTGAGCTTGGAATATAATTCTGCTTTTATTTAAGCAAGCATATTGTCTCAAAATCCTTATAATATCCCCCTTCTCAAACAGACTTAAAATATCATCAGATCCTGAACTTATGGGCCAGCCAGTAAAAGCGATACAAAGTCCATTCATGCAGTTTTTGAAGAAATCTTTCAGTTAAAGCTATGGTTAAGAAAAAAAGAATGGTGTTGGGAATTTCTTTTGTAAAGTTTTATATCGTAATACTACCAACACATGGTGTTAACTCTTCCTAATAGGTAACTACTATGTTGACTGTGAATGATTGAGCTAATAAGAGGAAACAATGTGAGTAGGTTAGGTTCGAATGAAATAGGATTTAAGATAATAAATATGGTTTTGGGTAGGTCAAATGTAAAGAAATAAAAGTCAAAAATAGCTTTAAATTTAATTTATTATAAAATATGATTTTGCTGTGAAACTCAAAATACATAGTTCATAGCGTCATTTTCTTTGGTAATTCTCAAAAACCTGCAGACCAAAGGAACTTGATTGAAAAAGGTAAGACCGACCAGTCGAGGAGCTGGAGTTGGAAAAATTCACTGTAGTGCGCCCCTTCATTCCCTTAGCTGGGTTGACTAACTAACTGGTATTATAGCTAATATATCGATTTTCTTATCCACACAGCTGTAAAGATTTTCTTTCGAAAATTGGCTCATTAACTCATGTTGCTTAAATGGACCTTTTCAAAATCTCTTTGGAGACCACATCAATCAGCACCAATCTACTAGAAGCCTCCTTTCAAACATATTGGATAAGCATTAGGTCAATTTAGACCAGTTGGTGAGCGATAAACACGCAATTTACTCAATGTACGTAATTTGGTTAGTATTTTGAGTTAGAAATATTGAACCCTTCCCCTTCGCTCTTAGCCGCCATAACTTTTCTAGGGGCATGCAAGCCTCTAATTTGAAGAGAATTGAAGATTTTGATTCCAAAAGGTACTAAGTATATCATTTTGGTCGAACGTGAGAAAAACGCGAAAAACCATAGCGACCCAAAAAACGTGCTAGCATTGATGTTATTTTTATATATATTTCTAAAATTTAATAAACATTTTTGGAAAAAAGGTAAATTAGTTCAAAGTTTAAAATAATTTTGAACGAGATTAGAAATATCAGATTTAAGGATATAGTACTTTTTGAAACAAAACGAGGCGTTTAGTACTTTCTTGGAATCAAACGAAGTGGATATAGTACTTTTTGGAATCAAACAAAGTGGATATAGTACTTTTTGGAATCAAACGAAGTGGATAAAGTTCTTTTTGAACAAAAAAAGAACCGCGAAAATCGGTCGAAAACTAAGGGTTGGGCAGAGTACGAGTACACAAGATTTTGTCACATACACAGACATACATACACCTATGGTTTTTTTCGGGGATTAGTATTCACACTGGTCTAAAACGGATTAGTATGTGGTTATTTTTTTCTGTTGAGTATTGCCCCTTAGCATAAGGACCAATACTGTGGGACGTCTTAAAAAGGACGTCCGACACGACCATGCTCAGCGCTTTCAACATCATCTGTAACTTCGAGTGAACGATTATACCTACAGGTGCCTAACTCCTTCATCAAGTCAAAAAAATTTTGCCTGCTTCTAGATCTATGTTAAGTATAGACAAAAGCTGTAGATTATAGGTAAGTACAAGGGCACCTTAGCTCACAAACTAAGTTACAGCCATAACTTGCCTGATTTCAGTAATAGACCCTTCATTTTTACTGGTTAACTCGTTTAATCCCCCGGCCCGCCTCGTGGGACTCAAAAAGTCCATTGTGCTCTGAGATTCGTTTACCGCGGCTATGAAAATTTATCGCCGACCCGTTCAGAACATCCAAAGAGTCCCAGAGTAACTGCAAACTCGGATGCACGGGCTTTGAAGTACAATAGCATTTCGTATGAATTGCCGCAATAAATGTTCATTTGAAAGAAGAACTATTGTAATACCACCAGGCTCGGTGAGAAAACTTCGCACAGTAAACCGGAAGCTTTTCCACTCCGAGTTTCATTATTTTCCTCTTTAGAGTAATTTTCCACCTTCGTAGGATTTCCCATTGAAACCATCGTGAGCTTCTCGACTCTTTTTTTTTTTCATTATTTATCTACGAGTAGGTATTATTGAGGAGATCCGACGTTTTATTACGACCTGCGGGCATCAACCAGGAAGTTATTAAACTTCGAAAACCCGGAACAACTAATTTCGTCACAAGATTATAGCACGAATAAAATTTCGTAATTATAATTGGTTTTGTTTATAAGGGTTACTCTAACATGAGTAGGTGAGGTAAGGGCTTCATAATTGATTTTAATTTAAGCAAATAACTAGGTAAATCCTAAACGGTTTTTTTTTAGGAGAGCACGTAGGAAAAAATTCTGCAAATTATTACACAAAGATTTATTATTTTTCTATATAGATCACTCGTCTGCAAAGAACACGGCTTTGCCATTGTTACCACCAACCAACTTGAAGAAAAACATCGATCGCATTTCGGTCAGCTAACATTTGAACGGAGATTAGGCCTGTTTTGCGATTCACACTCGTGTTTCTGATTTATCGTAAGTCCAACCCTTAAATTCTCGTAGGGAACAAACGGTTTGTCCTACAGGGCTCCGCGTGGTCCCAAAAAATTCTATACTGTCTTGAATTGATGGAAAAACAATACTTTTATATCAATATTTTTTGATTTTGGGCGTTTTCAAAATTTCAAACCTTATTTTTCAACCCTTAGTAGTGACCTACATCAACCAAAATATACCAAATTTCATCAAAATCGGGCAATGTAGAATTCGATTTTCGGATTCTACGTACCTTGAAACGTAAACCAACAAATTTTGAGGGGGTGTTAAAAAAGTTTATTTCTTGGTCGATTCCAAAGGTTCATTATTGAAAATAATAAACCAAAAATCGGCACAATTTTGTTTAAACAACCCTATTCGTACCCCTTAATTATTGCACATAGGTAACTACGAAAAACAATACCAGGAATTTGGATTAGGCATTTCATTTCCACGGGTGATAAAGGCAGAAGGTGAAGCAAGTAAAGCAGTGGAAAAGAGCTCAGTACTATGTGAGGTCTCGCCGTAGGAAACTGTAAAAGCCTGAGGTACAATTTTAGTGGAATGTATGCGGTTCCTTTACTACAGACCCGTATTCCTAGGACTCGCTCTCATTTACATTTAGAAACAACACTTTAAGACCGGCATGGTGGTTTCGTCGGTGTAGAATTGGTTTAGCAGGATGTGTTTTAACGTTCAGCGGGAAGAATGAATTTCTTCATTATACCGGCCTCGAGCCGTTTATTGGGTGGAAGTGCGAGCCCTTTAACGTAAATACGGAAGAAATAAGGGGTAAAGAGGGTGAATAAGGCTATGCAAGTGGGGAATGACCTCATAATTAGAGCACCTTCATTATCTTTTTGTTGGTAGGAGGGTATCAAATAAAAATGTACAACTAGTCAGCGATCTTGAAGAGAATCCTACATTTATACCTTCTTACTCGCCTCATATATGAATATCTAGAAAAGTCCAAAATGAAATTCATAATAACTGAACCTCATAGTTCCATTAAATGTAGTCAGCCAAGAATGTCCGTGTGTGTCATGGATTCACGTTACGAGTCTTAACTTCACGTGACGATTCCAACGGTACCAGATAGATTTCTGGGAGTTGGTCCTCTTTCAGATTCTGTAGATCAGTATAGATCGTTGGAATGTGGTTAACCTTCCCATTTAAGATGTAGGTATTAATTTCGAATCGCCGCGTGGGAAGATATCCATTCATAGGGGACCGTCTGGAAGCAAATCAGCAATGACCACGACAAGAAATTATCGGATACTAAGTCGTTCAGAAAGCTATAAAACCCAAAATGCGAGTGGTCATTTTGAATTTGAAGAGACAAATTCAAATAAGTACCTACACCCACATCGAAAAACAAACAAAAAATAAACCTCCAACCATATTTATCGACCAGGGTAAACTTACTCATTTGGCATTCTTCGGGCCCTTCCGACTCTAAGTTAAACCCCGTTTTTTGCAAGGAAATGTTGGATTCCACTAAACCAGAGTGAGACTACTGGGGAACCGGTCTCCACTGATGACAGCTAAGAAAATCCAGATATGCCCGTCCAATTAATCACCGAAGGGTTAATCCGCCACAAAGTTGAACGCCCACGTTTCACCGGGGACCCCCGAGCTCGCGAAGAGAGCCAGATATCCTAGTATGTTGTTAACTACCTACGACATAAGGTTGCTAACATAAGTAGGTAGCAGATTCACTGAAAATTCAGATTCTCCTCCTCCGTTGGTTACTAGGTACTACAGAGTAACCGAAACAACTACAAACCTACTGTTGGGGGTAAAAGAATAATTTCGAGGGTGCCACTTCAACATCTTGTTGTTGTGGGTGTCACCCCTATCACCATGTTTGACGAAAATAAGTATAATATACGATCATCATATCATAATATGGAACGATATATTATATCGTACATTATCATATGTTTTTGAAATCGGCTGAACTACCTAAATGAAACAAGATTTTTATATGTGCATACTATTGAGAAGTGCCATGAAATCAATCATGGCCATTTGCATGCCAACTCTCAAAATCCATGAAAATTTCATTGAATTTGGGTGTAAAATGTAGAAGTTATGGCTGTTACAAGGGTTTTATGTTGGCGCATGCGCAGTCGTGACTATGGATCCGGGGGCAATGATTTTCATAGGGGACCACATAGGCCATAGAGCTATAAGCCAACCCCAGAAAATTTCATAAAAATTGGATAGTAAATTCGTATAGATTTGCCCGTTAGATAAGGATTTACTTACACACAGACACGACACCAAAATTGTTCAGGAATATCACTTAATTTCATCGAAATTGGAAGTAAGGCCTTGTTACCACGACTTAACGTATGACCTTGTTTGGGTCATCTTAAAAGTAATTTATATTTAGAAATTTAATTACGCATGACATTGAAGATTTGGAACCGAACATTACTCCTACTCAACGGTTCAATCAACTAATAATTTATACCAACTTTATAAGATACTTGCAACTTACGTGAGATTGATTTACACAAAAATAAAAAGCTAGGTAGGTAAGTAACGAAAGTAAACCACGGCGGCGAATGACTTCACATTACATCCTATCTGAAGGTATATTTACACTGAAACCAAATTAAAAAGTCTGCCAAGTGGGTGTGGCACATGGCTTCCTAGTATCCATAACCCGATTGTACAGATGATCCGATGCACAGTAGGAAAATCTCAAAACATCAATCTCTAAGTACCTTCCACTACCCTACTAGGGGACCATCTACACGCTAATCTGAACAATCCTGAGAAATTTCGTCGAAATCGGATGGAAAATGTAGAAGTTGTGGATGTTACAAGGAATAGACGTTTGCGCATACGCAGTGGGTAGGCTGTTACAAGCTGGCTGTTTTTACATTTTGCGCATGCGCATAGGCTTCTGTCAATTTTAAGGCCTTGATTTTCATAGGGGGCCATGTACAACCTAATCCGCATAATCCATGAAAATTTCATCGAAATCCGATGAGAAATGTAGAAGTTATGGCTGTTACAAGGAACTCACGTTTGCGCATGCGCAGCTGCTGCTATCAGTACGGGAGAGATGATTTTCATAGGTCTAAAAACTACATCGAAATCGGACAAATAACTTCGTATAGTTATGTCGGTTACAAGGATTTCATGCCAGACACAGACAGTCACGGAACCAAAATTGTTCAGAAAGGTTTGAAACGCAAAACGCGAGTGGAAATTCCTTTGGAAAAGTGGAAAATTTTTTTTCAACTTTGGTAGACTCGGAAGCAAAAAACAGAATCTATTTTAGATCATCTGATGATCTAACAGGTAACCACAGTCTGCGTGGTGGAATGGTTTCTTGTGATCGATCGACCGTCATTTTGTCGGAGATTTAAAAAACCTTGCCCTTGCCGGCAGAAAACTGATTTCCAAACAAAGAATCTAAACTATAAAAGAAATTGAGTTCAACGCTATAATAAAAGTTACTATAAACGTTCATGTAGATAGAGAATATTGAATAAGTCAGGTAGGTACGTACCTTAAGTTCACGTGAGAAGTCCTCAGTCCTTTCTTCATCTCGGTGAGCACACGAATTCAAATTTCCACGAAAAGGCTACCGTATAAAATACCGAAATGTTACTAAGAGTGTGATCATAGGTACTTAGTGAATAATTAGGTGTTCCACTAAAAAAAATGTCTTCAAATCGGTAAGCACTCGAATTCTTTCACTTTTCGTTTCCCCACCTTCCGTTTCAACAATAGCTCAAGTATTGGAACAAAATTGAAGAATAAACCATGGAAACTCCGAAAAAGGGTAGGAAACGGGAGGCTGTTAGCAAATTGCGGGCAGAAAACGGGCTCGACGTCCCAGCTGTTTCTTTCGCATCTCTCCCGTGTGTATTTTTTCTACTGCGTGTTTACTCATGTTAGTCTTTCCGTTTAAAATTTTTCAAAATTGTGGAAATTTAAGTCGATGGCATGTTATCAATTGTAAGAATTAATTTATTATTATTTATTCATATTATCATAAATCCATCAGGGGAAATAGTTCAAATTAGTCGAATTACAGCTCTTTCTTTTGTATCTCTTCTGTGTGTTTCGCTCCCATTATACTGGGAGCAGAGGTCAAAAACAGTAGCCAATTAAATGTCCTCTAAGGTGAGTAGGAAAATGAATCTCTATCATTCCAAAATCCCGTCTTTTAGAAATGGTGAGAAAATTTCTTTATTTAGAAAATTTAATGGTTTAAACTTTCTCAAAATTGCGGAAATTTTGGCTCACTTGATAGATGGTTGGCTATCAAGTTAGTTCTTGCAAGTGAATTATTCACTAATTATTTATTCACATCTCAACTCCATCGGGAAAATAGTTCAAACATGTCGAATCTCAGCTGTTTCTTTTGTATATCTTCTATTAGACAAGGAACGAAGCCGGAAAAATGAATCTCTAATACCTACTTCGAAGCCCCGTCGTTTAAAAACTGTGCACGTCAGAAATTTGCGGAAATTTTGACTCACTTGCAATCACTTATGATTTAATTATATTTCCATCAGCAGAAGTAACCCAAATTAGGCGAATTTCGGTCCAAAATGGGCCTATTAGTTGATCGACGACAGTAGATCATTGAGTTTGTATTAATGTAGATTAATGGCGTTGTATTATTCTCGTATCAAAGTCAAGAACCTACCAATTCATTTTTTCTATCCGACAAAAGTCTTAGAATTGAGTAGTGGAGTTTGGAATGTAACAAAAGTTCTCTCCTGTTGAACATGAGTTATTTCCGTAGATTGAAGTAGGTATACCTGGCCTTGTACAACGCACAGGTAACCGAGTGGTGATGGTAGGATTGTGTATAAATCATAAAATAGCGTAAATCTACGCAATGGATTCGAGGGAGTTTTCTGCCAGACTGTACGTGACCGGCCGCGGAGGGTAACTGGCGGCCTTTCACTTTCTTCTAGGCGCGTCGAGAATCGATTATCGATGTTTGCTCGAAATCGATTTTTCTACAACGATTATTTGCTCTATAATCGATTGCTTTGCTGCGAATTTTTTTCCGAATATCGATTATAACATAGGATTGTTTGATTATTCCTTACTGCAATCGATTGATCAAAGAAAATAAGTGTTCTCCATGGTTTTACTGAGTAAACTCTCTCACTTTCAACTATATAGGCTTAGTTATCCACTTGGTAAAAGAACTTTTTTACAATAAACTGACTTACCTCAAAACTGGAAGATGGCAAACCACTAGAAAGGAAAGATTAATAAAATTTTACATTAAGGGGACGTCCCCTGGAATGTTTCAATTAGTACGTGTACCTAGGTACCTATAACAAAAAACGAGCTTTCTTTTCTTCCCTTACAATTGATCAATCGTTTCTGTTTCTCGAAATCACTGATATCTCATGTAACCATCATCTTGACAGTTATTTTTCCCTATGGGTGCCTACCTTTATTTTCATGCAAACCAAGTGAGCTTCTCTTTTCTTCAATTTGGGATGCATACCTATATTCACATACCATTGACCTTCTCAACATTAATTTAAACTAATTAAGTAATGTATCTGTGTCATTCCGTTTCCCTACCTTTAGTTCTTATCCGCTATTAAAGAAATGACTTCCTCCTTTTCCCCTTTTTTCTTCGTCTTTCGCATAGGCCGCATCTAGACGTTAAATGGTACCTGACCCGATGTAGTCTAATGATCCTTTCTCAGAACATAGAAAACGTGAAAGATGCGATACTACAGAAAAAGGAATAAAAACTGAACGAACGAGTTTCTTTCCTGGTTGAAAGATGTAGTCATTATTCTCATTTGTCAGAAACAAAGTCCCCGACGTTTTTCTCTCTATTCTCAAGATTTTTCCCGTCTGGGTTCATTAAGTTGATCTTGTTTAGTTTAAAGGCAGCGGCCGGGGGATTTCCCGCAACATTACCTTCCTCCTTTGCCCTCCTATTATTCTTTCTTCTTTCCCACGGAATAATAATTCTTCCGCTTCTCTTTCTCCAACACTTCATGAACAATTAAGTTTCGCGTAATAATTGTGGGAGGAAGGAAGCTCATTAAACACAGGGAGGGAACGAAAAAACAGGAACGTTTGTCAAAAGACTAGGAGGATACGCACACTGCTGAAGCTGAAATTGGGTTGAGACTACCTAAATTACGAAATGTAATGAAAACAAAGTTGGCAGAGAGTTTTCTGGGTGGGAGACCTACTTATCTATCTGGAAGTGACAGTGTACCTATCTAAAACTTTGTCGTATCTAGTTGGAGACTTGTTGTTTACTGGAGGGATCCATTAGATCCATGTTGGAAGGAAAAAGAAAATGGGTTGATAGGATACGCTTGACACTTACCTGAATTGGAGAAACTTCCTTGATCCTATCTTAGATGGCTTATCTGCTTGTATACAGAATAATATTTTTCCTACCCATAGAAGCTACAAAATGAAGTAATCAATATATCCAAAAATGGTTGCAAATGAATACACAACGGTTTATTTATTTTTTTCTGTGCAGATCACCCGTCCGCGAAGATCATGGTTTTTCGTTTAGTAGGTACCTACCAACCATATCATCGATCATGGTTATCAATCAGAAAGTTCCTACCAGAAAAATATCGTCATCACAAGGTTCTGAGTTCCTTCAATGCAAAATTTGATTCTTGATTGTTAGGGAAACACAACTGGTTGACATGAAATTCTTTTTGAAGAAACGAGAAACAATCGTATTTGATCAGCATTCGTGTTTCTGGCTCACAGCTCATCCATCCCTCAGGGTAAGGGGACAACTTGGGAGAAAACCTACTGTCAACAGCCTTCTAAAGATCATGGGTAAGTGCGGTGGGAGGGGGTTTCAATCGCACGTCCCAGGATGAAATTACGATTTGTCCTTACTCACTAAGGAAAGCCAATCTACGATGAAGCAGGAGGGTTCAGTACATCTACTAGGTACCACCTGAAAATGTCCCAGGAACTTGTGGGATTGGGCAGGTCTACCCTATGAATGGGTTTTTAGGATGTCCTACAATAAGACTTGGGCGTCCTTATGCGATCGATCTGGGGTGAAGGAGGACAACACTCAACAGAAAAAAAATAAATAAAATAACCACACAGTAATCCGTTTTAGACCATTCTGAATCCAAATCCGCGAAAAAAAACCATAGGTGATTGTCCGTGTGTGTGACAAAATCTTGTGTCGTCTGCACAGGCCTTAGTTCTAAACCGATTTTCGTGGTTCTTTTTTTGTTCGACGCGGAAAACTATCTAGTTGTGCACTATATCGCCAGAATTTCGAATTTTGTCTTTTAAGGGGGTATTAATGCTCAAAAAACGTGCGTTAGTGGGCATAATCTTGTATACTGTGCCCAGGCCTCAATTTCCAACCGATTTGCGCGTTTCCTTTTTTTGGTTTATTATTTTCAATAATGAACCTTTGGAATCGACCAAGAAAAAAAATTTTAACACCCCCTCAAAATTTGATGGTTTACGTTTCAAGGTACGTAGAATCCAAAAATCGAATAACAATTTGGCCGTCCGTCCGCCGTCCGCTGTACGCCGTCCGCGGCACTTTTGCCACTTAGCATTGACTGATTTTGATGAAATTTGGTATATGGGCCCCATTTGGGGTCTAGTTGTGCCCCGAAGCTTTTGGTTGATGTAGGTCACTTCTAAGGGTTCCAAAATCAATTTTGAAATTTTGAAAACGCCCTAACTCAAAAATTTTGATATAAAGGTATTGTTTTTCCTTCAATTTAAGATTCTATAGAATTTTTAGAATTTTTTGAGACCACGCGGAGCTCTGTAGGACAAACCGTTCGCTCCCTACGAAAATTTAAGGGTTTATATTGAAATATATATATATAAATCAAAACACGAGTGTGAATCGCAAAAGAGGCCTATTCTCCGTTCAAATTAGAGCTGACCGAAATGCGATCGATGGTTGGTGATTTTGATTTTTTTTTTTTCTTCTCTTCATATTGGATGGTTGGTGATTTTGTAGACGAGTGATCTATATAGAAAAATAATAAACCATTGTGTAATAATTTGCAGCGTTTGATACTATGGTGAAATCATGCACAACTCGGGAGTTATTTGAGTGAAAGAAACGCTGCAAATTATTACACAATGGTTTATTATTTTTCTATATAGATCACTCGTCTACAAAATCACAAACCATCCAATATGAAGAGAAGAAAAAAAAAAAAAATCAAAATCACCAACCATCGATCGCATTTCGGTCAGCTCTAATTTGAACGGAGAATAGGCCTCTTTTGCAATTCACACTCGTGTTTTGATTTATATATATATATTTCAATATAAACCCTTAAATTTTCGTAGGGAGCGAACGGTTTGTCCTACAGAGCTCCGCGTGGTCTCAAAAAATTCTAAAAATTCTATAGAATCTTAAATTGAAGGAAAAACAATACCTTTATATCAAAATTTTTGAGTTAGGGCGTTTTCAAAATTTCAAAATTGATTTTGGAACCCTTAGAAGTGACCTACATCAACCAAAAGCTTCGGGGCACAACTAGACCCCAAATGGGGCCCATATACCAAATTTCATCAAAATCGGTCAATGCTAAGTGGCAAAAGTGCCGCGGACGGCGTACAGCGGACGGCGGACGGACGGCCAAATTGTTATTCGATTTTTGGATTCTACGTACCTTGAAACGTAAACCATCAAATTTTGAGGGGGTGTTAAAATTTTTTTTTCTTGGTCGATTCCAAAGGTTCATTATTGAAAATAATAAACCAAAAAAAGGAAACGCGCAAATCGGTTGGAAATTGAGGCCTGGGCACAGTATACAAGATTATGCCCACTAACGCACGTTTTTTGAGCATTAATACCCCCTTAAAAGACAAAATTCGAAATTCTGGCGATATAGTGCACAACTAGATAGTTTTCCGCGTCGAACAAAAAAAGAACCACGAAAATCGGTTTAGAACTAAGGCCTGTGCAGACGACACAAGATTTTGTCACACACACGGACAATCACCTATGGTTTTTTTTCGCGGATTTGGATTCAGAATGGTCTAAAACGGATTACTGTGTGGTTATTTTATTTATTTTTTTTCTGTTGAGTGTTGTCCTCCTTCACCCCAGATCGATCGCATAAGGACGCCCAAGTCTTATTGTAGGACATCCTAAAAACCCATTCATAGGGTAGACCTGCCCAATCCCACAAGTTCCTGGGACATTTTCAGGTGGTACCTAGTAGATGTACTGAACCCTCCTGCTTCATCGTAGAATTGGCTTTCCTTAGTGAGTAAGGACAAATCGTAATTTCATCCTGGGACGTGCGATTGAAACCCCCTCCCACCGCACTTACCCATGATCTTTAGAAGGCTGTTGACAGTAGGTTTTCTCCCAAGTTGTCCCCTTACCCTGAGGGATGGATGAGCTGTGAGCCAGAAACACGAATGCTGATCAAATTTTTTTTTTTTTTCTTCTCTTCATATTGGATGGTTTGTGATTTTGTAGACGAGTGATCTATATAGAAAAATAATAAACCATTTTGTAATAATTTGCAGCGTTTCTTTCACTCAAATAACTCCCGAGTTGTGCATGATTTCACCATAGTATCAAACGCTGCAAATTATTACACAATGGTTTATTATTTTTCTATATAGATCACTCGTCTACAAAATCACCAACCATCCAATATGAAGAGAAGAAAAAAAAAAATCAAAATCACCAACCATCGTTCTCATTTCGGTCAGCTCTAATTTGAACGGAGATTAGGCCTCTTTTGCGATTCACACTCGTGTTTTGATTTATATATATATATTTCAATATAAACCCTTAAATTTTCGTAGGGAGCGAACGGTTTGTCCTACAGAGCTCCGCGTGGTCTCAAAAAATTCTAAAAATTCTATAGAATCTTAAATTGAAGGAAAAACAATACCTTTATATCGAAATTTTTTGAGTTAGGGCATTTTCAAAATTTCAAAATTGATTTTGGAACCTTTAGAAGTGACCTACATCAACCAAAAGCTTCGGGGCACAACTAGACCCCAAATGGAGCCTACATACCAAATTTCATCAAAATCGGTCAATGCTAAGTGGCAAAAGTGCCGCGTACGGCGTACGGCGGACGGACGGCCAAATTTTTATTCGATTTTTGGATTCTACGTACCTTGAAACGTAAACCATCAAATTTTGCGGGGGTGTTAAAATTTTTTTTTTCTTGGTCGATTCCAAAGGTTCATTATTGAAAATAATAAACCAAAATTCGCAAGGGGAGGGGGTGAGTGGGGGGATAATATTCACAAAATATCTGATTTTTTAATACCTATTTCGGTTCCTTTACAGCTTGTAAATTGTACCCAAGCTTTGAAATTGAGGAAAAATTCTCACTATACCTCCGGATTTTCATGAATTATTCTTTGTCTCACCATGGAACTAATAGTAGTGCCACCGTGGTGTCAGGGCACCATAAACCGCATATTTCGTGTTTTTTTGTGTGTCTCACCTTGAATACGGACGTGAACCTCGACGGACTACCTACTAAAACTAATAGATGAAAGTTCAATGTTACGACGTATTTCCGATTTGGTGCCAGTCCGGCACCATTGGTGGGGGGGGGGGGGGTGAACTCGAATTCGCACGTTGGGTATCGTAGATCATGGATTTTAAAATGCTCTTCAGATTCGAGGCTCCCATGCCGCTAGAAATGTTATGGTAGATAATGGTGAGGGGGGGATCACTATTTCTTGCCTAAAGTAATAAATAAATTACATCGAGCGAAACAGTTTTATCGCTCACCGACTGGTTAAACTGATCTAATGCTTATCCAATGGGACGTCCCCAGGAATGCATGCATTACTAAACAATATGTTTATACAACTTACTTAACTTGAAAACAAAGTCCCAATTTCTCAGTGATATTATTAAGGGTGTTTCTTCACAATTTTCAGAATTCTACTTCAGAATTTGCATGTTTTTATTGAAAACAGATACCAACCTGTTTACATTAGGTGGTAACTGACTACTTTGGTCATTTGGACTATTTCTCGCCAATTTTTTCAACGAATGGGCACTTGAAAGACCTCATGACGCACTCAAGACTTTCTAGGCTCCATCATTCAACTCGCATACTTCATCATTCTCTCAGGTCATCTTCCAAACTCCCTCATTCTAGGAGTGGCTATCGTAATTCAGGCCCTGATCTCTCAAGAGGCAACCCTAATGGGGAATTTGCCGCAATTTTAGATTCTGGAATTTCAAGTCAAATTCTGAAATAGGGGCCAAGAATAATGTTTAACACCAGGAGTACTCAAGGGAAAAAAATTACCATAGAAAAAAATGCCTAATCAAGTGCCTCTGTCAAAAAACACCGCGAAATTAGAAGGATGTCATTCACGTCATAAGAAAAATAAAAATAAAAAATAAAACGACGCAAAAACTGACCGGATCCACATGCTGTGCGTTCTGGCGTAGAACTCCCAGATAGTACCGCAGAATGACAACAGGTAGAGTTCTAAGCGCAACCACATGAAACGATCCAGTCAAATGACCACTCAAATAACGAAACTAACTCAATATAGAAACTAAATAAGAGAGGTTGAAGAAGAAGAATAAAATTACTTCTTCTGGTCACTTTCACGTCAGGGTTTTTTCTCTTCCCCAGTAACACGCTCCTGTGTTCAATCACGTAAGCTATGGTTTCAATTGCGCTTCCAGAGGTAGCGCTACCTCAGAGAGGCACAGCTCCTCCAATTAAGTCAGATTGGTTAGAAAATCCATTACATTGCCAACCCCATGCCCCCATGAACAGATTGCTGCTACATTTAAAATTTCTATCTTCCTTAAATTCTCTAAATTTTTTGGATGCTTCTTCGAGCAGCACACTATGGTTTTCTCACATATCAGTGAACCCTCTTTCGAAAAAAATAAAATAAATAAACAATGTGAGGCAAATTCCCCGTTAGGTATGTACTGTTTGCAGATGGAAAGAATGCGGATGGTTTGGTGAGGTGTCCTTGTGTATTACAGTCCCAAAAACACCCTGCTTCTTCTACCTGCCAGGGAAAATGAGACCGAGGGTTGTTGACTACCGACCAATGATGAAGTAGAAGCATTGATTTTCACAGACCGTTCGCGTACTTTAAGGCAGTGGTTTCCAATTCTATACAGGGTGTCAACCAAACTTCAAGGATCGACCGTACATCTAATGTAAGTAAGAAAATGTATCGTAGCATCTTTGTTTTAACCCCTTGTTTTTCCAAGTTTTTTTTTTTCAATTTCAAATTTGTTTTTGTGTTCTTGAACATGTCAGTAAAATTACCAGAACTACCTTAATTTACCGTAAACATGTAAAAATAAGGGCACCGTTAGAAAGGGCGCCAAATTTCCCATTTTCCTACAAAAAATTATTTCCAGTCAAGGATGGTGCTTCTTTCAAATTTTAAAGGCGCATGAAGAGTAAACCTGAAGGGCAAGTGAACTCACAATCGATCTCTCAATCGGCAGAGTGGAGGGGCTCTCTAACTCATTATGACTCGAGCTGCTCAATGCCCAAATTACGAAGGTCTGAGATATGGAGGCTCGGCCCTTTCCCCAGCCTGACTCACAAGGCTACCTAAGATTTTGGAACAGGTAGTTGTCTATGTTAGCAGGTATACCCTTTGAAAAATTGGGCAGCCGCATTCTTTCTATCTGCGAACAGGAGTCATGTGTGTTGGGCCTTTCTTCAATTGAAGTTGGTAGGTTGAGGGAGGATTTTCTGCGGCTTTATCCTTATACTTTTTATTCTGTCGAGTGCACTTTCGCTAACTAGCATCATCAGGACATCAGATTTCAATTGGTAGGTACATCCTTATTTTGGTGCCTTTTTTGAGAGCCATGTGTTGTATACTGGTCTCAGCAGGGATTTAGGATCACTACACATCTGGCCTTTGTCTTTCGGTTTATTGGTGTTTCCAGTATGAGAATGGTTCGTATTTGGATTCTTGAAGTACCGTAGTTTGGTTTCAAGTGCTACTTCCAGTACAGTGACTCTAAGTTTGTAGTGGTAGGTTGAAGAATTCAATTGTTTTTTCATCAGGAACTCTGACTTTGCATTTGGTTTTTGAATCTTGAAAGAAGAGATTGGAAAGGATTTTTTAATAAGTTGAGCACATGTGTAGTAGGTGTAAAAAAAGGTATGTAGTCGTGGGCTCGGGAGGCAGTCATACTATTTTCTACTGGTCAGGAGGAAATCGAAAAATACCGTTCTGGTGAATCGATGAGAGAACTTATAGGTGAAAAAGACTAAGTTCTGAACGCTGCTGTACGTCTAAAATGGGAAGAGGAAGAAGTCTGCTCGAAAGGTCTCTCATTGGCTCTCAGGAATGCCTCCCTAATTCCTCTCAACCCTTCAGCGTCTAAACCGCCATGTCACTCGTTAGTGTGGTTCGAGCTCAATATCTATCCATCAAACTCAAAATCACGAAGGAGTAATGGGGTAAAACACAAAACCTTATCAAGTTATTCAATTTTATATCAATATAATCAATAAAGTAAACCCAGTGCGATTACCGGTCACTCACAGAACGTCGTCCATCGCCTCAACAAAACATTGTAGATTATTCAATTGAAGTAAATTCTTTTTCACATCGTAACGTCTAAAAACTTTTTGTAATAAGTATACTATATAAAATTGGTTCGTAGTTCTACCCTAAGGGAATCCCTTACAGCAACAACACTCTCTCCCTCTACTCCGATACAAAATCATTTGCATAGTAAATTCCTCAAAGTTCCAAAATGTTTAATAATAAAGGACGTCTTAACCTTTTTTAATCTTTTACAATATTAGTAAATCTTAACAGTATTACTATGGTCTTCAAAACAGTTCACTTTATTAACACTATTGAATAAAATACTAAACAAAATTCAACCTTCCCTGTAGCAGTGACCTTGGACTAAAATTTTTCATCAGTTCTATCGACAAACAGCACGCAACTGTTACAAACAACTCAAGAATAATTACAGCATGTTATTACTAAATAACTTATAATAAGGAAAATGAGATTTCCACGCCCATTAAAAAAAACACGTAAGGAATGAATTTCTATGGATTACCACAGATAGATTTTTTTGGTCTGTTTCCCTAAAAACCCATTCTAAAATCCATAAGAAAATATAATAGTTTGGATATTAATAGAAAAAACTGTGAAATTGATACAAACAAAAAAACTACTTACTGTTAGAGGAGTCATGTTTCAAGCGTGCTTATCAACACGTTGCCACTTCACACTTATTACAAAAATAGTTTAATGAAAATTGTTGTTTAGAAGCTCAATTAAAATAATTGTCGATAAATCCAAAATAAGGTACATACACGTTTCTCTGGACAGTTCGGCAGGTACCTGAAAAATCTATACTTCCACCAAATCTATAACGGTGGAACTTTTGACGATGAAATTAAACAAGATCAGGTATGATTAAAAATAACGGAAGCAGTAGTGGATAAAAATTGTCTAGGGCCTGTACAACCTTCAGAACTATGTAGAATAGAGAAGTGAAAAGGGTGGAATACATCGTTCATAATCGGATATATTGAACCTAAACTGAATACAATTAAGGGAAAAATGGCTCTTTCGAATGCGACGCAGCTGAATGCCAATTTTTCGGGGGTTTTCGAGTAAACGAAGGTTTCCTTCTGTGGTAAAATGACAACAGAAATAAAGTGTGAGTTCAATCGAAATCAAAGAGCAAATTAAAAAAAAGGAAATCACTAATCTAGTTTCGTCGGTAGGGATGGAAATTCTGTGCCGTGGTTGGTGTGTAGTTGTTGCCCCGCGTGGGACCTGCGGCCGGTGGGGTTCCGTAGTCTCCGGCACCTAGAAGAGCGGAAGTCGAGCCGGTTATAACGCAAGGCGGGTAGGCACTTTTGTCAAAATCAAGAGGTTTGACATCTAGAAGGAAAAGAAACAGAGTGGAAAGGAAAACAAGGAAGGAAATGAGATGAAGGATTGGTACAAAAAATGATGGTAGGATTAGGAGTGGGGAGAGTTCCCGAATACATAGTGGTAGAAAAGTCACTGGAAGAACCCTGCTACCAAATTACAAGAAGTAGTTACGTTAGATTTCTACAAATATAATTATATCATTCTGATATCTATAGAACGTCGTCGACAATTACCTATATTTCTTCAATACCTTATTTTCAAAACGAGGCGTTGATGTTTAATCAAATGAATTCAATAGGTGTTATAAGGTTGATAGCAAGGATGAAGAGATTGAGGCAGACCCCATGAGCGTGCCTTGCAGCTTTGTGGCTCCAAGACGCCACATTTGAGGAAAGGAGGGAGACATTAGAGAGTTTTTACTGCCAAAATCTGACAGGCCCCATTAGGAGGAAACTAGCGCGAGCAACTGAGGATGCTACCCAGTTGAAGGAGGAGGCCCGTTAACTATGGTCGGGGAGGGAGGGAGGCACTCGTGGCCTCTAGGGTGACTGTCTGGGGAACCCTTTCATCGTCGCCCGTAGTTGTCAGGAGGCAAATTCATCGTCACCCGCGAACTCCAAGCTTTGTGAAGAGGTTCCACGGGCCCCAGTAGTGGTGTGCAAAAACTCTACTAGGTGGTATCCGTAGAGGAGGTGGCAACTCCCGCTAGGCACACTGGTTGTGAAAGTAGTTTCTCGTACGTCCAATAGAGTGCTCTGATTAAATGACCTTGGAGAGATCACTTCAACTTTTTTCGCGTGTCATTGATAATTTTCAACGTTAATTAATTATGCCGTTGAATTGGATGATATGTCTTCTGTCTGATGTAAGATAAAGTCGAAAAGACCCCTTTTTCTATTACAAAATGACCCAAAAAACCCAGAATCGTTTCGCCCACCAACAGAAAAAATGTAAAAAGTTGGCATAAAAAGTTAATGTGATCTCTCCAAGGTAATTTTAATCAGAGCACTCTATTGGACGTATGAGAAACTATTTTTACCACCAGCGCGCCAATTGGGAGTTGCCACCTCCGCTACGGACACCACCTAGTGAGGGAGACTAGCTAGTTGCCACTGAAACCACAAAGCATGCTCATAGTTGGCGCATGATCATAATAGAACAGGTATTGATCAGCCATAAATGCCCCATTCTCCCTACAACTAAAATAGCTCCCTAACGAATTTTTCGAATCTAAAGATCGTCATTGTCACGCGATTTGTATGACAAATGAGACTTGTTATCTATTCTGATGGGAAGGACCTAATTCATGGTTCCACTGACCTGAATACTCCCTCCTTACAAGACCAAATCAACTTCCCTTGGAGTTTGCCTTGCCAATACCTATTGGCCAATACGTATACTATATATACGCTGGAGGCTGCAGTATGAGGAATACTGAAGAGCCCTTTTGGGCTCTCACAATCAATGCCAAGGTACGTAGGCACATATAAATTCACAATAAGGATTCATACCTACATCAGTTTCGATTACTTCCCAAAATGTTTTATCTAGAGGCAAGGAAGTAGGAGAACTAGGCAGAGACTGTGCTTCCCAAAAACATCCTCCTTTACAGTTGAGCATTGCATTTATTAGGGCTCTAGTCATACCTGAGCTCAGGCAGCAAGGGAGGGACACCACCAAGGCCGAGAAACCCGGCAAAATTGACAAAACTCAATAATACGAAGCAAAACTCTATATGCAAATACTAATAAGGGTCACATGTAGACTATGCTCCAGGGTCCTCCTCCACCCAACTATTTCACCCTTTTTCCCCTACCGAGTAACGCAGGTAGTGATTGTGACATAGCAGGAGGAGCCAACCACTGATTGCACTATGGAAACCTCATCCATCTCCACCAAACACCTCATCTTTTTTTGATCTATCACTAAGTTTTGAAATGAAATATTTGACAAATTTCTCAATGGAAATCAATTTATTTTAAACGCCACTCCAGACAAAATGAAATAACTCACGAAAAGAACGGTCTATAAATTCCAAAGTTCAATAATTTCGAAAAATAAGTTCATTCGCAAGAATTTTGAAATCGTTGAGAGGTAGTTTTGGCATTTAAAGGTGGACAATCGGCATTTGTTCTACATTATTTAATTTCACGAATGATTAGACAGCCATTTGCAGGTTATGTAAAACGTAGTTCTCGTGCTGAATCTGCCATCATTGAATATTGGAACCTATAATATTGGTATCTGCATTGGTACCTACATAAATTAAATTGAACCACATTGAACTACAGAGTCGACTTCTACCAGGGAGGAGTAAGAACTGCACTACTAGTACCTATTTTGTTTGAAGCTACAGTTCACCATCCACCACCAACATAATTTTAATGGTCCCAAACTTTTTTTTGAATAAACCGGGTACCTGAGGGAGGAGTTAAGGATAGACTCTTGGAGTGAAGACAAAACAATACTATGGATTCATATTCTACTCGTACATTCTAGAGAGGAGATCTTCATTCAGTCGAGTGCGCTTTCATAAAAGTATTACTTAACCCTAAACTCGGCAAGGAAAATGAAATGTCATTGAGTTAATCCAAATATTTTTTTTCTAGTGCTAAATTTACTCAGAATGATGGGAAAAATAACTAAAAAAATCACTAAGGCCCTGGTCATTATCTATGGTCATTTTTATGGACGAGCCTAAAAAGGCTCATTACCGAGTTACCCGTCAATTCTATGTGAGCCTCAAAAGGCTCAATGCCGAGTTACTTGTAAGTCACATCTGATCTCAAAAATCAACAGAATTATTTTGTAAAAAAAAAATTTGGGCCTGCACAGCGTCTACTATCAGTCCCGGGGGTTATGACTTTCGTAGGGGACCATCTACAACCCAAATAATATGATCCCTGAAAATGTTATCTGAATCGGATGAGAATTGTGGAAGTTATGCCTGTGGCAAGGATATCACGTTTGAGCTTTCGCAGCGGCTACTATCAGTCCGATGGTGATGATTTTCATAGGGGACCATCTACACGCCAACCCGCAAAATCCATGAAAATTTCATCGAAATCGGATGAGAAATGTAGAAGTTATGGTGGCAAGGATTCGATGACCTAAATTCGGAACCTAAATTTTCAGAAAAGTCTGAAACGTAAAACGCTAGAGAAAATTTTGATTATGGAGAAATTTCTTTCTTCAACCTTGAAAAGTGAAAACAATGCTTCCGCTACCTTGGTAGATTCGGAAGCAAAACGAGGAAAGTAATCCAAGAACATTGTGTAACTGAATTGTATTTTTCATTTTTCAATATACCCCTTGCTCTTGATCTCAAATACGAATACATTCCATAGCCATAACAAAGGTACATTATACAAATCACCGGAGATAAAATCTAAATAACTAACTCGTAAGTACAAGAAATAGTAGTAGGTACGTTGGTCCTGAAAGACCTCATCTTCGGGAGCCTCCAAAGATATTGGACAGAAGAATCTTAAATTCTTCACATTCTACAGCTAAATTCTTGTGGAAAAACAATAGAATATATTGTTTTTCCACAAGAGTTTAGCTGTAGAATGTGAAGAATTTAAGATTCTTCTGTCCAATATCTTTAACATGATATGATCTCATCATGGATATGACCTATTGTGGGTGTAATTTGAATATTAAATTTTTTCTAAAAAAAAAAAAAAACTCCGATCCTACAAAATAATATTGCAGAGAACCTTGCTTCATAGCTACCGATATGTAGCTATGATTTTGTTTACTGGTATCCGCGTTGCATTTTATGTGGCGAAAAAAATGTGTCGCGAAAAATTCCTTGACCCCCAGCCAAAAGACATATTTTTGTCAATAATAAGAAACAAGATTCTTTCATTATCATGATTTAGAAAAATTAGGTAGGTACGTAACTACCTAAAACAAAATGTTGATAAACAAGAGAACTAAAAAAATCATGAAAATCTGCTCGCGAATTGAAATTTCTATATTTCCTGGAAAAAATTGTTAAACTAATAATGTTATTACACAACAATCATTGATGATCAACATCCGAATTGCATACGTTGAAACATGTTAGAGCTCGACAGTGAACTCGGCAATGAGACTAAAAAGGCTCAACCACTTCTTTTTATTTGCTAGGCTTCCTGGGCACAATTCACATAAACGAAGTGCTTCTACAACACCTGCTACACTTTACTTCACACAGAAAAAAATATTTGAGCCGAAAGTAACAACAAGAGTACTTGAAAACTTACGTGTAAAACGCCGAATTCGAGAGACCACCAAGCATGAGACTTTGCTTCACAAAAACGCTCGTAACAATAATATAACCTAATTTTGAGTAACCACAACGAAGGTTTTCGGCAGGTGCAGTGTTACCACATGCCAGGAAAGAAAAGAAAATTCCCCATTATTCTCTGGGATTTTTCAACAGTGCGGGGAAAATTGATGAGCCTATATAGGCTCAATGCCGAGTTTAGGGTTAAGAAGGTTTCTAACTACTTATGACCAACTCCAGTCCCCTTTAACTAACTCCCCATCTTTTATACCCATTTAACAAAATACAAATGTGAAGGGGGCTCAATTATGGTTAATAAACAGGACAATATAAGTACCTACCATTTCAAAATGTACCTTATCCCCCCCCCCTCGAAGATTCCTACTTGGTCCATTACAAATTTGCTTCAAAACCAATAGTTCAATGTTTATCCAAAATAAGTCTATGTAGATTTTATTGAAGTTTGAAATGTAAATAATACTTAACATTGAGAAGATAACTGATTTTAAATATAGTTACGGCTATATGTAGGTGCAAGATCTCCTCGATAACCTAGTAAATGGAAAACGACTTACCTGATTTGTATTCAGGATTTTAAGACATGGCGGCAGCTCCGTTGAAAACGAAGACAACGTAAGTTGCAGCCATGCACTCGGTCGTGGTTGTCACGCGAATTATTTTATCTATTAATTTTTTTGAACGATCACACACACACTTGCCCATGAGGAAGAGTAGAATGCCTTATAATAATCAGGAATATAAAGAACTTTCATAAATATAAATTTTAAGGAGAATTGGGTATTTTGGAGATAATGAAGAGATGTAGGTTGAGCAACATAATCTATATTAGGGGTATTCATGGTTGAATTCGATCGTCAAATCGTCCTATGTCGAAATTGCGGTTTCATGAGGCTCCCACATTTTTCCCCTAGCGCTCCTCGCGGCATTATTACTTAACAGGTCCATTAATTTCCTTTTAGCTAAAAAAGAGAATACCCCAGTGGTTTCCGATAAAATCCTATTACAAGGTTCCTAGCACACAAATGAAACATTCTATGGCTACAATTAAAAAAGGATCATGCTCCATACTTCTTAATAGGTACTGATGAGGCGTCTTGTCTCAAAGGAAAACCCTTGCTTCTTCCATCACACAATTTTGAACGCATTTTGGTACTTAGCTCATGACTGAAACATCCAAGCTTAATTTTGTGCTTAATCAGCACAAAAGCTCAGCTCCACTCATTTAATCGAGAAAAAACCAAAACACTCTGAACGGAATAAAAAAGAAAAAAAAATGTTGTAGAAAGAAAAACTCCGAAAGAATGATGAGAAGATTTGTTTGTTGATGTTATGAAAGTAGCTTCGCACAACTGCCTCTAGGATCGCATTTGTGTTTCGAGTTACGACGTCGAATCTCGGTTTGCAACGCCTCCAGCCCTTGATAAATCAAATCTTCGAATGAGCTGGAGCGCATGCGCATTGACTCGCGTCGAGTCTCCAAATTCGAAGATGAATCTCCCAGACCATGAATACCCCTAATGTGACCACAATGGAAGGACTCGAATTATTCTTCTTCACCTTTGATCACAAACTGTTAAATGTATTTTGGAGATCTATTTGCACCTGATGTGTTGATGATTAAAATACGTTAAAAAAAGTCGAAAAAAAAAGGTTTCTAAAATAAGAGAAAATGGAGATTTTCTTATCTAGGAAATGCAAAACAGACTCAGCAGGAGTGTGGGGTCATTTACACAGTGGGAAGAGGGAGACACGTTTTCTATTGGTCTACTCAGTTAGTTCATGTTTATATTTGTTTTGAACTCTGAAAATAGATTAACCCACAGTCAACAAATATTTGAGGAGGTGGCGAAGAAGAGGCAAATCGATTGAGAGGAAGCAAAAAGGTTTCCTTTTGTGTTGAATATTCTGTCCTGTCCTTCCTTTAGGGATTGAAATATTACTGAACGTTTCATGGCATCACCACATGGAAGGAATGGTATCGGTATGATCAGTGAATGGTCAACCTCGCTATCATTGTCGCCAACCCTTTGAGTTAGGAAGTTGTCTGAAGGCCAGTTCATTCCAACTTAATGACATTTCGACCCATCGCGCTGCAAAAGGGCACCGACGGGAGTCTTGTTATTAACCCCAGTCTAGTACTTTCAATGAAATGATTGTCTGTATTCGATATATTGAACCAAGGATTTTCAGGGTAAGTATTCCACTCTCCAGATGTCAATGACGACAGAATATACCTACCCCGTTTCTATCCACCGATGTCAGAAACAGGGAAACTTTGTGTTGTATAAGCAACACTGTTCAGATCTTGACGATTAATTTGCGCCACGAAGATAAAGGAAAACAACTAGGGCTTGTAACGACATTTTGTCACTTAGTGGCAAAAATAAAGTTCCTTCAGTTTCTTATAGAACTGAAGGCGGCAACTCTGGTAAGATTTCAAATTGGTCAAATCAGGATAGATAAACCTTCTATTTCAAGAGACGATTTGTTTCACACCTGCGAGTGCTGAGAAAATTCTTCGCTGGGGCTTCTTCCTAATTTCCAACATAACAAGCTCTCCCTACATAGACAGCTCGATCAGCGAATTACACGAGCTATGAATTATCTGGCCGGAAGCAAACAGCACATTTACAAATATCCACGTTTGGAATTTCCGAAAAACTGGCTGTTTGTGGAGTTGAACTGAAAGATTTCTCATCTCGGTTCAAGCAATTTCGACTATGTAACTGGATGAATAGAAACAAGAAATTCAACTTAATAATTTGGGAACTTGTGCAAATGGCACCCACATCTCACCGTCTGCTGAGTTCATTTTGGTTTTGAGTATCAAGAAGTAATAAGGAACAAACCATGTAACCTATAAACTGAATATGGAGTCAAATTTATGTCTGCAATATTAAAGTAGAACCATCAGGTATCTCCATTAATCAACTTTATAGCCTCTACGAAGAATTTTTTTATAAATCATTCTAAGTTCTTGATACTAACAGATTTTCTTCACTACTTTTGTGTGTCTGATAAATAAGGATATGTTGTGTAGTTAAGGAGAGTCTAGCCCCCAGAAAGTGTTGTCGGGTTTCAGCGCTACCTACCGCCACTTCAACAAACTACCATTTCTGATATCTTATCAGGTGATCACGCTTGCGACCGCATTACCGTCGCTCCTCTAACTTGCAGTTATCCCAAGATTATAAACTTGCAGTAATCTCCACTATAATAATGCATTCTGCTTGATTCGTCACTCCAAAACACAAAAATGCAATTTTCAAGTACCTTTTCCTCGCAATTTAAAAAGGCAGAGAAGTAGAGCCGCCAAACTTAGAAATGAGCGGTAAAACCGAGGTAAGGCTACTTGATAGAAATGCCGCTTGACCACGCTCACATCGAGCTGATGAAGGATGGTAGTTCGCTGAAGTGGCGGTAGGTAGCGCTGAAACCCGACAACACTTTCTGGGGGCTAGACACTCCTGTGTAGTTATACCTACACAAAGGTACAGTAGAAACAATTTCGGGACTCTTTTTGATTCAAACAAAAGAACTCTTCAGTAAACTAACCTAACTAACCATGGGTTAACTAGAACTCAGTAGAACCCATGATTTTGTTATGAGCGGTGATTTGACAAAAGGAACGTGCAATCAATTCAGAAAACGTGCTTACAAAATACATTCAAACAGTGCAATTCAAATTAAAACCTTGGTGCAGTCCAATTGAAACCCGGATATTTTTCTCAAGCGCGGATCAGGGCGAAGAAATAATAGGAAGGTTCTTCAGTTCTCTGTATGTCATATCGATGAGACCTGAATTTCCCCCAATTCAACCTACAAGTCCAACTAGATAAACAACGCTAGCTTCATTATTGAAGAGGACAATTTTGAATGGAGTTAGAAAGGTCGTTTGCATACCATTCATGAAACTAACAGTACCTATGTTTCGGTCCTCAACCTCTATAAATATATCATTAGGTAAGAAAGTTCATCGTAACGAATCAATTTTGAGATTACAACCCAAAATCCTGAAATTTTTGAAAATGTTAACTAAGAAGCTACTACATGAGTCGTTTTAAGGAAGGAATAGTTCAATATCAACGAGTAGAGATGCATGCGTAACCACCGTAAGAGCTAGTAAGTGAAGAAATCCCAACTGTCCTTCATAAGATCAAACTTCGAAGAATTCGAACTGAAGAGGATACACATTAAGGATGGAACATTGACAGAACATGGAAAAGAAAGGATGAGGAAGAAATAGCAACACTGCGAATACTAGGCTGCTGATTTCGACAAACCAACCACTTTCATTATAAAAACAAAAACAGTAAAATACTTTATTGCAATTAAACAAAAGGCAAACAAAGATAGATAATAAATCATGATTACTTCAACTTGTCCCTACGGAGGATTTTTTTTTCGTTTTAATTTTTGTGATGTTTGTGACCGGTTTTTAAAAGAAAATTATTCCGTTTTTTAAAAGTACTCGCAATGTTGCTGTACTTGACAAAAAAGGAGTTTAAAAGAAAAACAGTTGTTTTTTGTGTTCTCTCATCGCTGTCTATTGCATCATAGCATTTTTTAAACACAATAATACATCGTCTAATAGGAATTTTCTTACGTTTTAAAAGCATCACGGGCCTTGAACGTTGTCAAGAAATATTTATAGAAAAAATACAAAATAAAACTCTCAGATAAAAACAGGCGAAACAAACATTAAACAACCACAATAATAATAAAAATAGCAGTTTAAATTAGATAAACTCCAATAAGTGGAAATCTTACATTGTACTCTTGTCCAGTCAGTTGTCTAAACCTAAATCTTTATTATTAAGCCTGAATAAACCTATTTAATTATGATTAATTGTATAAATTACTTATTTTTATTATTAAAATTTAACTGTTGTAACCCTAGGATAAAAATTTGTACAATTCCTGAAATTTTTCTTTTTTAACAAAGTTGATACTAATTAAACTCTATTTTATATTTTATTTATTGCTCTTATATAAAACAATGGCCTCTTAAAAATTAATGACTGTTCACTTATTTTCTTTATTTTTTATTAAAATACAGAGGGAAGGAAGGGCTCATGGGACAACGGTTTTTTAACATTCAGGGACAAGTTAAAGTAACCACAATTTTATTAAATATACTTAATTACGATTTGTTTTACCTTAAGAAATTTCCTATTACCTGTATGTACATTCAGTCGATGGATCTTTAAAAACTAAGCGATTTAAAAGACACTTTTGCTTGTCCTTTTTTTTTAAATTTTGTCAAAAAATTAATTAGTACATTTAATGATAAAACCATAAAGGACATTTACTTACTTTTTGTTTACTAAGTTATGTTAATTTTTTAGACAATAATTACGCCCTAATCTCACTTATAATGACCTTGAGGTCTGAGACACCACATGGCTGGCTTGTTTAAATCATGATGAGGGCCATTCTTTAAATTCATAAGGCTTGTTATACCCACCTCCTGTACCTTGGGCACCTGCGTCAGGCCCCCCGTAGCTCCTGCCGCCTCCATAGCTGGTCGAGTCCTGAAACAAACAAAGAGCACAAAAACGTTCATGCGGAACTCTTGTAGCGAAATGGGGGTTTGTTTTCATTTGGAAAATAAAGGCTCGATGTTGGTACCTAACATGACACGACACAGTAGATTATACACATATATCATAGAGAAGGTTTGGAAGCATAATGTCTTCTTCTCCTTCTTCATTGGCTCTACAGTCCTGGGTGGACCTTGGGCTCCTCAACAGATGCCTCGATCCTTCGCCATCGTCATCCAGCCTCTACAACCCATCTGCCAGAGATCCTCCTTTTGTGCTCAAACAAAGAGCACAAAAACGTTCATGCGGAACTCTTGTAGCGAAATGGGGGTTTGTTTTCATTTGGAAAATAAAGGCTCGATGTTGGTACCTAACATGACACGACACAGTAGATTATACACATCTATCATAGAGAAGGTTTCGAAGCATGTCTTCTTCTCCTTCTTCATTGGCTCTACAGTCCTGGGTGGACCTTGGGCTCCTCAACAGATGCCTCGATCCTTCGCCATCGTCATCCAGCCTCTACAACCCATCTGCCAGAGATCCTCCTTTTGTGCTCAAACAAAGAGCACGAAAACGTTCATGCGGAACTCTTGTAGCGAAATGGGGGTTTGTTTTCATTTGGAAAATAAAGGCTCGATGTTGGTACCTAACATGACACGACACAGTAGATTATACACATCTATCATAGAGAAGGTTTCGAAGCATAATGTCTTCTTCTCCTTCTTCATTGGCTCTACAGTCCTGGGTGGACCTTGGGCTCCTCAACAGATGCCTCGATCCTTCGCCATCGTCATCCAGCCTCTACAACCCATCTGCCAGAGATCCTCCTTTTGTGCTCAAACAAAGAGCACAAAAACGTTCATGCGGAACTCTTGTAGCGAAATGGGGGTTTGTTTTCATTTGGAAAATAAAGGCTCGATGTTGGTACCTAACATGACACGACACAGTAGATTATACACATCTATCATAGAGAAGGTTTCGAAGCATGTCTTCTTCTCCTTCTTCATTGGCTCTACAGTCCTGGGTGGACCTTGGGCTCCTCAACAGATGCCTCGATCCTTCGCCATCGTCATCCAGCCTCTACAACCCATCTGCCAGAGATCCTCCTTTTGTGCTCAAACAAAGAGCACAAAAACGTTCATGCGGAACTCTTGTAGCGAAATGGGGGTTTGTTTTCATTTGGAAAATAAAGGCTCGATGTTGGTACCTAACATGACACGACACAGTAGATTATACACATCTATCATAGAGAAGGTTTCGAAGCATAATGTCTTCTTCTCCTTCTTCATTGGTTCTACAGTCCTGGGTGGACCTTGGGCTCCTCAACAGATGCCTCGATCCTTCGCCATCGTCATCCAGCCTCTACAACCCATCTGCCAGAGATCCTCCTCCACTCCATCCAACCATCTCATCTTCGGACGACCACGTCCCCTACGCCCTCCAGGATCACCAGTAAATAGCTTTTTGGGCACCTCTGACTCAGACATTCTGATTACATGGCCAGCCCATATAAGCCTTGCAGACTTGATAATACGCGAAACAGGAGGGTCCTCATACATTTCGTACAGCTCAGCATTGTACCTTCTTCGAAGCATAATGTCAGAAGGCAAAAAGAAAGGGTATCCCTTTCATAAGGAAGGGATCCGAGGTGACTCCAAGGTGGTACTAAGGACCATAAACACGGATTAACTAGAGTCCTTGTCAGAGGAGAAAGGAGCGCGTTATCACGGTTCAACTGGGCCTTATCACGATTTAAACCATCCTTCCAGGTCGTTCAACTCTCTGATCCGTGGATTATCTTCGTATCGAAAACTGTCACCTTCCAGTAATAGAGTAGGTACCGGAGATGACTCAACAGAGATAAAAGCTGTTCTGTACTCCTGCTGTATTCATCTTGTAGTTCATGTGGAGGAGGAAGCAGAAAGGACGTCGTTACTTACTTATAGCATTCCTTTTAATTTGGCGAGCGCTTTCGGGGCGAGCTATGGCCCCTTTCTCAAGCCTATGTTTAAAAATCCACAATCATACCCTCTCAATCTTCCATCCCTCAACAGTCATTGGATGTGGATTTTTAAACATAGGCTTGATAAAGGGGCCATAGCTCGCCCCGAAAGCGCTCGCCAAATTAAAAGGAATGCTAAGTAATGTTGGAATGTCAAACGACCACAGACTTTATTATTTGTTCTATTGTCAAACCTGGTCGCCTTGTTCCCGCTAGTCGTCATTGTTATCAAGTTGAATACACAAGCTCTATTTTCGTGATCCGTTTTATTCAATTTACTTCTCCCTTTCAAATGGTTTTCCCAAGTGGTTATGTGCCTTTACATTGAACTGTTTTTCGTTCGTTACTCAGTTAGTTTTTCGCCGATAGCGATAAATGCTGTGATACGTCGTTCGCGAAATTTTTTCGTGTGAAAACGGTCGCGTTTGTGTACTCTGCCGTGTTCTCTTCACGATTCGGTGTTTTTTCGCGTTTCTCCGCTCGAACCTTTTTTATTCCTCAGTTTTTAAGATGAGCTCTCTCATCAGCCAAATTGAAAAACTGAGAGGAAGGGATAATGGGGTATTTCAGTCAATTTATTTATTTATTATTATTTTTTTTTCAGCAGAGTATGGCTCAGGAATAACGGTAATGGGTCTGTTCGTCGAGAAAATGTTTTTAAAAAATCAGAGAAGCTAAGGAAAGTTGAAGATTTGAATGGTGTGACGTAGCTAGCCAACTGTCTTTGAAAAAAGTATCCATGCACAGAAACCCTTGGAGGACCTCTTGGATACTACAAAATTCAACTCACACACGCGCGCGGCCTTGTCTGCGGCGTAGACCTTGCCTAGTGTGTATGCATTTATAGCGGCCCGCCTTTTTCAAACGTGTGATCTCTTTAATTAATTTTTCTGCCACATGTTATAGTATCATTGGGCTTAAAGTTGTAGCATATAGGTTTTCAAGGGTGCTGAATCCAAATTTGAGGTCAAAAACCTGAATTTCCGACCCACCGAAATACCCCATTAAGGATCCTGGAAGGTTGAGATGCGAGCTGCCTTGCGGATTGAGAAACCGTGGACCGACGTGATTGAGATGAAAACCAAGGATGAAAGAGGAGTTTTTAAAACGTTTTATTCAATTTACTTCTCCCTTTCAAATGGTTTTCCCAAGTAGTAACGACGCCCTTTCTGCTTCCTCCTCCACATGAACTACGAAATAAAAGCTAACGAGAAAAATAGGTGGCAAGTATAGATGAATGGATACGATGATATCACAACGGTGCTACTTGATGGCGGCCTGGGGTAGTACAAATTGATTAGGTGGTGGGGGTAAGAGCTGCTACCCCTATTACCACTTTTTTTTCTTAATGATGGCTAGTTACCTACCATTTTTCATCACTCAGATTAGAAAAACTTGTAAGATTTGACAATCAAATCATCGAAACAGGAAATAATCATTTCCCAACTTGTTTCTCAAAAAAAAGTAAAATGTTAAATAAATTTTTCTTTTAAAGCTTATGAGCATTACTTCGATGAAATGGGAATGAACAAGAAGCGTTTTTGATGACTGGAAATCCTCGATTGCATCTCTAGCGAGAGATCTTCCCAAAACTACTCCTCAGAGCGTCAACCAACAAGAACACTCCTCTGGTTCTCAGCCTAAGCTTTCACAGCCCTGCCTCCAGTTAATCCATGGATGACAATCTTTTTGTGAATATCGAAATCCTGATCCGCGGATTAAATTTCAATTCTGGTTGATCCACGCTAGTGAAACCAGCCAAAGCTGACCAAAAATGGCAGCAAACACCAACCTCAAAGGAGAATCAGTTGTACTGCAATGAGCATAATGAGTCGTTTTGGATGCAGTTGAGTAGAAATCTTTAGGTACTTAAGATTTCTAAACGAATTTAGCGTACTGATGCACAATAATTCGCATACAGCTGGCATAATTGAGAGGTGATCAATCTATTGTGATTTGAGCCGTCAAGTTTCATCAATTACCTACAAGCTGGATACCACGCGCCATCTATTGGTACAATAGTTTTACTTACTCAGATATCGTTTCGGGCTATGTCCAACCATTTCCCGATAACGGCATAAGAGACATTTATTTATATACAATTGTAGAACTTACACGACTGTTATAGAAGTGCCAACTTGTCGGATAACAGTTGACAAAGAGGAATTTATAAAAGTTAGGTAGGTAGGTGCCTAAATTGTAATTTAAGACTCCCGAGGAATATCAGGGAGAAATAATGCAGAGTAGAATAATAAGAAATGATGGCTTATTGTCCATAATAATCGAGAGAGTAACTGGGTCGGCCAAAATATCACGTATTTTATCCCAGATACCCCTCCTTCCTCCCACCAAGTATAGATAAATCTGAAGCTAAATGTGAAGGCAGCATTGAACGTGCGGTTCTTTTGTTTTCTTCGACCCGGGCATCAAAAGCCCTTCGTCTTGGGGGAGAGATAAAGAGGCGAGAGAGTGTGAGGGGACATTTAAGGCGGTCGGGTTCGCCTCGGCCTATCAATCTTAAAGGATTGAATTGACGTGGGAAGAAATATGGGATCGCAAAGGCTAAATCCCAACCAGCAGGCACACACCCAAGGCATGTATGAACTTGCTTCCATCACACCAAGCTTAGATCGACTTTTTAATTTAATTGAGAGTCAACCAAAGTTTACCTTCAGGAAGTATGGTTGTCACTTCCTAGGTTTCAATGTACGAGTATTTTGAACAAGTTCAGTTCTGCGAGTTTCTCAAAAAATCCTTGCCTCACGCTCCCATCCTATTTTCAAGGATTTTGTCCAGAAGGTAATGCCTACACGTAGCGCGCTGACGAGCATATTTCTAGAGCACTAACTCGTCGCCAAAGAGCAGAAGATGTAGCACAGCTTCATCATCCAGTGGGTCACAAGTGCTCGTGGGGGGGAAAGTTCCTCATTTGAAAAAAAATCCCAAGTTACACTAGTCGATAAACGGTAGAGTAGAGTGTAAGCAATACACTCTACTCGTGTAAACGTTATCAGTGAAGTAGAGTTCACTCTACTAAGTAGTAAATGGTAGAGTACTCTACCACTGTGGTAGAGTGACCGGGTCCGCCACCACCAGAAGAAGAAGGGAAAATTGACCTCAAGCGTGAATGGCATCACGGACTTGAGGCATTGGAAATCGCCGCTTTCGAGACCCGGTACTTGTGCTGAAGGGAACGGAAGTTGTTGCCTGTGGCAAGGTAGTCCAATGTCACCTCTAACATGACTTTCGGGGTTATAGCATCGCTCATCATAGTGTCCTGACGTTGGATCAATGGCGAAACGAGTTGCAGCAACTGATCAAAAGCCTGGGGAGTCATCTTCATGGCAAGAGTGTACTCGTTTTGGTCTTCAAGGATGAGTTCTTTCAGCAGATTGGCTGAAGCTCCGTGGGTTTCTCTCCGACCGATCCAACTGCTAACCCACCCCCTTTTTTCTCGTCTTTCTTCCTCCCTACGTATCTCTTCCAATTCATCCAACAAAATGCACGACACATTCAATGAACTCCTCACTTTTCTAATGTTCCTGTTTCTGTTAGCCATATTCATCACACAGACACCAGAAAAGCAGACACTCCTGGAGACTCGGCAGTTCGCACTCTACTGATGTAAACGACCCCAAATTGAGGGCACGGTAGAGTAGATGGTAGAGTGGTCAGTAGAGTGACAAGGACTCTATTCTACCGTTTACTCGACTAGTGTAAATTAGGCGTGAGAGACCCTTAACCAGCGATACCCTTGGCTTTGGGTATAAGCACGGCCTGGTCCAGTTGGCGACGTCCGCGTGAGGCTGACTGCTCGCGGTTAGATCCTTATGAGTCAACTGATATGTTCACTTCCAAGCACTAGGTTTCATTGAGTTTTCAGTACTTCATTGTTAATATTTAATGAAGATTTGGATGATCCCACGAATTTCACGATCCCCTTTCTTTCTGGATGCCATATCTTGTGGTTAGTTAAAATTATGAATAGGTATGACGGGTCGTAAAGCAATGCGGCTGAATACAAGCGAACACACCATGGTAGTTGGGGATGAACCTGTAGAGAGGGTGGATAGTTTCACCTACCTAGGAAGCGTGGTCTCCATCCAGAGTGGTACTGAAGATGACATAAAAGCCCGCATTCGTAAAGCAAACTCCTCCTTCGTCCAATTATACACACTATGGAAAAATCGCACCATATCTGAAAGAGTCAAGCTCCGTATCTTCAACACAAATGTGAAATCTATCCTCCTATTCGGGTGTGAAACTTGGGAGATGACAAAAGCACTTATAAAGCAATTGCAAGTTTTCACGAACCGTTGCCTTAGGAGAATTGAATGGGTATTTAGGCCGAAAACAATCTCAAACGACTTGTGGAAGAGGACCCGTCAGGACCCCATAGAGCTGCATATCAGAAAGATGAAATGGGGGCGGATTGGTCACATATTGGAAGGGTGGCATCCTTGACGTGGAACCCTCAGGGTTCCCAAAGGCTTGGACGCCCTAGGATGACCTGAAAGCGAACAGTTGAGGAGGAAATACAAGAAGTGGGTAAAACGTGGAACGAGGTTGTTAGACAGCCAAAATCGGGATAGATGGCAAAATTTCGCTATGCTCCTCTAGGAGCCAAAGGAGTTAAAGAGATGACGAGTCGGGATTTTCATTTGCAACTGGATACGTCGCGTACAAGATTGCCAAAAAATCAAATTTTTAAATTGTTCAGCATGTACATAAAATTGTCCTCAAATTTGTACTTCAACAGAGATGAATGTAAAGACATTCACTTTGATATCAATGAGGAGGGCTCACTGTACCATCAGACCTGACGTTGAAAATTTGCCGAAAGCCCCAGACCAAAAGAATATCCTGGCTCAAGTCTCCAAGAGATCGCTGGGATTTGAGGATTTTACGTTGGAAGTTACGGTGGACAATGTAATTCTGACACTTCGTTCATCAAATTGTTGAAACCATGTCCAATATTCTTTGGAACAATTACACCAAAAATGTTTCTGGTAATAATTCAAGAGTGGAAACTTCTCAACTAGAGCAAACCATCGTATCAATAATGAGGGTCGTTATTTTACGGATGTTATTTTAAAACTTTAAACAAAAATTCAGAATGTGTACTATACGATACAAAAAGAATAAATCTATGTATAAATTACTTCTTCTTTGATTGACTTTTCAAATGAGCAAGTTTTCCTGCCGCAACCTATCAAGGGTGAAGAACCAACATAGCCTAACTCACTTTTGTCAACCAACAGTAATAAATTCAGCTTCACTAAATTAAGCAAAAATAAATTAAGCTCCTCACAATATGTCCACAACTAACAATCAACGCTTCACGCTTATACATTGTCTTACTAACTTGACTATTTTCGGAGGAAATATAGTGAAATATGGTTAGTGGGGGATCGCTCTTTCACACAGGTATTCCACGTATTCATAGAGGACCCGTTTCCACCACACTCAGCACTGGTGACGACCGTGACATCTTCTCCATTCACTAAATCTTATCAGAAAACAGATATGATCGGGCGATTTGATTTGATTACATACGTGACAAGGTGGAAATGCGAGGCCCTTTGAGGGAAGGACGTAACCAAAGCCTCGAACAGGGTTTGATAGCAATATCAATATGTAGAACACGCCAGGTGCACGCACTGCCGCTTGTCCATTTAGAGGAAGCCCTCCCATTCCCGTTATCGTCATTGTCAAGCTCTCCATCATAATCCACGATTAATACCTCCTCTTCAGAGGCAAGGGTTCATAACAGGCCCTAGTAGCCGCTTGAGCAAATCTTGAGATAATTAGTCTGACTGATTATACCCAACTAGACTCAGAACCGGTTGATAATTTTTCGAAGCTGGGAGTTGGTGATATTTTACATCCAGTAAAATCAAAAGATACACCAGACAGACAAACCAACAAGGCACAGACGCAGAAAATAGTCAATACATCAAACATGCTCTAGCATGTTTCCATGAGACGAATTACAAGAACAACGATAGAAACAGAATTCAAAAAAATCTTCGACGAATATTTCCCTGAACTTTTTTTTCTGCATTACGGAGGCTAAGAATTTTGAGCTCAACTGCTCAAAGACCACTAAGCATTTATGGGTTAAAACTGTCAGAACGATAAAACCTCTCTACCAACTTTGAAGCCATAAGGACTTAAGGATGAAGGGAATGGGTAAATCAGGATTTAACCCTCTCTGTCGAAACATGGAAGCATCTTCTGAAAAGGCCATTTTATAATTCCCCCCAACTCGAATCTCAAATTGAACATCAAGTACCTATAAGTGAGTTAGTATTGAGAAAAAAATGTACCTACGCGTACAAATAACGGACTATGAATAATGTCGACTCAACATCATAAGTGGTGATTGGAGAACAATGAGGGAGGAAGGGTGTTGTTCTCCTTGAGCTTTCCAAGGCCTTCCACTGACGCCAAAAATGAGCTAAGATGAATGAGAACCATCCATCATCCTCCCCAACCCTTACAGGAGTAACAGTTGCGTTAAGCGAATTTCGAAAATTGGCCCACTCAGCTCAACTGATGATGTTAATCTTTGGTCCAACTTTTATTCAACCTGGTTTGATTTTTTAAAATGTAAAAATTAATCCGTACATCGTCTCTCAAGAAACAACATTACGTATCTAACTATTGGCAACTTTTCAGGGGGAAGAATAGGTGAAATGATTTGAAACGTGCAGACTGGGGTTTTAATCAATATCCTCATCAACATCATTTTACATTTTATTCAATAAGTTTATTCTTCCCCCTGGAAAGTTGTCAAAAGTTAGGTAAGTGGTGACGGTTAAGCGACGATGTACGTAGGGTAAACCGTATAGTAATAGGACTCCTACAGTAATGGGGCAGTCCAAGCTCAAATTGCGAAAATGAGGTTTCAGTTCGATGGTTACTAGCGAGATTTACACAGGAGGTGCCTCCACTAAATATCCGATCCTCCACTAAACTTCTACGATCGCTGAGACGCCAAGACACCAGGTGATGGACGTCACCACGCTAATTTTCACCTAGACTACGAATTTAGGAGCAGCATTACCAACCCTACAGGTTTTCCCGTAGATCTACGGGAACGTAGGTGAAAGGTGAAATCTACTGGTTTTTTGCAAATAATGGCTGAATTGGATCATTGAATGGCTTGTTCTTCAAAAAGCAGATCATTGAATTTTCTTCTTCCACCGACCGAATAATATACTCAGGAAACATTGATTTTCCAACCAAGTCTGGTGACTTTGAGGTCGCTATAGGTCTGCAACAGAAACTTTGCATCCCTTTGGCGCATTCTTCTGGAGAACATAGAACTACTTATTTCTCATCATCAAGCAAATGAGGAATTTCACCATGTAAGAATTTCCTATTTTTGACCCCAAAATCGGATTCAGCACCTCAAAAACCTCCTACGCGGAACTTTCAGCCCGTAGTACTTCCTAATTTACGAATAAACAAAACAGTGTAGAAAATATGAACGTTTAAAAAAACCGGGAGGATGACGTCAACCTGGAATAGTTCATTTACGGCCGCTTGAAGCGTTGAGATCGTGAAATCTATAGTCCCCAGATGCAACATCTCACAAAACCAGTAAAGTTCGAAATCGAAAAACTGAAGAAAAAAATAGAAAAAGCTAAATGGGGAAAATTAGGTTTCCCCTGTTTTTGTTTGATAACTTTCCTCTTAGATACCACGATTTTGTCGTACCAACGGGCAACACTGAGAGGAGACGGCGATCCGAACAGCCAATCAGCGAGCGTTCCTGCTTCACGTTGAAGAGGTCCATTTTCCCGGTTATTTTTTGAAATCATAAATTTTGATTGTCTCTCAAAAATAACAGGAGACTTATTTTCCGAAATCAACCCGATTTTCATCAATACCACACCATTAACTATTCAAGAAAAATCCAAACAGAATTCGGTTAAATTCCTCATTCCCGCGCGTACAATAATTTTTCGCGAATTTCTCCCCTTAAAAGTGACTTGATTCTCCTCCTACTGCAGATTGAAGTTCGAGCATTTCCGAAATTGAAATTCCGTGGCACTACACGAACATCAAATTTCTCACGGCTCCAATTTCCGTGTTCAGGTTTCACCATGGAAGGTTGACTCGATCGATATAGTTCGCAGATCCGCCACCTAGGGGGAGCCACATGGATGCAAAGTTTCCGTGGTTGACCTATAGTCAAATGGCCCCCATTCCATTACTCCATACCCTGTTAGCTCCACCAACACCGCACCTGATATTTACCCACCTGAACTAACGACTGACCTAGTTGCAAAAAATTAAATTGTCAATGTACAATTTTAAGGATCGAAGATTGTGAAACCATTTTGAAAAAGTCAATGTTCCGTTTACAATTCTGTTATTTGATTCTATTCACTAGTCGCGTATTTCCAAAATGTAATTAGGAAAAAGGATTGGTTCCATTATTTTCTGTGATTCCCACTTAAACCTCTTCATAATTTACGATAGGTACTCCTATTTTGTTGTTTGAGACTGGGTTAGTAGGTATACGACAGAGTTGTAGGTAGGTACTTACCTAGTTCTAGGTGCAATGGCTTTTGCCTCAATAAAATATTTGTAAAGCTGTTCTCAATGATACCAGAAGGTGTGGCATTTTTTTTATTTTATAGACCGTGTGTGTGTGTAGATTCCACCGGGAATAACTACTGGATTTGAGTATAAATCTACGGGTTTTTAGGATCACTGTTTAGGATTGAAAATAAATTTTCTGTTTAGAAATCTGTGTTTGGTGTTAAGCTACTAAGCTCTACAGTTTTCAAGATTTTCAAACATTTCAGGTAAGAAAACATTCCTTACAGTTTTCTCTACAGTTTCAACTAGTTGTTGTGTTTATTTTTAAGCTTCAGCATCATTTATGACCCTGTCTCTTTACTGTATGGATATTTAGATGGTAAGACAATAATGACCCACCTGCCTTAACTATTTTTTTCGATTTTCAAAACCAGCCAGTTTTAATAAGTCACTGGAGAGTATTGATAATAAGATTTCGCGTATAAGAGACTTATTTATGTGTAGGAAGAGTCCATATTGAAATGTGCATAGGTGTCTCGTTACTGTATTTTGTACTGCCCCAACATGAAAATGAGGAATTTCACCCATGTCGGAATTTCCTATTTTTTACTCATAAATCAGATTCAGCACCTCGGAAAAACCCCTATGGCAAACTTACAGCCGGTGCTTCCTAATTTACGAATAAGCAAATCAGTGTAGAAAATATGAACGTATAAAAAAACCCGCTAGGATGACGTCAACCAGGAATAGTTCATGTACGGTCACTTGAAGCGCTGAGATCGTGAAATCTCACTTTGTATAGTCCTCGGAGGCAACACTGTTGGGTTTCATCATTCCATCGGGCAACAAAGGGAGGGGACGGCGATCCGAACAGCCAATCAACGAGCGTTTCTGCTTCACGTTGAAGAGGTCCGTTTTATGGTTATTTTTTAAAATCATGAATTTTATCTCCCAAAAATAACAGGAGACTTGTTTTCCATAATCAACCCGATGTTCATCTATCCCACACCATTAGCTATTCAGGAAAAATGCAAACAGAATTCGGTGAAATTACTCATTCTGTACTATTTATGTACTTATTTTTCATTTTTTTACCTCACAGAAATGCCCAAGCCCCCTCAATACTACGTAGCAGCTTATTTATAGAACAAAACGGTTCTAAAACATTCTTTTTAACACAAAGGGGCCTTATTTCGAGGTGTCCCATACCTGAATTGAAATGTCCCATAATAGAATGATGTGTTCCATTACCATATTTTTCGACCTTTTACAGGGATATGTACATGTGACGTATATAGCATTAAAAAGAAAAAGTCCATTACTGTATGGTTTACCCTATGTCTAATATAATACATAGTTTTCTGAGTTGTAATTTTTTATCAACGAAATGAAACTGGAACCTTTATTGAAGTAGAATGAGCTGAAATCAAGCTCCTAATAAGATCATTAATTTCTTGAAGCGCATCTATGCGTTCGTGGTATCCAATCTTAGGGCAGTATCCATGCAATTGAAAACTGGAAAGTGCCATTTCGTCGGCTAATACTGATACTGCCGTATTTTGCCAAAATGTGGTTATTACGTTTTCCGATTTATAATTCCACTCCAGTGTGAATAAAAGGCACCAGTTTTGAAAAATTCTTTTGAAAATCTAGTAAATGTGGATTAGGTGGCATCAGTATCATATGTTTTGAACATTAAAGAGACAATTCATTGTGTTAGTTGATAGAGTAAATAGAATTACGCTGGTAAGTAGGTACCTACCTAACACAACGGAAGACTTGTAGTTGGGCGTTAGAAACCAGAGAACTTCAGAAGCAGGAATCGACGAGGTGCACTTTGGTACCTTCTATAATTCATAGTTACCTGCCCTACTACCTTTGATTCTCGTGAGAAATTCATGGAGCCCCAGCCTCACTCTCACGTCACGTGTCAAACATCAGTCAAAACGTCGAATTCAGATATTTGACAACCCAACTGGTTCGATGAATTAAGAATAACTCCAAATATCAGAAATCTGGTTCGAAGTCACGAGATGAAACAAATGCAAAAGATCAGTGGTGATTTAGAAAAAAATACCACCCACTCTTGAAAATAGGGAGAGTCTGGCCCCTGATAAGAAAATAAGTCTATAGAAAATGAGAAATCTTTGTCAACTGGCTCGCTGCGAGGGGGGCTGTTATCATCGAAAATAAAATTTTATCAAACGTCATTCGCATGCGTAGTTGGAGCATACCAAAGTCGCGAGCTTTTTCTAGTTTCTGAGATAATGAAACTTTGCTTCCAAGTCTGTTTTACCTCCCATTTAAGTTAAGAATAGCAATGACAATGGAATTTTGCATTTTATGTTTTCATACAATTAAAACGACTAATTGATATAGTTCAACTACCAAAGTACTATTATTTTTAATGGTCGGTGCCTATCTTCCAATTCTGACTTTTTGGTTAAGTTACCTATGTACTCAATTTATTAAAAGTAAATATACATTTCTAGAAAATGTAAGTGTCCTGCCGCTATAAATGTGATTGTGTGGGTTGAGATTTAGAGCAATAATTTTCCGAAGTAGAGAAGAAAGGGTGTTCTCGCGATTTCTAATGAAGATAATAAAGAAAAGTTCATGACAGCAAAAATGTCATTCCTCAACCCTCCATCATTATTGTTCTATCATCGAGAGTTCTGAGTTAAATTGACAACAATAATTGTTTTTTCCAGCTGCTTCCGGCGAATTCAGCTCAGGATAAATTCTCGGAAGTAATTTGAAAAAAAAATGCAAATTTCATCATTGACCCGGCGGCAGACACGGATTTCGAATTTCGACGGTCAGTTAGTTGGTGAGTGTCCTGGTATTCCCGGTAGGGGCGCCGCAGTCGCGCGTCCGACAGATCAGTCTCCCTTGAAAATACAGGGTGTCCCAAGTCGGAATTTATTTTTCGTGTTTTCGACTTTGCGGCACTAAAACTTTCCTTATTTCTCAAGCAAATTCAAAACCTAATTATTAAACAGTTGGAGAGATCGTTAAATTTACCAAATGAAGAGTTCTAGGCCATTCAAGAAAAAATTTACAATAGTCTTTCTACTTCAAACTTGAAAATTTTAGGTTTTCTCAAATATTTGGGTGATTTTTTCCTGGAAAAACAAGGTTTTCTCCAGAGACCTTTAAAAGTTTAAAACGTGTTCCATTTTAACAGCTTTCTTATGGTCTACCATTTTAGGTTTACTGTGAAATTTGAGAGGGAAAATTAATTTTGAATGCAAAAACAGTGAGTTTTTTAAATAAATGGTGTTCCTACAAGAGAATCTGAGGTGGGAAGGGGCGGTGGAGGAGTACTTAGCCACCTTCGTTCAACCGCCGAGTCTTGCCGGAGCGTTCAATTCGTTGGAAAAAAACTCACGTTTTATCGCATTCGAACACCAATATTATGCCTCAAATTTCATAGTAAATGATAAAATAATAAACCAAAAATTGGTTCCCGTTGGAAAACTGATGGAATGGAGCAAGTTTTAAGCTTTTAGGGGTCTCTGGAGAAGACCCTGTTTTAGCAGAAAACAAAATTAACAAAAATGTTTGAAAAAACAGAAATTGACAAAGTTTGAGGTAGATTATCCTTGTGTACATTTTTTCTTGAATGTTTCCTTGTACTCTTCATTTGGTCAATTTAACGCTCTTTTCCTTTGATTATTTTGTTATATAGATCACTCGTCTGCAATGAACTTGGCTTTGCCATTGTCACCACCTACCAATCATAGATACTACCAACCTACCACGTACCTACAGCGATCGCATTTTGGTCAGCTAAAATTTGAACTAGGCCTATTTTGCGACCCACACTTGTGTTTCTGATTTATCGTAAGTCCGACCCTTCTCGTAGGGAGCGAACGGTTTGCCCTACAGAGCTCCGCGTGGTCTCTAAAAATTCTAAAAATTGAATACTACCTTAAATTGATGGAGAAACAATACCTTTTTTTTAAATAATAAATTAAATTGTTTGAGCTAGGGCGTTTTAAAAATTTCAACCCTTAGAAGTGACCTACATCAACCAAAGCGGAGCACAACTAGATCCCAAATGGAGCGCATGTACCAAATTTCATCAAAATCGTTCCACGGTAACTGAGGAAAGTGCTGGTGATGCTAGATGATAGCTTAGTGAAAATTTCAAAATTTGCAAAGCGAACCTTAATTTATGAGTAAATCAAAAGCGTTGAAGAAGTTAATTAGAGAAAATGGACATTTCGGCCAGTTTCTCATCAACCCTAAACTAAACGTTACGTCAACTACCAAAGATAAATACTCGTGATAAAGAAAGTAGGTAAGTAATTTTGTTGTTTCTGAAAAACGCTCCGGATCTTCTGAAATACCCTAAAATGTATGAAAAATTAAGAGGACGTTATTAGTTATTGAAGGCATATTACGCAACCAAGAATACAAAAATTATTAAATGTTCAACAATGATAAATTTTATGTATGCAGAATAGAGAGCCCCGAAATTTGAAACTACTCGTTTACCTTTGGTTTCCTCAGGAAAGAATCAACATCACTGAGATCAATAAAAAGGCACAAAAGTGAAGATTAAAAACCAATAAACACAACCAATCTCAGTAAGGCAGAGAAAATGTGGAGAAATTTCGGATTGCAGGAAGTGAGAGAGATGAGGTTCAGAATACTCAACACAAGGTTTGAGAATAAAAATCGGAATCTTTATTTACAAAATTTTTGCATTGATCTGATTCACTCAAATTCAGATAACTACCTTTAGAACAATGAAAGGTAAAAAGGGTATTAACCAATTTAAAACATCTTAAACAACAGATGAACATAAATTTATCAGTATCAACAATAACTTTTTTCATAACCAGGTACATAGCAGGTACGAACAATCTATGAATTAATTAAAATTACTTTATGATTACTTAAGATTTAGAGTTAAAAAACCGACCTGCCAAGAATTTAAGTTCTATATTATTTGAGCGTAGGTTACACTTACTAATAGTATAACAGTAGCTTTTCAAAATATATAATCAAATTCCTGATGTATACCGAATGAAAAAAAGTATCCTAGAACATCAACAGGATCTCTGCCCACACTGAGAGAGGCTATTCATTGATGATAAATTATTGTTGCGAATTAAATCAATTAATATTAAATCATTAATAATTGCTCCGTTTCCCATCATCACTGTGTAGATATATTATAGGCCTAAAATGACACTTTATTCAATAAAATCGAAGATTAAACTAGCGGGACCAAAGGGACGAACAGTCATTGAAATTGTGAAACAATTTTCAGTTTAAGAATAAAAAATAAATAAAATAAACCAAAGAGGGTATAAATAAGTTGAACCGAGCCCAAAATCGAGTCCAAGAACTAAAGGAATGTCGAACTAAGTATTAAATCCGAAAATCTAATCAGCGAGTACATTCTTTCGATATTAATGCTAATATTTTATTAATACAATATCATTTCTACAATCGGATTCATTTCGTAAACGGTTAAAAATAAAAGGAAATCGTCATAATATGCTAGTGTTTTGAAAATAACCCTAACCTGTCTAAAATGAAATATTAACTTAACGAATTTGGTGTTCGCATACTTGCCAAAAGATAATTATAACTCGAAATTTGCGAATGCTTATGTTTAAAAGAACAAAAATAAAATTTAAGAGAATTGTCGAGAGTCCATATTTATATTAACCAATTAAGATTTACGAGATCATGCATTACAACCAAGAACTTCAAGAGGTTTGGCTAACTCTAAAAATTAACAGGTGATTTTTTTTTTTTTTTCAAAACGAAGTCGGTTCAGTGTCAGTATCGAAATTACAAAAAAAAATGCTAGGCCGCTTAAGGGGCATCGGAATTTCGAAGGCTTTTACAAAATAAGTGACGGATCACTTATTCGATTTAGAAAAATTAATGAAAATTGAAATGCAAGGAATCGAAAAATATCAGTGAAAAATATGTGTTCTCAAGTCAGAAGATTACATACTACGGGGAAAAAAATAAACATGTGAATTTATTATTATTACTTTTAGGGTAAACATTATTCCAGATTATCACATTTTGTTTGTTAACGTACCTACTGATCTTATAGCATAATGACTGTTTTCAGATTTAAATAAAATTAATACAAATCTACACGTATTACTGCCTCATTTTGTTCAGTTGAGTTGATCATACCTAAGTAATGCATTGTTACTTTGAGGATAAGTGAATCGGTGTGGTGTGGAAATCGGAGTGAGCTACCAAATTGGACTGTCAAATGTTGAGCTTTGATGAATGAAAAAAACAAAAGTAATGTGGAAAACTTCAAAATTTTGAATGTACCGCTCTGAAAACAATCATGGGGAGGTCTAACGGTAGTTTTTGGTTATGGATAAAATAAAGCGTGCTAAAATAAATCACTAGCAAACGAACCAGATTTATGATACCGGAGCAACATAATTTCTTCTTATTATTGAGAAATCGCTTAAGTTTAAAAGTGAACTTTAAAACAGTCATACCCCCAAAAAGTCGCATCCATTTTGTAAAATATTTTTTCCGTAAAACACACGAATTACTGATAAAAATAATGTAGTTAATCAAAATATTTGTAAATATCATTTGCAATAAATATAATGTACTCAGTACAGTATTTTTTTTCTCTTTTGTAAACCTACAGATCACAACAGTTTTTCAGACCAAGCCAAATTACCCTACCCATAATAGCTAGCACTCAGGTAACAATACAAATTTATCAGTACTAGTGGATGGAGGAATCGTCAAGGATGCCCGGGAGAAAAAATAAAAGGAAATTTTGACTACCGTGGGGATTCCAAAATTTGGAAATTTTGTTTCAAACCGAAGTCGAGAGGTCGGAAGACGGTGAGTAAATCATGAGAATTGTTAGTCGTGACCGAAACGGGAACTAGATTGAAATAGGTGCAGAAAGGTGCCTTAGGGTCCAGCAGTGTTCAAAATTATGAACAGAACCAAGGAGGGGAATTGATAGAATTGGACGAATGGAATCCCACATTCAATAGCCAATTCGTGTTGTTGAATTTGAAGCTTCGGTACGAGTAATTTCAACGAAGAGGAAATCGAAGCAATGAGTGGGAGTTCCAGCCATAGGGATGCGGACTTCGGCGTAACGAACTTGGTAGGACATTTTGCGGACAAAAATAAGAAAAAAAAATCAACCATATCATTGCTACGATGATGCACAGATGAGGTTGATGCGAATCGAGGTATTGCACAGAGCGTTTCTAACTCATTTCATTATTTTGCTACCTATAGCTTGGGATGAGCGGCAATGGACGGTGAGGTAGAAAAGAGGTTATTTTCTCCTCCTGCACGTCACTGAGTATACTCGTAGATGCATGGGAAGCTAAATGGTGTTCATCAGGCGTTACAAGACACGTACATGACAGCCAGTCCAGGAATTGCAATGGTGGAAAATTCATGGATGAATCGGCGAATGTAGAAATTTGCTCTGACGAATTAAGCCCGACCGATTCAACACCCTCGAAAACTCTGATTCCCAGTAGTTGGGCAAGAAAAATTGATATCAGAAGACGCACTCTTCATTCCCACTACCAATTTTCGTTCATTTCCGATCAGAGCACTCTCCCTTCAACAACCTGATGCCACGTTCTCGTCCATCATTAGTGATGATGTACAGAGGTTAAAGCCAAATCCCATCCATCGACTTTTCAGACGCCAACAACGTCCAAAGACGCCGTCCAAGCATGACCATCAAGTTTGGATTCCGTTTTTGCCAACCTAACATGACCAAGCAGATAACCAAACACGACCAGTGCGAAGTAAAAACCGTGAGGTCTTGATGCGTTCAATGATGGACCGGAAATAGGAAAAATATTTATTCTAAATAGGAAAAATTTTCCTATCGATGTGTATTTTCCTCGGGTATAAATGCGAAAACGTGCGTTCTATTCACTGAGTGCACAAAAATGCAGTCACGAGACAAATACCAAACACCACAATGGAGTAGGAGAAATCGGAAGATCTCTGGCACTACAGCAGAATACGGAGTGAGCAGATACGACACCGATAATTGCTCCATAAAACAATATTTACTCCAGTGATGAATTCTATTCTTGGCGTAGTCCACAATGCAAATACTGCAAGAAACTTGGTTCCACGGGGCACAGTGATAACGTGGATAAATAAATAAGATTGTGGAAGGACTAAAACAACTTACTCATACCAGTCCAAGATCAAACTTAATTCATGTTTAAACAAAGTAATTCATACAATAATGGGCGGCAGAAATTCGTTAAAGCAAACGAAAAAACCAAAGAAACCAAGTTGAAGAGCAACGATGATGAAGTTGATTCTTTAGCTATACAATGCAAGAATCGCCGAATAAATGGGGAAATAACCACTGACGCAAATTACATCGACCTGAAGCTATTCAATATACCTGCCGATAAAATGACCGATTCAATTTCGTCGTAGGAGGAACCTAGCCCAAAAATTTAAAAAAATATTGAGTCGTCAATAGGAGTTTTTATAAAGGCAATTGTTACCGATGAGAAAGTAATAATAACCGAATTGATCAGAATTGTATGTACCTAGGTAAAAGTCCGACCGGAAATTTTGAATGGTGTAGTTACGCGTAGAAATCAAATCATGTGCAACGCATTAGTGCGCCGCGGGCGGCACTACATCCAAACTCAAACGTGTGAGAGCAATTGATAACGTAAATGTAAAACTTGAATGCAGTTTAGCAGTTATGGGAGGGAAATCTACTTGATTCTTTCGTTAGGATTCATAAGATAAAGTATCGCTAACCTGCTGGTAGCCGGTGTAGCCACCATAACCGCCGTAATCGTTGGACTTGGGCGGCGCAGCGGCGCCTGGAGGCGTCGGACCTGAGGGACCCCCACCAGCTCCTCCGGCACCTCTTGAGTAGATGTCGCCTGCGAATGAGAAATTAAACATGTACTTTCCAGAAAAAAATATCGATAACCATCCAAGGCTTGCCAAATCAAACAGAAACGAAAACACAACAAAGTCGAATACGAATGTTTGGGAGATTAATTCAGGCAATCAAAGAGGAGCAAAAGCGCTAGCTCAAACCATAAACAAATTTGTACACGTTTGGTTTCAGTTTATTGAACATTTTGAACATATTGGTACACTTAAGGGGGTCTCAGTCGGTCGCCATTCCTTCCTCGTTCTGGGATAGTCTAATCTCTTACGAATCGGAGCTCGGTTGCCCCTTCCCACCCAACCCGACCGTCTGAAGGAGCAAAATTGCCACCCACCACCCCCCAGTGGCAAGGATTTCACATTTGCGCATGCGCAGCGGCTACTATCAGTCCGGGGACGATGATTTTCATAGGGGACCATCTACACGCTAACCCGCAAAATCCCCGAAAATGTAATCGAAATCGATTGAAAAATGTCGAAGTTATGGATGTGGCAAGTATTTCACGTTTGCGCATGCGCAGCGGCTATCTGTCTGGGGGCATGCTTTTCATAGGGGACCATCTACACGCCAACCCACACAATCCCTGAAAATTTCATCGAAATCGGATGAGAATCGTAGAAGTTATGGCTGCGGCAAGGATTTCATGACAGACACGGAACCAAAATTATTGTTCAGGAAGGTTTCAAACTTAAAACGCGAGTAGAAATTTTGATTTTGGAGAACTTTTTTTTTCAACCTTGATAAGTGAAAACAAAGCTTCCGCTATCTTGGTAGACTCGGAAGCAAAAATAAGTAAGAAGTTTTACTTGAATTTGAAATTGTACAGGACTTTTTAAATTCATTAGCGCATCTACCTAGGGAATTGAAAAACCAAGATTCAACAAAATTCATAAAAATCAACACGATTTATCGATAATCGAACAATAATTGCAGATAAAAGGGAGAAAACCCATTTATTCACTGACTGAGACTCCCTCAAATACGACAGACGTAATTTTTCATGACATTTTTAGTAGATATTCGAAATAAAGAAATTCATTTGGGCTCACTTTAGTTCGAAGTTGCCAGAGTGAACGTTGCCATTCAATTTTTTCCACATTTGATCACGAGGAAAACTAAGTAACTGAGGCAAATTATGGGAGATTAGATAATATTGGGAAATGAATCACACAGGAAACCAAAGTGGGAAGAGGTGCGCAGAAGTACCACCTCAAAACCACGTAGATTTTTTTCTCTAGTGCATATTTTGAACATATTAGTGCACTTGAATATGACTGACGTAATTTTTCACAAAATTTGCAGTAGATTCGTGAAATTAGAAACTCATTTTTGTGCAATGTTCAGTTTGAAGTTGCCACTATAAGGAACGTCATTTGATTTTCTCAAAATTTAATTGTCGGGGAAAAACAAGGTAACTGAGGCAAATTAAGGGAGATAATTAGAAGATTAGGGATGATTTTGGGAGATTAATTATACAGGAAATCAAAAAGGGAAGAGGAGAAAAAGCACTAGCTCGAAACCATATAGAATTCTTTGGATATATTGTTTACGTTAAATGCAACTTTGTGCATTTTCGTGCACTTAATTACAACTGACGTCATTTTCCATGAAATTTGTAGCAGCTTTGAGGGTTATGGACTCATGAACGGAGGCATTCAAATGGAATCTCTTCCTTTCGTAAACAGAGCTAAACTCCCAAACACGTATTCAACAATCCAAAGCAAAAAAGGCACATCACAAAACCATTCTGCCAAAATCATAGTGACATTCGAAGTCAACAGTCCGACTCCGAAGCAAAATAAGAGAGTGCATATTGGGAGAGGGAAACATATGAAAACACCAACTCCCAACAACATTTACGGGAAAAACAATAATGCAAAATTGTACTGCAACTTGATCCACGAGTAAAATCCGTGCTATCTTTCACGGTCATCAAAAACTAGAAAAAACGCACCTCAGACATAATTTTGGATTTTATAAGACTTTCCTTAGTCACTAAGTTCCCGCCAGTTGTCGAGGTTTTGATGGTGTTCAATAGTGTATGGTTATAATTTTTTTTTAAATCGATTCAACTTTGTAACTCATCACTTTAGTGGAAATAGACTAAGTTTTTCTTAACCATTTTTTAATAAAATGGGTTTCCACAATCTCGTCGCGAGTGATTTTATTCGTGTATGTTATAGTTATCGGACATCAACTCGTAGCAGAATCCTAACGAACATCTGAACCACACCGGCAGCATTAGTTCATGTATCCTCCGCTAGGGATAGCAAAGCAATTTTTCCTTGAATCAGAACAGATCAGCTCAGGTATCTATTTTGATAAAGCTCGAGCAGCTGATTGTAGGGAACAAGGCTTTACAAATGAACAAATGCTGCCGGTGTGGTTTGGACGTTTGTGAATCCTAACAATCTTCATAGAGTTCAATAAGTTGCTTATCAAACAATTGTATGAGGCAAGAGACAAGTGAAGGCGATCAATCAACCAATTACGGAAAATTTATTGGTCTATGCGAACTTGAAAATAATTTCAAGATGGTACTCAGATTATTGAATAACGAACGAGAAGGGTTGCTTCAATCATATTTCATGATCAGAACTCTAGCATATCAACAAGTCATCATTGTACCTTCTTAAAGTAGACCAAAGCTGTTAAGTGTAAAACTCAGGGGTCAATCAGAGTTCTGGCTGTGGGAATTGGTAAGAGATCCCAAAATGCCGGCCATTATGTGGACCAAGGTTATAAGAACTTATATGAACTTAGCAAGATACGGGTTGGACCCAGCGGGTCTAAAAATGGCATCTACCTAGATTGAACTAGTGTTTCCACCAGGGACCTGAGGTCAGTCTGTATCGGGTACGGAAAGTGTTCCTCATGGCAACATTTGCTACATCCTAGTACCAGCACTCTTACTGCGAAACCATACCACTCACTAGTTACATTGAAAATATTCATCTTACCATGATCTCTTGTCATTACGCAAACAAATCCGCATCGGACCAATGTCCCTTGAACCAGCAAAAAATGTTCTAGAGATCTCAAGTTTAGTAATCACAGTTGCTTCGCGGACTCCTTCTCTTCATTCCCAGACACTCCCTTCCTTACCTATGGAACTCTGAAGGAGGATAAAACTGAGATTCGCGGCAAGGGAAGTCAAAGCAGAGGGTCAGCAGGGTAACGATGTTGTGATCAGCTACCTCTTCGCATTTCTGTCCATTCACTTCCTTAGCTCAGTGGTAACGAGCTCCGACTCAGAAGTGTAAATATAGTTTAGTCGGACGATAGGAGATCGATCCCCGGTCGAGGGAAGTTAATGGACAGAAATGCGAAGAGATCGCTGATCACAACAGAGCTGTAAAACAAGAGGTTCTGAAGAGAGAAGCCCCCACCATGATGCAGTAGAAAGGCTGAAAATGGTTACATACAGCCGTTAAACTGCAGTTCCAAAACTTGGGTAAGTAGTAAGACAGGTCTGCGGGCAGTGGCAAGTAAATGCTTTGATGGCAGGAGTGCTGGGGAATGTGGATCACCAACACAGACGTCCCCAAAACCAATGTAACCCTCCCTACTGCCACAAAGATCATAAAAACCACTTACAGGTTCTGAACTGATAAGTAAATTTATTCAAACTGAAGTGACATCCCGTATCTTCTACAACCACCAACGAACTTGTGATGACACAGATCGATTTCGAACGATGTAGAGTCCCCACTTCTCTTTCTCGCAGAGGTACAGGTAAATAGCTTTTTCAAAACATTTCGCTGACTTTTTTGATCATTTGAAATCCCATGGCTTCTAAAACGGAGCATCACATCACACAACAAAACAGGCACTTGAAACACTGACATTTTCCACGGATATTTCATGCAAGAAAGTAGGTAAATCGAGAGTCTACTAACAACTAAATTCTATCGTGATTATTGTTACACTGACATTTGGCAAATACTATATACTACTTTTGAATTGAATACCATCAAAAATTCTTCTCTGAATTTTTGGATGACGAGATTTGTGATTTTAGGTTTCAATGGTAGAGCAAAAAATGTCAGAAACGTAAGGCACTCCGATAGGATTGCACTAGCGGGTTAAGATTATTAGAAGAGTAGTCTAATCAACGCGGGATATCGGGGAGAATTCCATTTTGATTACTTAGCTGGGTTTTTAGTCCGAGGCCAACAATATGCATTCCAAAACACATCCATATCTTGCCTTTCTATATTGGAGGCGTTATGTCTAACATTCACTCCTAAGCATAGATCGCAGGATGAAGAATCCTTTATGGCCGAAAAAATAAGATAGAATAATAAATGGGAACTATGAATATCGACCCACCAGAATTTAATAATTCTGGATTCTAAGAATTTAATTAATTTAGACTGATCATCAATAGCCTATTTAAGAAGCGATGGAGCCTATTATTTAAATAAAAAAAAGCTATGAAGCCCAAATGAAGGTAATTGACTGAAAGCTCAGTGGAAAAGGAATGAGTCTCTGTTTGACCTTAAAACCGAACATTTGAAATACGGGGACAGCGGTGTGGCTACGGTTGTTGGGGCGTCGTTAGAGAGTTTTTGGTGCCAAAATCTCACGGGCACCGTTAGGAGGAGACTAGCGCGAGCAACAGAGGATGCTACCCAGTTGAAGGAGGAAGCCAGTTAACTTTGGACAGGGGGGAAGGGAGGCGCTCGTCGTGGTGGGCCTCTAGGAACGGGTGACTGTCTGGGGGCACCCTTTCATCGTTGCCCACTGATGTCAGGAGGCAAATCCATCGTCACCCACGAACTCCGTGCTTTGTGAAGAGGTTCCACCAGCCCTCTTAGTGGTTGCCAACAACTCTCTGTTGTTTGGCGGTGGACTTTGGACCGACCTCTGCGGGGATTGTTGGGTTCAAGGCTCATCGCCGGCAGCGAGCGTTTTTCGGGTGCCGGGGCTCTCATCGCCCCCCTCGTCAACCTAGGGCGGTGAGGCAATGGGAATGGCGGTCTTCCCTTTGGAAGACAGCTGATGACGTCTGCAACGCCAGGAATGGCATTCGGACGAAAAATACAACCTGAAATGGTTGTTTACTTTGCTTTACTTCTTACTTACATTTGAAATATTTCTTTAGATTCAATGTTCACTCTTTCCTGCGAGATCTCATGTTCTCGAATGTCTCTACGCCTCCCTCATCCCAACCCAGGGCAGTAAGACAATAACTTATATTATATAAGGATTGCTTTTTAAAAAATCCATTCCAAACCCTAGAACCATTCCTGACGAATTCAGGCAACCCAGGGGACTCTTCACTGACATATGAAACCGGACGAAGCACAAAATCAGACTGATGATACGAAATGCCAACTTTGGAAGGTCGATGAAGTCTTAAATAGTTAAATAGGAAAACACAGGCGTGACAGAAAAATTGATTTTTCCAAATTTTGAAGCAGCTGGCAATTATTGTACTCGTAAGTGCCTCAGAGGATCAGGTTGAGTAACAACGCATTATTGTAGCAAAATGAAAGAAAAAGCAACAACACCAAGTTTGGAAATGTGGAGAAAGAAAAAAACATTAAAACACCAACAGGCTGATAGGATTTGAAATTGAAAATACTAGTCAGGGAGATGCACTCTACTTATTTGATTATTGAAATTACCCTGAGGACCAGGTTGGCCAGGCCCACCTTGAGTTGCAGGACCGTTCTGGGGCATGTTCCAATTCCAATTGCTTCCGTAGCCACCAGTTGGATTGGAGCCTGAAACAGAAAATTGAGGGCATAGTTGAGTAATAAATGAAGGTCTGAAAGCCATCAAAAGCGTTCAAAGAATTTTGCAGAAGTGATAATGTACGACAGTCACAACAACCCCCCTACCATCCACGTTCCACGTGCAGTCAGAACGTATAAAAAATTCTCATCATCCAAAAAGAGTTGAGGATGTACAAACTAGACCACGGTCTAGTTGGTGCAAGTGACATCTTACAGACCCACTTCCATAGAACTAACAGACTCCAGCTTAATTGATGGTGGGGAGACTGCTGAAAACAAAGGTATTTCTGGTGAAGCCTGATAAGGCAAATAAGCTGGAGGAAAATTTGTTTATACAGAAACTCTATCATGGGGACGTGGGTGAAAATAAGGAAGGAGTGGTGAAGAGGACCCACTTTCATATTCGGTGATCGTCGAAGGAGGAAACATGCCGACCACCTGGTGAAAGCTAGGGAGCTGCCCGGATTGGGGAGATGATTGGGACCCCCTAGAAATGTTGCTATCCACATAATACTCGTAACTGTTGAAAGTGATGTCATTTCCAGAAAAACGTCAATCGTATTCTTGTCTTCAATTAGTCAACTTCACCGATTAAGTAACATATTGTAAATAGTGGCAGTTAGTCGAGATCAGATGGGAATTGACTGGGTATGTTTTAACGCAAAACTCGAGGATTTGGAATGACGAAAATTTAATTAAAAATTCGAAAAATTAGTAAACGGCAAAAGATTGTAAAGTGACATTTTTATCGACGACTGAGTCTGCACAGCAAACAGAAACACAAAAGTTTGGACGAATGACTCCCCGATGGAAGCGCATTTCTCCCACCGCTGTTTATACCTAGGGAATGAGAACTGAATGAACTACACTGGGTTAGAACTAAAACTGTTGTATCAAACAGAATATAAAATAGTGGAGCGCAGAGTTAAACTGTAAAAGGTCGAACGCTGGGCGAATAATGGCGGAGCATTGACGATCGAGGAAGCGAGAGATGCACAAAGTGCTTACTTGAATGTTCATAATTATTTACGCTACTAATGTCCTAAAAGCTCTAAAATATATTGTAATAAATAGATCTAGGACTGGTTCGTAATTCCTGAATGTATGGAACTAATGGTTGCATTTTCTGAACTAGTAATGCCTGTTATGAGCGCAGTTCCCTAACGGCAGGAGCTGGAACCACACTCTTTGGAACTAACCGGCAGATCTAGGCTGGAAGTTCAAACCCGACTTTGCAAGATGCAATAATAATTGTAAAATTACGATAAAACGATTTTAAATAGGAATTATTTATAAGAAATTAATCAAGACGTAAGCTTACCGTAAGATCCGTAGCTTTGCTGAGGAGGAGCACCATAGTTAGAACCCCACTGAGGCGGCATCTGCTGACCTTGAGGTCCGGGAGGGGCTCCCCAGCTCTGGTAACCCCCGGGTCCGGAAGGCGTCCCGTAACCTGCGAAAAACACAAAATAACGCCACTGATGAGGAATGAGTGTTGATACATGAACTATGACGGGAGAGTGCCGGTTATAATATGTGCAACAATCCACATGTCCCACATGTGTGTTTATAACGTTTCTATCAATCGATTTATGAACCATAGCAGCAAATCTTGGTAGTCTTTTAGTCTCTTTGTAGTTTGTAGGTTCACCAAATCCACAAAAACTCCACATCACAGTGGGCCTAGATACTCATTCAGAAACACAGTAACAAACATTTATTACATCGGGTTATCAGTTGTGGTGGGTGTGCCTAATACATGCCAAACGTTTTGGAAAAAGATTATTAGAACAGAAAATGAAGAGGTACTCAGATAGATAATAATAACGAACGAGAAACAAGGTTTCAATCAATTTCTTGATTCAGAACTCTAGCTTATTTGGGTCATCATTGTACCTCAATGTTTTTGCTGTTCTGCATGAAAAGGAAGTAATGAAAACCTACAATGAGATAAGAGTAGCAAATAGTGTAGAGAATCACATCAAATTTTTCGTCTTCACCGACTGTTAATCATCAGTATAATAATGTTATTAATTGGCTACGACCGATCTCCCCAGATGTTCAAATTTAACGTTTCAATTGAATGGATCCATCCGTTGGATTTGGATGGTTCGTTTGGATTGGATTGAGATCTAAGTGTAGATCCTAGAAATATTAAATAATACGATTCACTGACTTCCACTTAACAATCCCATACAAACCACAAGATAAGACGAATGTGACGAAAACTCTTGATTTTAAATTGGTTTTTTGGAGAATGTGTAATGTTCACGCGTTCTACTGTTCGAAATACGTAAACTTCGTGGATAAACTATGAATATCGTACTGGATGGAATGACAAGTAATTTTTAGAGCGATGATTTCGGAATACACATACTGATTGAGAATTTGGGCAGGAAAAATGACTAGAACATTTGTTTTATTTTAGAAGAAACCTGCCCCGTGCAATTTATCGAGAGCAAGAATGAAATATTTGGAGCCATCAAGAATTAATTCGTCTTTCTTTATGTCAAGAGCGAGCGGATTTTTACAATGTCGGATACAAATAAAATGTCATCATGTGAGTTCGTGAAGAAGGGAGTTACAGGTTTTTCGACAATTAAGGAATATACAGTTAATCACAGATAAGAGAAAGCACAACCAAGTACCATCGCAAATCTGGACGTTACAGAAGTTAGAGGAATTTCAAACAAAGGAAAGATGATTCCAAGGCTCTCAGACATACAGATTTGATCGAACGAGATGATTGACTTCCAATCATGAAGACATCAGAACTCTAGCACAAGTGAGTCATCATCGAGCTTTAAGTACAAAAGTGACAGTTTGAGGAGTAGAGAGAACCTACAATTGGAGTGGGTTGAAAAGAGCAAGACCATAGAACTACTCAATGCTGTCTCTAGTGAAGTGAAGTACTTGAGTACCTACTGCTACGTACTACTACACTAAGAACATCCATTAGTGACACGCTAGGGGAACTGCGAGTAGGATGAGGGAAGTCTAGTTCAAATTAACATGACACGAACATACTCTTACTACATGAGCAGAAACGCCATTTATCGAAAACGGAGACGAATAATGCCCAATGTAATAGGAATGTAATGCCTTCAGCGGATTCCAAACTACAAACTAACGCGTCATTGCAATACATTGGGAGCAAGGGAACACTCGGAACCCCAAACCAAATAATAAACCCCGTCTCTCATCAATCCATTTTTCATGTCAGTCAACATCAGAGGATTTCCCAGTATCCTCCTGATTGTAAAATAAATGAGAATTCAACATGAAAAGAAAATGAGCACGTAATCCAAAGTGATCGGACGCTGTTTTAGGTGGCACTGAACTGGTACGTATTAATCTAGGTAATTTTGAGTACCTAAGTACGTAACACTGATTAGGAACTGATTAGCAAACTTAAAGAAGCAACGAGAAATCAAACTGACATGCAACAAGGTGGCTTGAGACAATAAGGAACGAACGAAGACCTCTGGGCAAAACGGAATTGCTACAGAGATTCTCTGTAGAAAATGGAGGTGAATCGGGCACACCCTCGGGAAAAATGATGCCGTAGAAAAAGACGCTCTGGACTGGAATCCTCAAGGCGAACTCAGACCAGGGAGGCCCAGACACACATGGAGACGCTCAGTCCTGAAGGAGATCGAAGACTTGGGGAGAGGTGAAGAGGTTGGCTTCAAACAGAAAGGAATGGAGGCTCTTTACTGATGCCCTATGCTGCTCCACAAGGAGTTCAAGGAGCTAAGAGAAGAGAATCCAAAGTGATCGGACGCTGTTTTAGGCGGCACTGAACTGGAACGTATTAATCTAGGTAATTTTGAGTACCGAAGTACGTAACACTGGTAGAATTAGGAACTGATTAGCAAATTTGAAGAAGCAACGAGAAATCAAACTGACATGCAACAAGCTTTAAAAAACGCTCCCATTTAATTTCACCTGTTAAGTTTGAGGATAAAAAGAAATGAACACACTATCCACCCAACTTACAAAACTCTGTAGGAAGGAGACAGGGCGAACAATTTCGGAAACTATTCCAATACCTAAACAGATGGTCTGCGTAAACTGAAATTCCCATAACACAACAAAAACTGAACATTGGAAACATCAAATGAACGTTACACATGTCAGCGTACTCGCAATTGTTGTTGCGTAGCGCAATATGAAGTTTCACAGCGATAAAATGAAGAATTTCCTCGACAACTACAGCATATTAAATCTCGTTGCTGTACCGTTAAACCTCAGACCAAAGGGGCTGGAGGGTCTGCGGTGAAGGTGATCAACAAGTTTCTTGAAGAAATTTTTATAGAAACAAGTTTACCAGCTACACCAAATTTAAAACAAATTAACAAATTTCTACTCAAATAGGAGACACAGGGCTCACAGACATTGATGACACCCCTGCAAACATGCTCCTAACATAGGCTTCGACCTGTTTTTACCTTCTACCGAAGACCTGGCAGACTCAAGGCAATCTGTCAGCTGCTAGAGGAGGTCGCCAACGATTCCAAGCAATGAAACCTCATGACGACGTTTGGGTCAGACTACTACTCCCACTACCCCAAGTGGTCAAAAGGAGTGATATCCAGGGATTCAAACCAACTGATCATCTGATAAGACTTATTAGCGAACCTGTGTAGGGTCTACACAGTATACTGTGTAGAATCTACAAAGCTCAAGGAACCACCCTAGTCCACGGGGGGGGGGGGGGGGGTTTACCCTGAGGCACACGAATCTTCAGACTAAAGAGCTTCGCTACCATTCAAAGGATTTGATTCACCAACAACCATGGGTGGTGCAGTTGATAATTATGGTCTCTCAATGACACCTATACGAGGTCCGCCAAAACCTTCAACAGTTACACCAACTTCACCTCCCCTCGTCCTAATTAAGTGCCCTATAGACACAACGATTTAATGTTCCACAGCACCTAATTATAGTCGTAGACAAAACCTAACCGGTAGAAGGACATTTTCAGCACACTCACAATCAACGTTTGGCCATTCCAAACACTTAGAACGGCACTGAGCTTTCCTGTTACTCCTCCATTTGCTCAGAATCGCCAACAGAATAGAGATATTATGAAACACCGATCTTCCAATCGTCAAATTGATAAAGATTATCAGTAAAAAGACACTTCCAACATCATGCTAATTCACAATAATGGACAGATTCATGAGCGTTCTTCTATTGTCTTTGAAACAACAATGTTCAGTGAATAATACGGAGGAATCTTTTGGTATCGATCATGGAATACAGTGGACAGAGGCAGATATGGTTGAGGCAGATGTGGGTTGTTTGTTGAGTTTACTTTCGTTACCTTACTACCCTAAACGAGGTTGACAAATGAATGGACAAGAACTCTCATAAATTGGATGAGCTATCTAGTTTCATAAGCAATTCGACTACATGCACTACAAAAAATTAAAAAGATTCATTAAAAAGCTGGATAAAACAAAGATGCAACAAAATTATTATGAAACTTAAAAACGGAAAACTAAAGAACCGCAAGCCTGACCTACCATTCATGGGAGGCTGGTTCGAAGGGCCCCATTGCCCTGAAATTACAAAACAAACCTAAATTTTCGGGAAATGCTAAAGTGGGTGTCAACACAACGAAACAAAAGGTCGTATTATTTTGCGTACGATGAAAGGAGGTAAATAAAAATTACTGGGAATGACAGGTCTAAATAGCTTTTCAATATATTGCTGAAATAAGGTCAATAAATTGAAAATGATGGGGAAAGTAAAATATACCTCAGCGAACGTGTAGTCTCTAACTATTTGAAGTGACCTTTAGAGGGGAAACAGCAGGATCTATTTTTGGTGTTGTACAACACCAAACTTGTTTGTATCAGTCGGCAGTTAGTGATAGGTACCACATTATGTTGTGTTATTCGTCAAGAGTCAATTACTGCAGTAAGCACTATTGAGGATGGGACCGATCTTTCAAAATAGGATCAGCTTGAGGATGAGATTGATAGTGCGTTAACTTACCAGGATAACCGCTCTGTGGCGTAGAACCCCATCCTTGATATCCTTGCATCATGTTGCTGGGACCCATTGGGCCCATTCCTCCCATAGGTCCGCCCATGCCACCAGAAGGATTGCCCATGCCCATTCCCTGTAACAGATTGCATAACATGTCTGTTGAATATGTAGTTAGGTGGAACAGAAGTTCGCAATCACAAGATGACTTTATTAAACAGATTTGTTTAAGGTTTAGGGTTTAACATTGGGAGCAGAATCGGTCTGGTCCGATCCGATCAGACCAGACTCGACAGTCCAACGCCAGAACCAATAAAAGATACCTTCATGTTAATGGTGACAGATCTATCAGTTTGGAGTGATTTTACACGTGATAATAAATAGAGGTACGGGTGAAAGTACATTGAGGTACGGGGAAATGTTTCCATCTTCAGCTACGCGAGAAACAGAAACCTAACAAGCTATAATAGCTGCACAGTGTACGCAAAGCAACAAGTAATAAAATACTTACTCCTCCCATGGACATATGACCTCCCTGCTGTGGACCCCATGAGCTTCCACCAGAATTGTCATTCATCTTGTTTGAATCGCGAGGCTCAGCCTTCTTGATTTCCACCTTCAAGAAAAAAAGAAAAAACATTCCCAAAGTGAGAATAAATGAAATCAATATTCACTTGGAATATAATTAAGAAACACCCCAATATAACTATTATCTCTAGCTTATAAACTCAATAAAATCACTGGTCATTTTGTGTTTCAAAATAAAATCTACTATTGGCAAAAACAGCATTTTCCTGATGCTTTTTTCAAATTTTCAAGACTATTTTAAGAAAACATGACATTGTCGAAACAAAAATTTAGTACGATGATCAGAGTAGCCAAATATATGCTAAATGGCAGTTCATTACTTCCTTAAACTATAACAGGAAGAGCATAGATTAAACAGTGACTTAAAGACAAGTCGATACTAAGAATTATAACAATTAACACAAGGTAATTTTCAATAAATACTATTGAACAAGAAATTATTTCACTATCTGGTCTGTGAGTTCAACTGGAAATTGTTAAAATGTCAATCACATTCTTAATTATAACCAAAAAACAGATGAAATTTGAAGGAAACTGCAAAACATGATGTGTGGTTAACTTTAAGTGAAAACAGTTCTTAAACAAAGCTGATGTTTCATCAATAGAAGCTGCATTTAAATATAAATCGAGCGCGGCTTGTCATGTACCTGCTTGCCACTAAGGTTGACGAAATGCTCAGCGACGCATCGGTCCACGGCGTCTTCGTCTTCAAATGATAAAAATCCAAAGCCTAAAATAAACAAATAAACGATGCTTTTGAAGGAAAAGAAGCAGCTTGATCTTCGTCACACGACGTGACACTGCACTGCTGCCTTGACAGACAGGTGTTTTTTCACCGTTTCTGGGCATTCAACCAATACAAACGTAGCTCGTGAACTTAATTTTTAATAGGTAGAAGATTGGTAATTTTAAACAAATTAGAAGACACGGGTGTTTAGAGGGGAAGGGGTGTCATTCCATGTTTCGTGGGGTCTGAATGAGCTCGGATGAAAGAATAATATTCAATAAAACAAACGATATCACAATGACGGTGATACAATCGAAGTTCGGTGAGAATGACCATCTCAAGAAATGAATATTAGAAGATGGCGTCGAAGGAATTGAATGAAGGGGACATATCTACTTCATGGAGACTCGGGAACAGTCGCAGCAGGTACCACCCATCTCTCCAGGTATCAGCACTTCTTTCTCCATGACGGATCGTATTCCAGGACTTCCAACAAAAATAATCACAGCGTAGATCACCTTTGCCACACCAACCACCTTCGATCCAAAGTAAGTTCTCCGAGCAATCACCCATTCAGCAACAGTACATCCAGAAAAAGGACAAGACAGACAATCGAAGATCACTGCGGGCAGTTCTTGCAGAAATCGTGATGTAAAGTTAGCAGCACCTCATTACAATTCAAAGAGAATTTATATACGAGCATCCAGCATTCGGTGGTGGAGTATCACACGTGCAAATCGCAGAAGCTATTGATGAACAGTCTCGAGAAATCCGTTATTTTGAAAAAAGTTTCACGACGATTCAACGACAATCATTGATCGCCGTAGAAAGAAAAAAATGAGTTAAGATGGAAATTAATTCAAAAACTAAATGAGCTCATTAGAACACACAAAACCAAGAATGCACAACCACATGGTAATTTCTTAACTTACAAAAGAAACTATTGATGGACTAGATTTAGAGATAAATTAAATAATTAAGGGCTAAATTTTTGGATAATTTGGATAAGGAAGGCTTATTAACAGCACCATTGGTTTAACACAAGAAATTTAACAAACTTAGAGAAAGTAATGTCTATATTACTAACTACACAGATTTATAAACATGGCCAAAGAGAGGGATAATTGTTAGAATTAAGTAGGCTTAATTAGGAACAAAATTTCAAGAGGAATATTTTAAAACCCATTCCCTGATTGGTATCCCTGCTACAAAGCTAAATAAACAAAGGTGGCTCCCAGTGTAAAGGTTAAATGCCCTACCCGATCATTATAAATTACAATAAACAGTAATTATCAAAGGCTTAATGAAGTAAAAATAGCCTGAGTTTAATAAAGTAAGTCTTAGCGAAAGCAGCAGTACCAAGTGTTACCGTCTAATACATTTTACAAGTCACAAATATTCATCTCTTACACAAATATGCAAACAAACATGAACGGCAAGGAGTTTAGAATTATAGGGTGATAGAGAGGGTGCAGAGGAACTTACCAAGCAACACTCGCCTCCAATAAGTAAGGAGACGGATAACCTCCAAATCAAAAGCAACAAGCCAATGAAATGGTAGATATTATTATCCAATTAGCTATCCAGCCAAGGCATGGATGTTACGTTAAGTTGCTTCCAAGAATGGTGTTCTAGAAGGCATCTAAAATGCTTTGAACCTGATCTAGGAGGAGTCTCAAGCCCTCAGTCTTTGGATAATTCTTCTCCTACCAAATTGCACCCCATTCATCAACAACAGTAAGCATTTTAGTCCGGGCAACGAAGGGTTTGAGGTAGAAAAAAATAGAACCCAAACCAAAATTGGCACAGATGTAGGGGTGGTTATCCTTATTAACATACTAAAAGTCCTGGAGGGTGGGGCACGAGCTCGAGGGGAGGGGGGTCACTAAAGGTCCCATTTTGGGGTTTTTCGTAAATATCTCGAAAACGGTGCATTTATCGATCAAACATGTCCAATAGTAAATTGAAGCTGATAAAATTCTCTACAACTTTGATTCTGTACGTTTTATCGAAATTCCGAACCATTACCGAGTTTTATGCATCCAAAAATGGGGGAATTTTAAAAATTCGGTTTTTAGCTCACGTTTTCTGGAGAACTTTGTTGAATTTCGTACAAACGGTTGATCTGAGAAAAAATGTCTCTTAGAAACAGTTGTAGAGCATTCAATTTCCTTGAAGAATATGTGGTTGATTGCCAATTTATCATTTACCAATCAAAATTTCGCCAATTTCAAAATTTTGCCAATTTGTGTCATTTTTACTCAACTGTTGCAATTCCCCTTTTTATGTGCCCTCGAACTTCAATCGTCCTTCTTTTTGTCATCTGTCGTCATTTAATGCTATTTATACGTCTCCACGAATTAACAACCCAGAATTACATATCAACAAATCAGGGGAGGGGGGGGGGGTGATATGAAAAGATGATGTAGAAAAAAACGAAAAAGTTTTTTTATTAACTAAGTAAGGTATTTACAAGATAACATGATCGGTGGGTAAGGTCAAAGTACATCAAAAATAGTCTTCTTCGTCACTCATGGAGGTTGCTCCAGTGGGGGCGGCGTTGGTGCAGGTGCCATGGCACCCGCCACAGGCGACCGAGCAGGCAATGCCTGTTTTCCGACAACCGCAGCGAGTTCCACATCCGGTTGTGCACCGACAATACATGGAATTCAGAACTTCTTCGGGTGCTACTGGAGCGTTGGTGGTAACTGGATGGTGTCCATCCTCCTGCATGGCCCATCCGAAGCTAGTTGGTGGTAAACCCATAAATGAAGCCAGGCCGAGGGAATATCCCCCCAAAGATATATTGTATTCACAGGCTGCAGCAGCTCCCATTTGCTCAAAATATCCTCCTCCTTCACAGTTTCTGAGGCTGTCATACAACATCAGCAATTTATGGGAAGAGCAAAATGACAGCTGTAAAAACCTTCACTGACAACCCCAGCGTCATAGGTGAAGTTGCTCCTTGTTTTTACAACCCCTCCTCTACACCACAAGAGATTGAGAGAGCTGTCGAGGTCCTCTTACTCAATATGTTCAAGGCTCCTCCCCAACTCAGTAACCTCAACCAACTGCGACACCTGGCCTTCCTAAAAGCCTCCGTCAGGCCAAACCCCAATTTGACGTCCCTGCCACCAACCAAATTATCAGCACTCCCTACGTGTTTATCTACAGGTAGATCATTCATTGCATCTTATATACCAATAACTCACTTCCTTACGGTATTAATTGCTTTGCTAACAAATATTTTGGTATTTCTTTGCTGGTCCAACAGTGGCTGGGTTTACCACCAACTAGCTTCGGATGGGCCATGCAGGTGGATGGACTCCATCCAGTGACCACCAACGCTCCAGTAGCACCCGAAGAAGTTCTGAATTCCATGTATTGTCGGTGCACAACCGGATGTGGAACTCGCTGCGGTTGTCGGAAAACAGGCATTGCCTGCTCGGTCGCCTGTGGCAGGTGCCATGGCACCTGCACCAACGCCGCCCCCACTGAAGCAACCTCCATGAGTGACGAAGAAGACTATTTTTGATGTACTTTGACCTTACCCACCGATCATGTTATCTTGTAAATACCTTACTTAGTTCTCCAAAAAACGTGAGCTAAAAACCGAATTTTCAAAATTCCTCCATTTTTGGATGCATAAAACTTGGTAACGGTTCGGAATTTCGATAAAACGTATAGAATCAAAGTTGTAGAGAATTTTATCAGCTTTAATTTACTATATGACATGTTTTATCGATAAATTCACCGTTTTCGAGATATTCACGAAAAACCCCAAAATGGGACCTTTAGTGACCCCCCTCCCCTCGAGCTCGTGCCCCACCCTCCAGGACTTTTAGTATGTTAATAAGGATAACCAACCCTACATCTGTGCCAATTTTGGTTTGGGTTCTATTTTTTTCTACCTCAGGCCCTTTTTTAGTCTTCGTTGCCCGGACTATTTGCCAAGGTACTATAATGGGCAATAGTCACGTAATCGCAAAATACCAAATTGGTATGTAAATATATCTAAATAATCTTTTCAGACGCCCAAGAAAAATGGCAAACTTGAGCAAAAAGTTGATTCAAGAACTAAATCGAATTTGAATAATCCGAGGTGTGACATGGCCCCTAGAAGTCGAACCTGCACCTTTTAAAAATTTCGAGAGACGTTTGATGAGACAAGGCAGTGAAAGAATAGGGATTTGGTGATAACGCGGGGTAAACTTGCAATTATTGAAGGGGCTTATAAAGCAGTATTCAACTCTCCAACAATTCGCTATTCGAAATCACCTTATCTTCAATCTACTACCTTTAGAAAGAAGTTTCAAGTTTGAGAAAAAGTTGGTCACACTGAGGTGCGTAGTGCAATAAATATTTCTGTTGCCAGTAGGGAAATGTCAAAATCTAAAATTTAATGACTAAAATCTGTTGTGAAATGAACTTTATGGATATAAGATTTGAAGGTGTTGCACGTAGATTCCACGTTCTTCTTATAAAAACGAAAAAAAAACAGACCGTCAATTCAAGGAAATCCAAGACAGAAGTACGTACCTCGCGACTTCTTCTTCTCTTGGTCGTACATGATGACAACCTCCATAACTTTACCGAAGCGGGCAAAGTACGTCCTAAGATCAGTTTCGGTCACGTTGCTTGGAAGACCACCAAGGAAAACCTTGGGGTAGCTGGAGCTTCTCTTGGGTTTTTGTAGCGTTCTTGGATTACAGGGTTTAGGGTCAATCTGAAAAAATAATGTAAACGATTGTGATGTCACAGATGAAAAAAAAAAAAACTGCAAATTATTACAAAAAGGTTTTTATTTCTATAAATATCACTCGTCTGCAAAGAACACGGCTTTGCCATTGTCACTACCTATCTACTTCACAATCAAGTTTATTAATTTGGAAGAAATACTAAACGCTTCACACTCAGTTCGAAGAAATAAAGAGTTGTGCGTGCCTTCATTAGGAAATTTGATTACTGGTTGCTAAGGACCACAGAGTACCAGAGACAAGTTAACAGAGGGGAGAAAGCTAACGTTAAGATGGCGTGCAAGCAATTTTGGAGCTGCCTCAGTTGCGCCATCTACTTTCAGCTAAGGAACTACTACGGAAACTGAAATGGTGGAGGGTGGGAGGCCACACTCTCTCCATGCTGCTTCTTTTCAAATAACCCAATTCCTTTCGAATGACCAGAAACTGTCAATTTTTCATTTCTTCATTTCTTCATCATCAGATAAGGTCTAATAATATTTCAAATTGGCATATAGGTAACAGTTAACAGGTACTTACTGTACGACCATCAAGTTGGTGAGGTCCGTTCTGCAGTACCAGAGATACATTGTCAGGATCTGAGAAGGTGACGAATCCAAACCCTCTGGAGCGGCCACTTTCACTGTTCTTCATGACGACGCAATCAATAACCTCTCCGTAACGGCTGAAGTAGCGCTGGAGGTTTTCTGGTGAACAGAATACATTTGATGAACGAAAGTTGAGAAATTCTGGGAGACGAATCAGAATGTAGTCAGATATTGGAATATAATAATCGTTGATGAAACATACCTTGGGTGGTTTCCCAGCTCAATCCACCGACAAAAAGTTTACTGCAACAAAAAAGAAATATGAAAATAAATTATTCTTGTCAATCCTGTCGTCCATTTCTGAATGTTCTCGGACACAACCTTTAAAAATTTAATACAGTTCGTTTGAAAATCATACAGGAGCGGGTTTTGAACGTAAAATGTGAGTGAAAATTTTTGAAAATTTTATTTAAAAACTCTAGTAGTTATGTTTGATACAAGAAGTGTCTCGGCCGGAGATCGTACGCCTTTATGGACATGGGAAGACTTGGGACGTGTCTAAGCTATTCCGCTTCGCGTCTACCAAGGTAGCGGAAGCATTGTTTTCACTTATAAAGGTTGAAAAAAAAAAACTCGGCGCTCCGCGCCTCGCCCCTACTTTGAGCCTATGGCTAACATGAATAATGTTTTTGCGTCCCGTTTCCGATGATGAGAAAAATAAGATGTGTAAGCCATTGAAATGTTTAGGTACTACCATGAAACGTAGGTAACTAGTTATTCGTAGGTAACAAAGGTAACATTGGTAATTCTTCATCACATTCCTCTTTGCGCTCATCTTTATCACATTCCTCTTTGTGCTCATCTTTATCACATTCCTCTTTGTGCTCATCTTTATCACATTCCTCTTTGTGCTCATCCTTATCACATTCCTCTTTGTGCTCATCTTTATCACATTCCGCTTTGAGCTCATCTTTATCATATTCCTCTTTGTGCTCATCTTCGTGACATAATTTCGTGACATAAACTTCGTGACACTTTTCGACTCTGGTAGGCCACCGCAAAAACATTATTCATGTTAAAAATTTTCTCCTTACTCAAATTTCCACTCACGTTTTAGGCCTTCCTCAACAGTCCGATCTCGATGAAATTTTCATGAATTTGAAAATTTAAAAAAATGCCCAATTTTTTCGAGCTAGAGCCTTTCGAACAATTTTGGTTCCGCGTCCGTCCGTCACGTAATCCTTGTAACGGGCAAAACTATGCGTTATTTTTGTCCGATTTCGATGACATTTTCAGGGATTATGCGGATTGGGATGTAGATGATCCCCTATGAAAATCACCGCCCCGGAATGTTAGTAGCCACTGCGCATGCGCAAACTTCCATGTAACAGCCTTAATTTCTACATTTTCCATCCGAATTCGATGACATTTTCTGGAAAAGTGTGATATGGCGTGTACATGGTCCCTATAAGGGTAATACAAGGTTCTCGAAGATTGATATTTACGCATCGGATCATTTATACAATCGGATTATGGATACAAGGAAGCTACGTGGCAAACTTTTTTTTTCAGACACGAACTTCAATTATTGACACACTTCAAGTGGGGTGTAGGAGCTACTTTCCACGTCACTAGATGTTCTCTAGATGCAGATTTGATCAATTACATTCTCACTTATCTGTTATATTAGAGTAACTAATCTGAAAGAAGCGACAGAGCATCTCCAGTTCCTTGACTTCGGAATTGCTTTCATCTACATCTCAGTAGTAGAAGATAATATCATAGATAGATGCAGATTATTCTGATAAGAAGTCTTTAGATAACAATCTAGCATCATTTCGGTTCGATGAAACCAAAATAATAGGCTTATAGCCTTCGCCTTTCATAGCTTTCGCCTAACGTCTTGGGAGATGAAAAATTATTATTAATTTGTCTGAGAAACTTATTTGGAATTGATGGCGGAAGACATTGACAGGACCAGTGTTCGCGAAGCGAACAGAGATAATGACAAGGAGCGAAACGAACCGAAGTGTGCATGCTGTTAAATTTTGACTTGACCGAGTTGACCTGCATCTGCTTGGAACGTCCAAAACGGAAACCTGGGTTCGAGAATATCAAGGCAGAAACAGCCTTCGTACTCGTAGATGACAACATCGATGCTTTCCGAGCATGGGAGAGTAGAGAAATGAAACTGAAGTTGTTGAAGTCTTGTTCTTTCATGGGTCTAAACAACCCACCCCGGGTTTAAAAACTGTCTGAAACTTGTGCTTAGGCGGTTCAGAAATGTAGGTTCTCCAAAAACCCACATCTTCCTTGTAGTTTGTGTTGGATGTTGACAACAGAATACGAGAGTCTACCTCACCCCTCACTTCCGATCGAAGTAGACAAATTTACAAGTGCCATGTAGGGGGGGGATTATTCTGTATAAGAAAATTACTCGTCTACCAAGGTAGCGGAAGCATTGTTTTCACTTTTCCAAAAAAAGGTCTGCCAAGTGGGTGTGGCACATAGCTTCCTAATATCCATAACCCCATTGAAATTCACGTTTGCGCAAGCGCAGAGGCTAATGTCAATTTGGGGGCGATGGTTTTCGGAGGGGACCATCTACAGGCCAACTCGTAAAATTCCTGAATTCTTCAATATAGGATGAAAAATGTAGAAGTTATGGCTGCTACAAGGATTTTACGTTCGCGTTTGCGCAATCAGTTTGAGGGCCATGATTTTCATAGTGATGGCTAAGAGAAAACATGTGATATGAAAATTCTACTGGTTTCAGGAGATCGAAAAAACTCTTCTATTTTGCTTGCTTTGGATCTGTATATACAAGGTAGCAAAACGTGTTGATAACACCTGTTGTTCATAACAAGTGTAGCTGAACTGGAAATTGAAAATGTCCAGTGGTTCGAACAAAACGCTGCAAATTATTACACAAAGGTTTATTATTTTTCTATGTAGATCAGTCGTCTGCAAATGTTCTATGTAGATCAGTGCCGCAAAGCTTCAGGTTGAAATTTTCAAAAATGCCCAAGCTCTTAAACTTTCGTAGGTAGTCGGTTCCTAACTATGGTTGGTAGGTAAATAAATAAATAAATATTGACTACGGCAAAGCTGTGATCTTTGCAGACGAGTGATCTATACAGGAAAATTATAAACCTTTGTGAAATAATTTGCAGCGTTTCAACTTATGTAACAGACATGTCTTTGGGCTGTCAGTCATTCTGAAATCTACTACTCTGAGATGGAAGAGTGTAAATCGATACCAATCAACAACTCAGCGCGGAAATCAACAATTCACTCAAGTTGGCTTCAGGAAGATGGAACTTCAAAAAGGTTTTTCTGGGACTTCTGATACGAATAACTATGTGAATTCCTAACTTCTGATCAGCTGGCATTTATTGAATAGCAGTGTGCCGGTTTCAACTGAAGTGTAATAGGAACAGAAAGAGGAGTACGGTACATAGTAAAATTAGAAGGAAAGGTAAATTAAAAAAAAGGTTTTCTGAAAAATCTGGCAATAATCGAAAACAATACATTTATTTTCGCCCCAAAACAGTTTCAATATCAGTTTCACATAGTCACACAGATTACTGAAATATGATTCTTACGGCGTTTTCATCACTATTCAGCAAGTTACCCCATTCCCAAGTACATTGATTTTATGGAATAAAACGTACTTTCTCGTCATTTTTCCGTAAACTTCCTAAATTATGTACGTGAATAGGATACACTCGCTTTCACAAAATCATACGATCATCTGAAAAAACCCAGATAATCTTTCCTTGTATCCCAACCTGTGTTTTCCATCACACGTTATTCAGAACAATTTTGGTGACTTTTAATTATTGAATAAACCGCTGCAAATTATTTCACTATGTTTTATTCTTTTTATGTATAAATCACACGACTGCAAAGAACACGGGTTTTCCTGTATCTATTTACCGCTTGTATAGTTAGTCCGATTTTAGCTAATCTCAAAACATCAATATCTTAGTACCTTGCACTACCCTCATAGGGTACCATCTACATACCAATCCGCACACTCCCTGAAAATTTAATCGAAATCTGACTATAACTTCGAACAGTTTTTTTCATGACAGACAGACATACACGAAACCAAAATTGTTCAGAAAGGTCTGAAACGTAAAAAGCGAGAAGAAATTTTGGAAAACATTTTTCTTTTCAATCTTGAAAAGTGAAAACAAAGTTTCCGCTACCTTGGTAGACTCGGAAGCAAAATAATTTATAATAATTATACAATAATTGTTTAATAATTTGCAGCGTTTTAAGGGGAATAACCATTTTAAACCTGTTAATGTACCATAATCGCTGATAGCCTATTTGAGAATGGAATCGCAAAATTTCCTACGCAGTAGCACTTCAGAAATTAACAATAGCTTGAGTAAAAAACGCTGCAGATACACAACGGTTTATTACGAGTATGTTGGTGTATAGATTACCTGCCTCTAATGTTCGAGTACACCACTTTTCCATCAATAGTACCCCCCAACTTGATGAACTTCAAATTTGTTCTTGATTGCTGAGAAAGCACAAGTGTAATGATGCTCTATTCCAAGAATAGAATGAAGCTATTTATTGTAGTAGAAAAATCATTTTCCTAACTGGTGGAACAAATGGTCAAAAAGTCTCAGTTCTCATCTCAGATTAAGTTTGAATTTTAAAAAATAGCGGAGGACATTTTTGTTTAGTAGTAGAGTGCATTCGAGGGGACGTCCCGTTGGTTGAGGAGTAGAACTTTCAATTCCAACCAATAAACGATAGAAAATGGAATCGTAATTTCATTTCAACTGCATATTACAGTTTCATCCAATGTTAATTAGTAAGCATGTTAGGGAATTACTATAACATTTTTGTCATCATGAGAGCGTAAACTGAACAGTGTTGAAATTCAAAATAGTTTATAGATAGAAAACCAACACGTATATTCGACACCCCCCCCCCTTCACCTTCAGGACACCTGAGACCAACAACATATCTAGCATCTCGAGTTTGAATAGCTTTTTGGATCATTATTTTCAATAATGACCAAGAAAAAACAATTTTAACCTACCATCAAAATTTGATGTTTTACGTTTCAAGGTACGTGTAGAATCCGAAAATCGAATGAAAAATTTTCCGTCTGTCCGTTGTATGCTTCACTTTCCTTTGAAACCATGGACGGATTTGGTTGAAATTTGGTTTATGGGCTCCATTTGGTTGAAATTTGGTTAATGGGCTCCATTTGGGGTCTAGTTGTGCCGCGAAGCTTTTGGTTGATGTCAGTCACTCCTAAGGGGTTAAAATTAAGGGTTGAAATTTAATCTTTACATTTTCTCGAATTAAAGGTATTGTTTTTTTCACCAATTTAAAACTGTATTGAATTTTAAAACATTTTTGAGACCACCCGGAGCTCTGCAGGACAAACCGTTCGCTCCCTATGAGTATTTAAGGGTTAGACTTACGATAAATCAGAAACACAAGTGTGAATCACAACTAACCCCAAATGGAGCCTACAAACCAAATTTAATCAAAATCGGTCAATGCTAAGTGGGGAAAGTGCCGCTTACGGCGTACGGACGGCCAAATTTTTATTCGATTTTTGGATTCTACATAGCTTGAAACGTAAACCAACAAATTTGGAGGGGGGGGGGGTTAAAAAAAATTTTTTGGTCGATTTCAAAGGTTCATTATTGAAAATAATAAACCGAAAGTTGTACCTAACTTTGAAATTGTAAAGGATTTAAAAATTCATTAGTGCACGGCCCTAGGGAATTGAAAAATAACTAAAATAATAACTAAATAATAACTAATATAAATAATAACTAAAATAATATTGCCGCCGGAATCTTCAAAATCGAGCAATAATAGCCAGAGAAAAATGAAAAAAAAAAACTACTGAATAAACGGTTTTCCTATGTTTCTATGGCAATTACTGTTCGATTTAGATGATTCCAGCGGCAATATTTCAGTGTTTCAATTCCCTAGGGCCGTGCACTAATAATTTCTAAAATCCTTTAAAATTACCAATTTAGGTACAACTTTTCGAGGTTTTGCCTCTTCAATTTCGCGAAATACTGACCCGGAACGAGAATCGAACGGCGATTGACTGACACCCCCTCAAGGGTTGGACTTACAATAAAGCAGAAACACGAGTGTGAATCGCAAAAGAGGTCGAATCTCCGTTAAAATTTTAGCTGACCGAAACGCGATCGATGTTTTTCTTCACGTTGGTTCGTGGTAACAATGGCAAAGCCGTGTTCTTTGCAGAAGAGTGATCGATATAGAAAAATAATAAACCTTTGTGTAATAATTTGCAGCGTTTTTCGACATCAGCCGCTTTCCTCCTTCAAAGGCAAAATTCAAAATTCCATAACTAGATAGATTCCAGAGTCGAGCAAAAATAGAACCATGAAAATCAGACGTAGAATAAGGACTGGGTAGAGTCCTTAAGATTTTGTCTCACACTCTCACAGACCTATGTTTTTTTTTCGCGAATTTGGATTCAGAATGGTTCTACCAAGGTAGCGGAAGCTTCGTTTTTAGGACGTCCCACAGTAAGACTTGGGCGTCCTTATGCGATCGATCTGGGGTAAAGTTGGACAACACTCAACAGAAAAAAAAAATAACCACACAGTAATCCGTTTTAGACTATTCTGAATCCAAATCCGCGAAAAAAACCATAGGTGTATGTCTGTGTGTGTGTGTGTGTGTGTGTGTGTAACAAAATCTTGTGTACTCTGCACAGGCCTTAGTTCTCAACCGATTTTCCTGGTTCTTTTTTTGTTCGTCGCGGAAAACTATCTAGTTGTGCACTACGTCGCCGGAATTTCGAATTTTGCCTTTTAAGGGGAGGAAAGGGGGGGTTAATGCTCGAAAAACATGCGTTTTTGGGCATAATCTTGTGTACTCTGCCCAGGCCTTAGTTCTCAAACGATTTTCGTGGTTCTTTTTTCGTTTGACGCGGAATACTATCTAGTTGTGCACTACGGCGCCGGAATTTTGGATTTTGCTTTTTAAGAGGGGGAAAGGGGGGGTTAATGCTTAAAAAACGTGCGTTTGCGGGCATAATCTTGTAAACTCTGCCCAGGCCTCAATTTCCAACCGATTTGCGTGTTTCTTTTTTTGTTTGACTCAAATAACTTCCGAGTTGTACATGATTTTACCAGAGTACCAAAATTCGCAAGGGGAGGGGGTGAGTGGGGGGATAATATTCACAAAATATCCGATTTTTCAATATTTCGGTTCCTTTACTGCTTACTAACTGTCCCCAAGCTTTGAAATTGAGGAAAAATTCTCATTATACCTCCGGATTTTCATGAATTATTCTCTGTACCACCATGGAACTAATATTGGTGCCACCATGGTGCCAGGACATGGTGTCATGATGCCATAAACCGCTTATTTCGTGTTTTTTTTTTTTTTTTTTTTTTTTGTGTTTCACCTTGAATACGGATGTGAATTTGACGGACTGCCTACCAAAACTAACAGATGAAAGTTCAATGTTACGACGTATTTCCGCTTTGGTGCCAGACCGGCACCATTGGAGGAGGAGGGGGGGGGGGTGAACTCGAATTCGCATGTTGGGTATCGTAGATCATGGATTTTAAAATGCTCTTCAGATTCGAGGCTCCCATGCCGCTAGAAATGTTAAGGTGGATAATGGTGGGGGGGGGGGGTCAGTATTTCTTGCCTAAAGTAATAAATAAATTACATCGAGTGAAACAGTTTTATCACTTAAGGCCAATCATCCCGGGAATAGTTCCAGAAACAGCCACCACGTTGCGCTTCAAAATGAACTCAAACCGTAGTTCACGTTTTTCTCCTCGCCTATTCATCCAATTTTCAATCTGAAAGTTTTATTGTACTCAGAATACACATGAGAATGGCGCTCAACCCTTAATGTTTGTTAATTTTTTGAAATTGTACATTTTTTGACATTTTAAAATTTTGAAAGATTTATTTTGGGCTTTTAGGATAATTTTTTCGAAAAACTGGGATAATAGCGCACAATGGCAATTAAGTGAGAATATATAAAAATTGCAATTTTGAAGATAGTGTGTGCAGCGCGATCGTAAAGCGTCGAGGCGGCGAAAGCTACGACTTCAAAAAAATTGAAGGCAGGCGAGGAATGCGAGTGCTTTCAGAGACCCAAACACGGAAGAGTTCGGGGTCAGAAGTTAATCCGGTGCGTTGACAACAATATGGGGCGGGCGGGCGGTACTTGGAAGAATCACCAGTCTCGAAATGTTTTTTTCATAATCTACTTTTTTCGCTCAAGGTATCTCTGAATAACCCAGTGATAGTTCTCACAGTTGATAGTGCTATTTTTGACTACTTTCTTTCCTGTAATTTATTATGTTTTATTGTATTAGCTATAAGCGTCGAAGTTTATGATCCATAATAATGGGAAATGCATCTAGACCTCTTCGTCCAAATCAAAAGAATTTTCAACTACATTTTTTTTCGTGATGATACAAGTGTTAATTTGGAAAAGTGAGCTCATAGAGCTCAATCGAAGTATTTTAAAAAATCTACAGAATTTTATGATTTGAAAATCGGGATTGCAGCGTCGGTGTTCTATTTTCTCTTTCTAGAATTTTCTCTATCTTTTAGAAAATTCTTTACACTTTTTTCAGTTTCGAGCAAGAAAGTAAATTTTATTTTAATTCGCAACAGGTCAAAAATTATCACTTGTTGCCAAATTATGAACATTTCGTTGTCGTAACAAATTCAAATAACAATCGTCTGCCAAGTGGGTGTGGCGCATAGCTTTCTGGTATGCTTCCCGATTGTATTGATCCGATGATAATAATTTATGTAACTTATCTCAAAACATCAATCTCTAAGTACATTGAACTACCCTAATATGGGACCGTCTACACGTCGAACCGCACATTCTCTGAAGATTTCACCGAATTCGAGGAAAAACCGTCTGCCTAGTGGGTGTGGCACATGGGGCTTCCTCGTATCCATTACCCGATTTTATAGTTGATTCGACGCATAGTTCTGAAAACATCAATCTCAAAGTACCTTGCAATACCCTCATAGGGGACCATCTACACACCAATCTGAACAATCCTAGAAAATTTCATCAAAGTCGGATGAAAAATGTAAGTGTTACGGCTGTTACAAGGATTGCGCATGCGCAGAGGCTACTGTCGATTTTAAGGCCTTGATTTTCATTGGGGACCATCTACAACCTAATCCGCATATTCCCCGAAAATTTCATCGAAATCGGATAGAGAATGTGGAAGTTATGGCCGTTACGAGAAATTCACATTCGCGCAGGCGCACCGGCTACTATCAGTCCGGGGAAGATGATTTTCATAGGGGACCATCTACAACCTAATCCGCATAATCCCTGAAAATTTCATCGAAATCCGATGGCAAATGTGGAAGTTATGGCTGTTACAATGAAATCACGTTTGCGCTTGCGCAGCGTCTATTATCAATCCGGGGGAGATGATTTTCATTGGAGGCCATATACACGCTAACTCACAAAACCCCCGAAAATTTCATCGAAATCGAATGAGAAATGTAGACGTTATGGCTGTTACAAGGATGGTAGCGCATCCGCAGAGGGTACTCACTATCAATTTGGGTGCCAAGATTGCCGTAGGAACCCATAACTTCCACAGATATCTTAGGATTCCGTAGGATAAGTAGGGATGGGTGTAGGTTGGACCGTGGAAGTTCCGCTATAAATTTCTTCTCCGTCAAAATAATCACATAAATCCAGCATTCAAATCTCGGATACATCTAAACAAAAGTTTCTTACTACCTAGCCATACATGAAATGAATACGAAGAAGCTATGTACCACTTCCACTTGGCAAACATTTGGAAACACACCGATTAGATTGTAAAAAGCGTGATCTTCCGTGGCCCAATCACAAACTACCAGCTAAATTTGAGTAAAATCGAGCCAACAGTTGACAGCGCACCCGTTCCTACCTAGATGGAATTCAAAGAAGATTGTCTCGAGGCTGATGCCCAACAATCGTGCTAATTTAATCTATATCGGATCTTGTTTCCTCATAGTTCAGCCCGGAACGAGGACACAGACAGACGTTTACCATTGATAGACCCAGAACCAAAGTTGTTCAATGAGCTCTAAAACGAAAAGAAAGGGAAAATGTTTGTTTCTGAAGTTCTAAATGAAAAATATTATGACCACAAATTTGGTCCGGAAACATCTAATTTTATATTCTGTGTTGGTACGGCTAAGATTACGAGTAAAAGTTTCATAGAATATTTCCAAGGGAAACGCCAGTGTTAGTCACCTTGATTTTAGGAGGAAGGTACCTACCTAAAGGAAGTATCTTACTTACCTAACATCAATCTCCAATCAAAATATGTTCTTTTTTTGGTAATATAAACAATTTTTATTATTCTCGTAGTTTATTTTATTATTTCTATTATTATTTATTATTATTATTTTAAAAATATTTTCATTATTATCTCAATTTTATTTATTCTCGTAGTTTCGCAAGTAGGAAGGAAATAAGTACGCAGATAAATAGTTATAACATGAAAAGGTAGGTAGGCTTCTGATTACCGTCAGACGAACAGACATACCTACACCAAAATTATTCAGGAAGTTCCAAAATTCAATCAATGTGAGAGGAAATTCAGAGCGAAGAAACGAGCAGACTTGAAGTCACAAAATCGTAATCAGAAAGAACTAACAAGAATCGGGGTCCGTGTTGTGAGGGTTGCGGAGGGGAAGGTGACAACAAGTCTAGAGTCCAGAGGCGTAGGGGGGTCAGCTGCTAATCACCTCTCTCTTCTTAGAAATTCCTTTGTTCTTCACCGCCGACGCTTTACGACCAATATATTCAATAAATTTCAAATAAAAAAATATTTTCGTACTCAGGTGAGTTAGAGGTTTGGCGCTATAACCGCAGATTTTGAAAAATGTGAAATGATTTTCAAAATTTGAACTTTAAAATTCTGAATAAAATTGAAATTACAATTTTATTTTGAAAATTTTAGCAGAGCGCCATTTGGAAACTAATAATGAGTACATTCCCGTTTTCAAAATGAAAATCGCTTGAACTGGTGGAGAGATAAACTAGAACTACGATTGCCCCTTTTTCTACAATCTCCGGTGCTGCCATCTGGTGAAAAAAAATCTTATTAAAATCGGGGATGATTGGCCTTAACAACTGGTTAAACTGATCTAATGCTTAGCCAATGGGACGTCCCCTGGAATGCATGCATTACTAAACAATATGTTTACTTTTCAAGGTTGAAGAAAAATTTCTCCACAATAAAAATTTCCACTCGCGTTTTACGTTTCACATCTTCCTGAACAATTTTGGTTCCCTGTCTGTCATGAAATACTTGTAGCAGCCATAACTTCTACAATTCTCACTCGATTTCGATGAAATTTTCAGGGACTGTGCGAGTTGGCGTGTAGATGATCCCCTATGAAAATCATTATCCCCGGACTGATAGTAGCCGCTGCGCATGCGCAAACGTGAAATCCTTGCCACAGGATTCTCACTCGATTTCGATGAAATTTTCAGGGACTGTGCAGGTTGGCGTGAAGATGGTCCCCTTTGAAAATCATCGCCTCCGGACTGATAGTAGCCACTGCGCATGCGCAAAAGTATATTGCCTTGTTACAATCATTACTCCTACATTTTCCCAACAGAGATTGTGCCGGCTGACGTGTAGATGGTCCCCTATGAGGGTAGTGGAAGGTACTTAGAGATTGATTTTTTGAGATTATCTGCTATGCATCGGATCATCTATACAATCGGGTGATGGATACGAGGAAGCCATGTGCCACACCCACTTGGCAGAAGTTTTTATCCTCTGTTGAAAATTGCCCCGCTTCACTATCGCATAAGTCTTACTGGGCGACGTCCTAAACAAGTTTTTGGCCTAATTCTTGTTCTTTCATTATTAGTCTGAAATGAAACTCGAAGAAAATCTAATTATTCGCAAGGTTTGTTTCCCACACTAATCGTTCATAGAACAACATTCAAAAATCAATCAAATCAATTGTTCATAGAACTAACTGTTCGATTGAAATCTATGCAGTTTAATCATATAATATATGATCATATAATATATGATTATATATATTATGTTTTTGGTTGATTATTTTCAATAATGTACCATTGGAATCGAGCAAGAAAAAAACGCTGCAAATTATTACACAATGGTTTATTATTTTTTATTTTTCTATATAGATCACTCGTATGCAAAGCCACCAACCATCCAACATGAAGAAAAATATCGATCGCATTTCGGTCAGCTTTATTTGAACGGAGATTAGGCCTCTTCTGCGATTCACACTCGTTTTTCTGATTTATCGTACGTCCAAACTTTAAATTCTCGTAATGAGCGAACGGTTTGTCCTACAGAGCTCCGGGTGGTCTCAAAAAATTCCAAAAATTCTATAGAATCTTAAATTGAAGGAAAAACAATACCTTTATATCAAATTTTTTTGAGTTAGGGCGTTTTGAAAATTTCAAAATTGATTTTGGAACCCTTAGAAGTGACCTACATCAACCAAAATCTTCGGGGCACAACTAGACCCCAAATGGAGCCTACATACCAAATTTCATCAAAATCGGTCAATGCTAAGTGGCAAAAGTGCCGCGTACGGCGGACGGACGGGCCAAATTTTTATTCGATTTTTGGATTCTACTTACCTTGAAACGTAAACCATCAAATTTTGAGGGGGTGTTAAATTTTTTTTTTCTTGGTCGATTCCAAAGGTTCATTATTGAAAATAATAAACCAAAAGTCTGTCAAGTGGGTGTGGCACATTGCTTCCTCGTATCCATAACCCGATTGTATAGATCATCCGATGCACAGTAGTTAACCTCAAACTATCAATCTCTGTGTCCCTTCCACTACCCTCTAAGGGGACCATCTACACCCCAATCGGAACAATCCTAGAAAATTTCATCAAATTCGGTTGACAAATGTAAGTGTTATGACTGTTTCAAAGATTTCACGTTCGCGCATGCGCAGAGGATACTGTCAAATTTAAGACCTTGATTTTCATCTACAACGTAATCCGCATAATCCCTGAAAATTTCATCGAAATCAGATAGAAAATGAGGAAGTTATGACTGTTACAAGGAATTCACGTTCGCGCATGCGCAGCGGCTATCAGTCCGGGGGAGATGATTTTCATAGGGGACCGTCCAACCCTCGTTCGTGTAGGGAGCGAATGGTTAGTCCTACAGAGCTATGCGTGGTCTCTAAAAATTTAATACTATCTTAAATTGGTGAAAAAAACAATACCTTTATTTCGAGCTAGGGCACTTCTGAACATTTCAACCCTTAGAATTTTCACCCCTTAGAAGTGACGGACGGAAAATTTTTTATTCGATTTTCGGAGTATCTTGAAACGTAAACCAACAAATTTTGAGGGGGGGGGGGGGGGGGTAAAATAAAAATTTCTAGGTCGATTCCAAAGGTTCATTATTGAAAATAATAAACCAAAACGGATGAAATCAAAGTAGTTTTTTCCAATTTATTATTATTTACTAATGGAGGTAACTAAAGATTCCTTGTACATTATCAGTGACAGTTGATTGTACGAGATAGTTGACAGTTGATATCTCGTACTTTCGAGAGACCCATGCCGCTATACTGACTTCCGTCAATTTTCGTCCATGGTAACTAAGTCCTCCTCATAAGGTGGTGGGATGGATTTTTTAATTAAATTTTCGAATCCTCCACGTAACTTGAAACGTAAAACAGCAAAAATGAGAAGGGGGGATGACCTTAACAATGAGTTAGAACATTCTGCTGAAGTCGGCGTCACTTGAACTTACCTACTACATTGGGGGCTTTGAAACATGAATACTTATATAGTTTCTTTGAAAAAAAAAAGGAAACCTGCTTGACAGCCAGCCAACAATTTCTGGTATTTCCAATATTTTAAAATTACTGAACCGATTTTTATTTTTAGAGGATTCAAATGTTCTAAATAAAAACCCGCACAGAAGCACTAATGTTACAAACACCAATAAACTTGAAAACCCTCAGATTTATTCTTCTGCCAGTCACATTCACTTCTATTCTTTAATCTAGAAGTTGGAGCTATTCAAGATATTCTAAAACTCAGATCTCGCCTCGCAAAACCGAATAACGGCTGTCAATGTGTTTCGGCACATTCAAATCAAAACACGATTAGGTATATAGAAAATCCGATGCATAAGTGGATAATCACAAGTTCAATCTAAAATTAACCAAACAATCCCTAAACAATTCATCGAATTCGAATGGAGACTGTCCAAGTTGTACCTAGTTTTACAAGAATTTCAAGAATAATACAATGAAAATAATTTAACGCTAGCGCATGCGCTGTTGGTCTCAAATGTTGACCATCGAGCGCTACATCTACCAATACCTGAAAATTCGGTACAAACGTGATTTTTCTCGAACAACAATTTCTCGCGATTTATCGGTTTGGTTCCGCTCTTATTTGGAGGATTGACTGGGGCTGGTTACGAAAGGAGTGAAAAAGCAAACCATCAATATAATCGGAAACAACTGTACTTACGTTTGTCAATTTAGTACGAACGGAAAGAAGTTTTTAAGAGGTCAGCATCAATGAATTAGGTGCAAACCTCATTGCGTCATACGCGTACAATAGTATTCCATCATCATAAGTTTTACCTAATAATTAACATGGGAGTACCCGGGATTCACATATCGGAAATGTCTAAATGTATGAGCAATAAAACGTGTAATTAAAAACCTTTTATGGAAGTCGGCACCTTATCATCGAAATGCAATAAATGAGAGTTGGTCAAGGGAGGCATTTTTGAAAATGATAATGAACTAAATGCTAAGAATTCCAACGCTGACCGTCCTTTCCCTTGTTATCTTATCTCGGATTAAGTTGACAAAGGTTTGCACCTCCGACGTCATTGCTATACCCCTGGGCGGATCCTCACCGTTCAGCTTTCATCACAGGTGGTAGGACGAAAACTAAAATATATTATTTAGTATTTCAAAGGACATCCCTTAGGATAAGGATTGAACGTTCAATTACATTTCCAGTGCATTCAACAGTTCCATCAAATATGAGACATGATTGAATGAACGACGGACTGGTGTTAATTCCACAATCAACAATAAATTCTATCGTTTACTATCCATCATTCCAGTAACAAAGATGAACAAATAGGGAAAGCTTCGATGCACGCTAGATCCCAAATGAGCCCTATGTAACTAATTTAATCGATCTCTGTCCTTGGCAAATTAGCAATGGAATTCTTTTATACGTCGGAAGGAATTTTTTTTATAGGTATGTAACCTAAATTGTGAAACATCAATTTGGGGGGAGGGGGTCTTATAAAGTTTTTCTACTCAATTTTAATGGTTCATTATTAAACATGCTCGTAATAAACCAAAATGCAATGCAGGACAAAGAGTTTCTGAAAAAATTTACGTTTCACAAAATTGTTGATCGTTAGTATATTTATGGGATGAGCATGAAATTTCCTAGAAGCTTGAAAAAATAAATTAGATTAAGAGAAAAAATTAAAAATTTAATTAGATTCTTCTCGGAATCTGAACCGTTAGGTAACTCACACGACGTAAGCCTCGTTCAAATCCACTTATTCCTCCTTCAATATGTTAATAAAGCAATTTGAATAAATTCAAAATTCAGGAAATATTTAATAGTTTGCTGATTAATCAGACACTCAATCACTTTTTAAAGCCGAACCAATAATTTTGAAAGTAAAAGTGATTCACCCATTATACTTTTTTTTGAAGAATAAATTTTGTACAGACAAATATGAATGCCTGTTTGAAGATTTTTATTTGTAAATAACATTATTTGGACGATCAAGCACGAAAGAGAAAACGCTGCAAATTATTACACAATGGTTTATTATTTTTCTATATAGATCACTCGTCTGCAAAGCCACCAAACATCCAACATGAGGAAAAACATCGATCGCATTTCGGTAAACTAAAATTTGAACGAAGATTAGGCCTCTTTTGCGATTCACACTCGTGTTTCTGATTTATCGTACGCCCAACCCTTCAATTCTCGTAGAGAGCGAACGGTTTGTCCTACAGAGCTCCGGGTGGTCTTAAAAAATGCTAAAAATTCTATAGAATCTTAAATTAAAGGAAAAAAAACCTTTATATCGAAATTTTTTGAGTTAGGGAGTTAGCATTTCAAAATTTATTTTGGAGCCCTTAGAACTGACCTACATCAACCAAAATCTTCGGGGCACAACTAGACCCCAAATGGAGTCTACATACCAAATTTCATCAAAATCGGTCAATGCTAAGTGGCAAAAGTACCGCGTACGGCGTACGGAAGGCCAAATTTTTATTCGATTTTTGGATTCTATGTACCTTGAAAATTGAACGCTCTTAAAATGACGAAGGAAGTAAAATGGAACATTCATTAATTAGGTAAGAAGATCATCATGAATTATTATATAAAAACATTTCAAATTAATGAAGAAACAATACCTGTTGTATATCAAACGTTTTCGAGCTAGGGCGTTTTTGAAAATGTTTTTCCCCAATTTATACCTCTTAGAAAGTGACTGACAGTAACAAAATCATTCGGGGCACAACTAGACACAATGGAGCCCCGAAATACCAAATCAAAATCGGTCCACGGGAACTTGGCAAGTGCTGCGTACGGCCGGAACTGTTTTCAATTCGATTTTCGGATATTACATAGGTACCTTGAAACGTAAACCATAAGATATTGGGAGGGAGGGAGGGGGGGGTTCTTGTTCGATTCCAAATAAAAGATTTATTATTGAAAGCTCCTTGGACCCCCGGATGGTTACATTCTCAGAGCCTTCGGCTAAAATTCAAGAAACATGGAACATGCTTTAGCCGTTCCTTTAGCCATGCCTTTAGCGGTCGAAGCTTCTCGAATGTTCTTGGTATAATACAAGTTTGCAAATGATCTTCCTTACTCACTGTTCCGTGGAAGTAGACGATGACTCACTACTTTGTAAAGCAGTCTCTATCACAACAAAATTTGTTCTTAATATTTAATATTAAGAAATCGAAAACATTCGAAGAGTCGAAGAACACAGCACAACTAAAAGCCCGCGTTCATAACAAAATCTAGCCTAGGTTTCAAGGTCCTGTGATTACATTCGTAAAAACAAAGCCAACCAACAACATCAATATAACCACCGATGTTGGTTTTTAACGCGAATGTTGTTTACAGTTCTTTTAAATCAGAGGTATATCTCAGCTTCGTCCATATATGGCTGTTTTGGCAGTATACAATTTGCGCATAAATTGGGGGCTTTTCAATGAAAGGCGAACGATTTTCGTGGGATGAAAACTAACGGCGATACATTTCCATAGAAACGGGTCGGAAAATCATTACAAAATCCCGCGCTACTTTCGTTCCACAGTTTCGTCACGTTTTTGCCAGGAGCATCAAACTAGGGGAAGAAAGTGATGGAACGGCGTGATCACTGCCTAGCGAAGATAAGATGAACCTTCCAGAGCTCAAAAATCTAGGTTATCTCTGTAGGTATCGTGTGTTGTGTTTCTAATTCTTTCGTTAACAATATAATGCTTTAAAAATCAATGTTGTTTACCTACGAGTACATAGATTTCCATTTCAGACTGAATGCCTTTCTTATTGATGCCTCAAACAGATGTGATTGCCTTTCTCATCGAGGGCAAATTTCTGGTTTCCTATAGATTAGGCAGGGATCTACAGACATTACCACCGGTCGATAACGGAGGTGTATCCATCTTGCCAAAAACGAAAAGAAGGTTCATCTAATAATCACTAGATAGCGCTCGGGCTATTTCACCTCTTTCTTCCCCTAGATGCTCCTGTTTTAGTCCAGTTAGGTGATGGCTAAAGCATGTACCCTTAGGTCACACCACGTTACACGATCCTTAGTTACGTAGGTACCAACGACTAAGCAAAATTTCGTGACTCGATACCATTCCCGGAAAACAACACTTTTTGGCAGTGAGGTCAAGGCTAAAGCATGTTCCATGCTAATAGTAATTTTGTGCATCTTTAGCATTAAAAAATCCCAAAGTATCAAATCTTGTTACGATTGCACCCACAACTCTCTGATAGCTCTGTTATTGATGGTTGGTAGTAGGAAAGCCGCGTGCTATGCAGATGGTACAGTGGAATAATAAACCATTGTGTATTAATTAGGAGCGTTTTTTCAATATTTCTGTTCCTTGCTATTGTGGCTTACGAGTGGCACCCAAGCTTTGAAATTTAGGTAACATAATCAATGTACTTCCGAATTTTCGTGGAACAAAGCAGAGCACCATGGCGCCAGGACACCAGAAACTTCAGAAGTGGGTTGTTTAGTGACCTTGAAATACATCTTGAATACAGATTGATATGATTTTAACGAACTACCAACCAAAAGCCCAACGTTACGACGTATTACCGCAATGGGTGCCAGATTGGCACCGTTGGTTGGTTGAGGGGGGATTATTTCGCATGTTGGGTAGCGTAGAACATGGATTTTAAAATTCTGTTCAATCGAGGGTGGTGGAAAAACGATACGGTACTTCCTCAACATACTAACTAAAACGTTGGATGAAACTGTTTTGTTCGGTAGAAAGGTAAGAAAATGTATGTGTTATCGCTTACTGGTTGAAATTGAAATGATCCTTATCAGTTGGGAAACTCTGGAATGCATGCATTACTAAACAATGAGGGGTGCGTGCGCCTGCTTTTTTTTAAACTTTTAGGGTCGGTTTATCAGTCACCAAAGTTAACGGGGGTTTACGTATCCCCCTGTTAACTTTAACGGTGGTATAAATTATGGATACTATAAAGGTGCTGTTTATCAGTGCGAAATTAACCCACTGGTAACTATTAACTGGCTGGTAAAATTAACTGTCTGTTAGGCCGAATAATCGATTATGCATGGAAGAAATACTTCTTCCATGTAATAAAATCGAGCTTCCTCCACATAAAAAAATCGTTTTCGCAGTGTGTTTTGCATCAGAAAAAAGAATAAATTAGAAGAGGATGAAGCAATGTTCTTTGTTTTGGTGTTTTCTTTCTAGATCTCGGTACTTATTTCCTTCTTGGTACGGCAGTAACTATTGTTCTTTGTTGAAAATTGTCTGGTCATGACAAGATCCCGGCCACCGAGCCACTATGTCCAGAACTTTCAAATTTGCAGATGAAATAGTTCGTACGTTAATAAAGAAGTAGGTACCCTTTTCTATTTCGAAAATTTTCGGCGTGTGACCCTCCTGGTGACTGAGTTTTTACATGCGTGCAGTCCATAGCACCCACAGCTCCAGGAAACCTGGCTTTTTTGTTTTTTAAATAAAATTCCATCCGAGATTGAAATAATACCTACTTCCTTGATTGCTGGTAGGTATTCTGATAAATTGGGCGGATAGCCTGGCAGTTCCCAGGGACACCTGCTTGACAATTTTACAGGCAGAGCTTTTACTGACGCCACTAAAGTCGCCGACAGACACCAACATGGTTTTTTATACTTTTATCTAATCAAAATCTCATCAAAAAATCGCAATCGTCCCACTTCTCCAAATGGTCAATCCGTGATCAAACTATGTTGCCGCCTTTCTTCCTTCCGCCTTCTTCCCCACTGCAGGAATTCGACCATAAACACACATCTTCGTCGCTGCTGTCTGAACAAGAGCCCCACACATCCATTTTCGATTGTAGCATAATTGACTAACAATCAACAACGCAATTTGCAAAAACGAACGTTCTGGGAAACAAAAACACGAGAAGTGACTCTCTTTGAGGTTAAAAAGCCTTGCATAAATCGAGTTACCCCCCCCCCCCCCCCCGTAACTTTTTATCCGGTCCTCGGACGACCAGTTAACTTTAAACTACGGATAACGGCTATCTGGGGACTGATAAACGCGAGCGATTGAGTTACCCGATGACCATCGGATAAATCTACTTTACCGGGTGGTAAAAAGTGACTGATAAACCGGCCCTTAATCGAAAGTAGACCTCATCCTGAGAATTTTGACACCAGCCGTTCTCTTTCTGGATGAGTAGATCTTTTTCTATGATTTTTCAAGGTTTCGAATGTTTATGGCGTCACGCGCCCCTCCCACCTGGGCGGAACCCCCCTTCCAACTGTGACGTCATAAACATTCGAAACTTTGAACAATCACAGAAAAAGTTCTTCTCACGCTAGAAGGCCGCGGTTGGTGTCAACATTCTCAGAATGAGGTCTAGTTTAGATTAAAAATAACGATAAACAGATAAACAGTTTTCTTCGTTTCTTCGAGTAGCATTGTACCTTGTACCGATTTGTACCTTGAAACGTAAAACCATCCAATTTTAAGAGGACAGGGTGGTTGAGATGTATTTTCTTCTCGATTCTTAAGGTTTATTATTTTAAATGATTATGAGAAGTAGCATAGTCATATCCTTCCAACTTATTGCAGAGCTTTTCAAAAAGTTGTAACAACTAAATGTATGAACGGAGAATAGAGAAGTGGGCTATAACAAAAAAATCTTTTGTTCTCACTGCACCTAATACACATCTGCAATAATACATTCTGAGCAGTTTGAAATTGGAAACGGAATAGGTACCTACTTTGCAAAGGATGCAATACACTCATTTAAATGAATCGAACAATGATCGCACTTGATCAGCTGACATTTGAACGAAGATTATGCCTATTTTGGTTGGTTTTCAATAATGAACCTTTGAAATCAACCAAGAAAAAATACCCCACCCCCTTCAGAATTTTTTGGTTTACGATTCAAGGAACGTAGAATCAGAAAATCGAATAAAAATGTTGCCGTCCGTGGCATTTTCTTTGGTTACCATGGACCGATTTTGATGAAATTTGGTATATGGGCCCTATATAGAAAACTAATAAACCTTTGTGTAACGATTTGCAGCGTTTTCCTTCAATGTCAGTCATTTGCGATTCACACACGTGTTTCTGTTTCCCTCAAGTTCTCATAGTGTCATAAAGAACTCTGGGGGTTCTAATTCGTTTCTGATAGTTCTATTCTTTTAAAATTGGTGAAAAAATTTCGTTCGAAAGTTTTTGAGCAAGAGCGTTTTAAAATTACAACCCCTACTTTTCACACCTTAGAACTGACAGACACTGCTAAAGCCTCGCAGCACAACTGGACCCCAAATGGAGACTGTACACCAAATTTCATCAAAATCGGCCCATGGTTAACAAGAGAAGTACTACCTATGGACGGATTTTTAGATATATATCATCATCTTCTACAATGAACCTTAGGAAACGAGAAAAAAAGTCTGCCAAGTTGGGTGGGCAGTATAGCTTCCTCACTCATTGTAACATGGACGTATAGAATCAGTTGGCGAAAAAATTATGATTCTTTATTTAGCGGTCCACAATCCCTGAAAATTTCATCGAAATTGGTTGAATAGTTGCGGAGTTTTGGTTGTAACAATAAATTTAAAGTTCGCGCATGCGCAGCGGCTATTGCTTGACCAATTTGATTGAAACTTATAGGGTGTGTCTCTTAGAAGTTAGTCCCTAACTAACATCCAAATTTGAGCAAAATCGGTTCATTAGAAACCGAGGTTCCAGGAAATTCACGTTTTGCGCATGCGCACTCGCTCCTATTGGTCCGAAGGTGCTGAAATTGATAGGGGACCGTCTAGGACCTAACCCGCACAATCCCTGAAAATTTCATCAAAATCGGACCACAGGTTAGTATAGTTTTGCCCGGGACAAGGATTGACCACAGACAGACAGACAGACCGACAGACAGACACGGAACCAAAATTGTTCGGGAAGCTCTAAACGCAAAAAGCAAGTGGAAATTTTGATTTTGGAGGACTTTTTTTTCACTTCTTTCACGAATACAAGGCTTCCCTACCTTCGGTAGTGAGGAAGCAAAATTATAACCCACCTCAAAATTCGATGGATTAAGTTTCAAGGTACGTATTTCACAAAAATCGAGTAAACATTTTCCCGTACGTACCTACGTACTTAGCTCAGTTCCCACGAAACAATTTTGATGAAATTTGGTATATCGGCTCCATTTGGGGTCTAGTTGGGCCCCTTCTAAGAGACAAAAAGTTGGCAAAAACGTTTTCTTTTGTGATTGGGTCCCTGGAGGTCTCAGTCGCTCGCCGTTTGTTCCTCGTTCCGGGTTAGTATTTCCCTAGATTACTGGGGCTCAGAGTTTAAACATTTCACCTAAATTTGAAGTGTTCAAGAATTTTCGAAATGCATTAGTGCGTCAGTCTAGGGAGTTGAAAACTAAAAGATTGCCGCTGGAATCATCAAATCGAACTATAAAAGCCAGAAAAAAATGGTAAAACCCAAACTGCATAAACGGGTTTTCCCATTTTTCTCAGAATATTATTCTAGCGAGAGTATTTCTTGTGTGTACGGAAGAAACAAATAATGATTACGGAGATTGGAAAACATTGATCAATGAATAATCAGATAAGCTGATAGCTGCTTGGAACAGGAATACAGCCCCTATCAGCAGACCCTGACCCATCGATAGAATAAGTAAAATTTCATTCATCAGAATATTTAAGGGGGCCTCAGTCGGACGCCGTTCGTCCAGGTTCCGGGTCAGTATTTCCCTAAATTGCAGGCGCTCTAACTTTAAAGTTGTACCTAAATTTGGAATGTTCAAGGATTTTCGAAATGCATTAGTGCGTCTGTCTAGGGAGTTAAAAAACTAAAAGATTGCCGCTGGAATCATCAAATTGTACAATAATTGCAAGAGGAAAATAGGAAAAACCAAACTGTATAAACGGTTTTTCCCATTTTACTCTGGCAATTATTGTTCGGTTTGATTATTCCAGCGGCAATCTTTAGTTTTTCAACTCCCTAGACTGACGCACTAATGCATTTCGAAATCCTTGCACACTTCAAATTTAGGTACAACTTTTAATGTTTGAGCGCCTGCATTTAGGGAAATACAGACCCGGAACGAGGAACGAACGGCGACCGACTGAGACCCCCTTAGGAAATGACACGATGATGTTTCCAAGCAAAAAAACTCTGCAATATGGGTAGAAAATGGGAAAATAGTGGAGTACCTGCTAACAGGTTTGTATCCACAGGAACCCGTAAGAAGAGTGATACCATGGTACTCCGGATTCAAGTAGGTAGGTACTTAGCCATCTACTTACAAGGTCCCAATACCTTACTCCCGAATCGGATACAAGAATGTGTTTACAATAAAATGAGATACCTACAAGCCGTGGCATCACCTACATTACAAGAAACTCAGTCGTACATAAAATAGACAACACGGAAAGCTATATTAATTATAAATTAGGCAGGTATCTATAATAATATTGTAACATAAATATACCCAGGTACCTTTAAATGTCGTATAATGTATAGTACCTATGTGTGATAGTTTCTTGTTATGAGATGCTCACGTCTGGTAGGTACCTACCGCCTCAACTTCAAATAGCTCAGAACTGGGCCATTACATTCAAGAGAAACCAGGACATGGGGGCTAACCGACAATTCCATCGATTTCCATGTAATGTGGAATCTACATCACGATAAGAAATGCGAAAATGACGTCACCAGTAGACAATGAGGCGATTCACAACGAAACATGAAAAATGAAGACGATGGAACTGGAAATTAACAGTTTCAAGAGCCAAATCGATATGGTGGACGGTTTGCCGACCACGATTGAGACACTGAACAGGTGGCAAATTGAGAATCTGAAAACTGGAATAAAATAAAGGTAGTTCTATCGGAAATCTATCAAATTTGCGAGTCAAGTGTGAAAGAGACAGTAGAACTTGAAGAGATTGAAAATATGTGAGATATTACAGAGTAGAAAGTGGGAGCCGATGAATAGAAAAGGCCGAGTGGAACGTCAATACGAAAGAAAGGCGTTCACATCTCCATTTTTAAAGATAATTTCCCTGCTTTTGTCAAACAAATAGGTCACGAAATGTGAACATAGATTGAATAGTGTTCCCCAAATTTGTAGGTATTTTCTGGGAAATGGAGTACGGAGAAAATTCGTAACGAACGGAGAAAAGCATTCCAATATGGCTAAAACCCAAATGGGTTCCAAGCATCCTGAACTGAAGCGTGACCATCCGAGGAGGTCAAACCGGGTCGACCGAAATTTAGCCGGAAAATCGGATGAAAAAGTACGAAAAAGTATCTCACCCTTGCTCGTCTTCTTCCATTTCGTTTTCACGCGCATTTTCCGACGTAGATGAAGAAATGTGGCCTCCCAGGAACCTTACAGCGTCAAAAGAAATGTGTGGCTTCTAGTTAAAACTAAGATGGCTGCCAGAGGTTCGATCCGATCCCGAGAAGTCAGCGAAATGGGAACATGGACACGGAGCATGCGCAAGAGAGCAGGGTAGACTTTTTTTAAAATATTTTACAATTTCAAAATCTGGAAAACATTTGAAGGTTGATAAAGTTAATTGAGCATTATATAATAATTTTATATTTTTGATTTTAATTTCTCTATTCGTTCGATAAAGTTGATATTCCCTATTTCTAATCGAGTCATCAAGTAGGCGTTGACCGGAAAAGATGATGACGTCATCAGGATAGTGAGCGAGTAGTAGGTAACGCCGAGAAGTAGGCACAGGAACCTGTACCTAGCACGTTCAACTCCCTTCAGTTCTTTCCTCTATGTGAAATTAAACAAATATCAGTGTGTGCACAACTATATAAGCGAATAAACAAAGTTCTCCTTCTACATAGATACCTATCTCTGAGAAAAATAAAAATTGAGTTTCAGTTTTCCAGCTTTCTAGTCCTTTTTGATTGTGAAACATAAGGATTAGGTGAAATTAATCGAAAAAAATCCTATTTATCTTAAAATAATTGTACTTTTTATATCAGATTTATAATAGGCATTTTTATATTAATTACCTACATAACGAGTTTTTTTCTTCAAATAAGTGGACTGACAGGAAAACTGAGACAGGTTCCCTCCTCTGCGACCTAGTGAAATAATATTTCACTAATTATTTATATTATAAATAATTAGGGAATGCCTGCAGCCATATTAGCCCATTGTCAAAGGCGTATTAAAAAACGTCTGCCAAGTGGGGTGTGCACATAGCTTCCTCGTATCCATAACCCGATTATATAGATGATCCGATGCATAGTAGTTAATCTCAAAACACCAATCTTTAGTGCCTTTCACTACCCTCATAGGGACCATCTACACGCTAATCTGGACAATCCTAGGAAATTTTCATCAAATTCGGATGAAAAATGTAAATGTTATGGCTGTTACAAGAATTTTACGTATGCGCATGCGCAGAGG